>UESW01004238.1:128370-323038 GCA_900491605.1 Calamus simplicifolius | reverse complement strand
TATATGGACCTTTAGAAGGGGTCAAAGCAAAGCCCGCTACAGTGACAGACGATGCTTGGATCATGTTAGATCGGAAGGCAGTCGGTTTTATTCGGCAATGGTTGGATGATAGTGTCTTTCACCATGTTTCCACTGAGACTTCTGCAAACTCTCTTTGGAAAAAGTTAGAAAGTCTATATGAGAGAAAAACAGCTGGCAACAAGGCTTTCTTGATCAGAAAACTAGTAAATCTGAAATATAAGAGGGTGCTTCTATTGCTGAGCATTTGAATGAAATGCAGAGTATTAATAACCAGTTATCCTCTATGAAAATGTCTCTTGATGATGAGTTGCAGGCATTGTTACTTCTCAGTTCATTGCCAGAAAGTTGGGAGACACTGGTAGTTTTCCTCAGTAATTCTGCACCAGACGGTGTTATCACCATGAGTCAAGTAACAGGCAGTTTGTTGAATGAGGAGTTAAGAAGGAAAAATTCAGCAACTTCTCAGATTGATTCACATGCACTTGTCTCAGAGAATAGAGGACGGTCAAAGTCTAGAAATAGAGACAATTCATACAAGGGTAGAAGCAAATCAAGGTCAAGAAAAGATATTACTTGTTATAACTGTGGTGAGAAAGGGCACTACAAGAATCAGTGTAAGAAGCCTAAGAAGAGTAAGAAAAAGGGAAAAGAAGTGGAGGATACAGAGTCAAAGGAGAATATCACAGCTACTGTGCAGAGTGATGATTATTTGATTTTGTCTACTTCTAATGGTATCTTCTCATGTGAGTGTCAGAATCATGAGTGGGTGATTGACATAGGTGCTTCTTATCATGCTACACCACGGAGGGAGTTTTTTTTCTACATATAAGACTGGAAATTTTGGTGTTGTCAAGATGGGAAATCAAGGCACAGCAGACATCATTGGCATGGGTGACATCCACATGAAGACTAATCTTGGCTGTAAGTTGGTGCTCAAGGATGTAAGGCATGTAGCTGACTTGAGGCTAAATTTAATCTCAGTTGGAAGACTTGATGATGAAGATTTTGATAGCAGATTTCATAAAGGGCAATGGAAGCTCAGTAAAGGTTCACTTGTTGTAGCCAGTGGGAAGAAATGTCACACTTTATACAGGTTGCAGGCTAAAACTTATGGTGAACAGTTGAATGCTACAGAGAACGACTTCAGCATGGAGTTGTGGCATAAACGACTGGGACACATGAGTGAGAAGGGGCTGCAAGTTCTTTCCAAGGAAGAAGTTCTACCAGACTTCAAAGGTGTACATCTGAACCCATGTGTTGATTGTTTGGTTGGCAAGCAACATAGAGTTTCTTTGCTAGTCCTGCTTTATCTAGAAAAATGCATGTTTTGGATCGTATCTATACAGATGTTTGTGGTCCTCTGAGGACAAAAACTCCTAGTGGATCAGTTAATGTTCCAGGCATCAGTGGTGCACTTTATTTTGTCACTTTTATAGATGATTTTTCTAGAAAAGTTTGGGTCTATGGTTTGAAGACTAAAGATCAGGTTATTAATGTCTTCAAAGAGTTTCATGCCAGAGTTGAAAGAGAGACAGGAAAGAAACTGAAATGTATAAGGTCAGATAATGGTGGTGAGTACACAGGGTTATTTGATAATTATTGCAGATCACATGGCATTCAACATGAGATGACAGTTCCTGGTACTCCTCAGCATAATGCAATTGCAGAGAGAATGAACCGCACCATCATGGAAAAGATCAGATGTATGCTTTCACAGTCCAAGTTACCTAAAAGATTTTGGGATGAGGCATTGAAGACAGCGGTTGATGTAATAAACTTGTCACCATGTACAGCTCTAGATGGTGATGTTGCAGAGCGTGTATGGTCAGGAAAAGATGTCTCTTATAAGCACTTGAGAGTGTTTGGTTGTCGTGCATTTGCACATGTTCCAGACATTGAGAGGTCCAAGCTGGATGGTAAGACAAAAGAATGTGCTTTGCTTGGTTACTCACATGATGAGTTTGGTTATAGACTTTGGGATCCAGAAAAGCAGAAGGTATTCAGAAGCAGAGATGTGGTATTTTTTGAAGATCAAACCCTTCAAGACTTCAAGAAGGAGGTGTCAGTCAAGTCTTCTGCAGGAGGATTAACAGACTGTGATCCAGTTACTCCTCTAGTAAATCAGGGTGATAGGGGAGATGTGCAAGAAAATAGTGCAGGAGCAGGTATTAACTCACCTGTAGGACATGTTGAGCATGAAGGAGATCAGGAGCAACCTCCTACAGAGCCTCAGCTGAGAAGATCTATCAGACAACGTCAACCTTCCAAAAGGTATTCTACAGATGAATATATAATGCTTACTGATGCAGGTGAACCAGAATGTTACCAGGAGGCAGTTGAAAGTGAGCAGAAAAAGGAGTGGTTAGTAGGTATGCTGGAAGAAATGGATGCCTTACAGAAGAACCACACATATAATTTAGTGGAACTACCAAGAGGAAGGAAGTCTTTAAAGAACAAGTGGGTTTTCAGGTTAAAGACTCAACAGCATTGTTCTCAACCAAAGTACAAGGCCAGATTGGTTGTGAAAGGCTTTGGTCAAAAGAAAGGTATTGACTTTGAAGAGATTTTTTCTCCTGTTGTTAAAATGTTTCAATTCGTGTTGCTCTAGGTATTGCTGCTAGTCTAGACTTGGAGGTTGAGCAGTTAGATGCGAAGACAGCTTTTCTTCATGGTGATTTGGAGGAGGAAATCTATATGGAGCAACCAGAAGGCTTCAAAGTCAAAGGTAAAGAAAATCTTGTCTGCAGATTGAAAAAAAGCTTATATGGGCTGAAGCAAGCTCCAAGGCAGTGGTACAAGAAATTTGATTCATTTATGGCTGAAAATGGATACAAAAGAATGGCTTTAGATCATTGTGTGTATATCAAATGGTTTAGTGAGGATTTTGTCATACTCCTACTTTATGTTGATGACATGTTTATTCTTGGGAAAGATATGTCTATGATTGACAGGTTGAAGAAGGAGCTGAGCAATTCATTTGAAATGAAAGATATGGGACCAGCAAAGCAAATACTGGGTATGCAGATTTCCCGTGATAGAAGAATCAAGAAAATATGGTTATCACAGGAAAAGTACATTGAGAAGGTATTGGATAGGTTTAGTATGATCAATGCAAAGCCAGTTGGTTCTCCTCTTGCAGGTCACTTCAAGTTGTGCTCAGAGCAAAGTCCTTCAAGTGATGAGGAGAAGGAGAAAATGAAGAAGGTTCCTTATGCTTCAGCAGTCGGAAGTTTGATGTACGCGATGGTATGTACGAGGCCAGACATCGCATATGCAGTGGGTGTTGCTAGCAGATTTCTTGCAAATCCAGGGAAAGAGCATTGGGCAGCAGTGAAGTGGATCTTCAGATATCTCAGAGGAAGCTCCAAAGTTTGTTTAAGCTTTGGGGGTGGTCCAGCTGTGCTGATTGGTTACACAGATGCAGATATGGCGAGAGATATTGATACAAGAAAGTCCACATCAGGTTTCATACTTACTTTTGCAGGGGGAGCTGTGTCATGGCAATCCAGATTGCAAAGGTGTGTAGCTCTCTCTACCACAGAGGCAGAATATATTGCTGCTACCGAGGTCTGTAAGGAGATGTTGTGGATGAAAGAATTCTTACATGAATTGGGATTGAAACAGAAAAATTATGTGGTACATTGTGACAGCCAGAGCGCCATCCACTTGTGCAAGAACCCAACTTTTCATTTCAAGTCAAAGCATATAGATGTGAGATACCACTGGATTCGAAATGTGTTTGAAGAGAAGCAGTTACAGCTTCAGAAAATTCACACAGATGAAAATGGGGCAGACATGTTGACAAAGACCTTATCAAAAGAAAGGCAAGAGATATGCCGACAGCTGGTCGGTATGATTTCACACTAAGGAAGCATGAGACAGTCTCCCTTATGGGCTGAAGGGGGAGGTTGTTGGGCCCATGGCCCACCTATTCAGCCCATTAGGGCAAAAGGGAGCGCTACTCCTTTTTCCACCAGGGTTTGTTCTCTCTTTTTTATAAAAGGAGTAGTCGCCTTCCTTTTTTGGGTTTTCTCTTTTTTAAGGAGCAGCCGTCTGGATTGCTAGGGAAAGAGAAGAAGCATGTAGCAGGTATTTCTTTTTTCTAGGAGCATGGATTGCTAGGGGAAGAGAAGGAAGGGCTGCTGCTTGGTGCTTAACTACGTGGGAGGACTTCCACTCCAGGAATCACGTGAAGGTGCTGCAGAAGAAAAACAAGAGAAGAAGAAGAAGAGAAGGGAAGAAAATAAGGAGGTAACGCAGGAGACCGTATTTTTCGGTGATGTAATCCTTATATCCCTATTATTCTCTTGTGATTGTTTCTCAAGTTCTGGCAAGGGACTTTGAGACTTGGATATTTATTATTTTATAGTGGATCTTCTTCTCTGGCTTGCCCGTAGTTTTTTTTCCTTTATCTTGAAGGAATTTTCCACGTAAATCTTGGTGTTTCTGTGATTGTGTGGTTTGCGCATTTTTATTTATTATTCCGCTGCGTATTACGGTCTGCTAGTATTTGCTCGTACACGGATTCTTTCCCATCAACTGGTATCAGAGCCTGTGAATTTTTTTGTGTGTGCGAGCATGGAGGCCGGTAATGTTTCCCGCATGATCAGTCTGAACGGAAACAATTGGATGATATGGAAACCAAGGATGGAGGACCTCTTATATTGCAAGGATCTATATGGACCTTTAGAAGGGGTCAAAGCAAAGCCCGCTACAGTGACAGACGATGCTTGGATCATGTTAGATCGGAAGGCAGTCGGTTTTATTCGGCAATGGTTGGATGATAGTGTCTTTCACCATGTTTCCACTGAGACTTCTGCAAACTCTCTTTGGAAAAAGTTAGAAAGTCTATATGAGAGAAAAACAGCTGGCAACAAGGCTTTCTTGATCAGAAAACTAGTAAATCTGAAATATAAAGAGGGTGCTTCTATTGCTGAGCATTTGAATGAAATGCATAGTATTAATAACCAGTTATCCTCTATGAAAATGTCTCTTGATGATGAGTTGCAGGCATTGTTACTTCTCAGTTCATTGCCAGAAAGTTGGGAGATACTGGTAGTTTCCCTCAGTAATTCTGCACCAGACGGTGTTATCACCATGAGTCAAGTAACAGGCAGTTTGTTGAATGAGGAGTTAAGGAGTTGGGAGACACTGGTAGTTTCTTGATGCATGTTCTTATGTACATTATTATTTCTTCATTGCGACAGGTTTGGCTGTTATCACTGTCATGCTGGTAACCACTTGCTTGATGTCCCTAGTGATTGTGCTATGTTGGCACAAAAGCATCTTCCTAGCTCTATGCTTCATTCTTTTCTTTGGGACAGTTGAGGGATTTCTATTTCTCAGCCTCTCTGATCAAATTCCTTGAAGGAGCTTGGCTCCCTATTACCTTTTCCTTCATCCTCACAATCATCATGTACATCTGGCAGCATTATGGCACCCTCAAGAAATACGAGTGTGATGCCCAAAACAAGGTCTCCATCAACTGGCTTCTCCGCCTTGGCCCCGATCTTGGGATTGTTCGTGTGCGAGAGGCATTGGATTCGTGCACACTGAGCTCGTATCTGGGATCCCAGCCATCTTCTCCCACTTTGTCACCAATGTTCTTGCCTTCCACCAGGTCTGTTCAATTTCATCTTCTTATATGTTCTTTACTCAACCACGTATAAGAAATAATGGAAGTGGATCCTTTTTCTTTTTTTCTCTTTTATTGGTTTTATCCCACAGCATGCTGGAAACTTTGTCTTCATCGTCCGTGACATGCACAAAGTCGATCTGGAATTCGAGAGGGACTTGGTTTCCAGCATTGCTGAGTTCAGGGAGCTCCAAGCCCAATGCTCTCGTGGACGAGGCTGAGAAGATGGCAGTCGTTGGCGAAGGCTTCAACTTATGCGAGCACGATGGTGATCATGAGCCAGAGGAGCTGCCCGTGGCCAGCCCGTCGGGCTCCAAAGAGATGCAGACCACTCCGGTGAAGCTGCCGAAGAAAAAGGTGTGAGGTTTTTGTTGCCCGAGAGCCCGAAGAGAAGCACAGGATCAAGCGAGAGGAGTTGCAAGAGCTAATGGACGCTAGCGATCAATGTTGTGTATGACTTCTTGAGGAAGAACTGCAGGGGTCCTGCCTATGTATGGTGTCAACTTCCCACATGCTTCTACCGTAGAAGTGGGGATGATCTACCGTATTTAATACGAGCTTCCATTGCAGTTGGTTGTCAATTCTGAGCTCTATTTTGTTTTATTAAAAGCATAAGAGACTGCAATGCTCTTGCAATAAAGCCAGCGAGATTGCCAGAACTTGGAAGCTTCGATCAAAGTCCTCTAATTAATCTATCTCAACAAATTGATGCAGTGTAAAGTCCAGAAGCTCCGATCATGTGAACCGGATCGATTTTGAATATATTCAACGTAAAGCAATTACATGAACCAGTCGGATACTCTAGTATGGATCCAAGAGTTGTTTGAAAGTGGATGTAAGTGTAGTTAATACCGAATCACTATAAATTTTTGAGTTGTGAGCTTGTAAATCAACTTGCCTGTAATCAGGGTGATTATAGCATGGGCCCAAGAGTTGCTTGAGAGTGGATGTAGGTGTAGCTAACATCGAACCACTATAAATTTTGAATATATTCAACAAGTTTGAATTGTGAGCTTGTAAAACAACTCGGCTGTAAATGAATCCAAGAGTTGTTTGGAAGTGGATATAGGTGCAGCTAACATTGAATCACTATAATTTTTTTTATTTAATATAATCTTTTTTCAGTTAGATAGCCCTCAATCTAACTTGCATCATCCGTGGAAAGTTTCCTTTGAGTTTTGCCGCTGTGCATGGATGGAATATGGGTACTCTACCCCATATAAAGAGCTAGCGATTATTTCATGCTCAATTACAACAACATATCCGATTCAAAAAACTACTGGACTTTTAAAAAATAAATTACTGAACCTTCTTTGGAAAGTAGTTCCGGGCGTTCTGGTAGGGAAGCCAAAAAAAACTTAAGACTACATTGAGGGCTTTCTTGGGCTAAACTTATAAGCTGGTGTTGGATTGGATCGCCTGGCTTTTTTTTTTTTTTTTGCCTTGTACTGCTCTTGTCCCATTTCATTTATCGGTAGATTACTTTGTTGGATATTTGTAAAGAAATTCAAAATTTTAGTCCTGCGTTGTAGTTAATAAAACATAAATTCACTTTAAAGTAAAATTTAATTTTAAGCAGTGTAATTTTTTTAGGATACTTAAGTGGATAACAATTAATTTGTCTCTCCTTATTATCATTTCTCAAATTACCTTTATAAAGAGATGCCTCATCATATCTCTTCTCACATCCATTCGTGTACTGATTTATCAAAAACAATTTAACTAAGGAGACTTGAGAAGTTTCAACCATTTGAGACTGAATGAGGTTGAATGCACCTTTTGAGCATTCAAGAAGGATGGAGTGAGTCCACAAAAGAGTAATTTTTATTTAAGTATTTTATTGATTCCAATTATATCCTGATTTGGCTAGTTTAGGTTCACTCTCAGATCCTCTTTTATGAGAGTGCACTTTAAACTAGATCAAATTCATTTTAATCCTCCTTCGTTAGAGTTTACTTTAAAGAAAACATGAAGCAATATATTGTATTTGAAAATAGATTACCATCAACTTTAGACATCTAAGTAAAATAAATTCTACTTTAAAGAAAGAATGTTTGAACTCAATAATGTTATATCTTAACTATTCATTTGATTTTCATGTGCACAAAAAAATGTTTTAAAGTAGAGATAATTTTGCCGATAATTTAAAAATAGAATTTATTTAATCTATCATTATGGCATCCTTAGAAAATTTTAACTGAGACATTTGGTAGCAGATAATCTATCCAAATTACCGGTAATTTAAATGAGACCCACTAGATAACAATGTTTGATACATATTTTGAATGGCAATTTATCCCGTCTATCCGCATCCTCTTCTACAAACCTCGCTTAAACCTCTAGGTCAAAGGTCCCGAACATATTCTTCTCCAGAGTCGAGTTACGGGCATACCGCAAAATTTATTTCGATCGGTGGCCTTCAACATTCTTACTAGTCGCTTTGAATATTATTTATAAATATAAATATATTGACCGAAGGATTGTTACAAGTGCTAATATACATATTTGTAGTAGTAAATCTCTATTCTTCATTTATTATATTCCAATAAAAATATTGAAACGATGAAAAACTTTGATACCGCATATATATAAAAGATAAAGGAGAGTAAATTTAATACTAATATATGGCAAGACTCTTACTCTTTATAATGCAGTATGTATTAAAAGTTAGAAAGAATCTCATTAGTGGTTCTTTACTAACAAAGGATAGTTATAAAATAATCTTTAAGAATGGTTATAATATAATCTTTGAGTTAAATAAGCAATTATGTTTCTAATGGATTATTTAAATTGATTGTAGCAAAAGTAGAAAAAAATAAAATGAATTCTTTTTTTTGTTTATAATCTTGTATCTTTTAATTTCTAATATGATAAATCAGGCATGCAAATCAATTAGAAAGAATCTCATTAGTAATTCTTTACTAATAAAGGATGTTATAAAATAATCTTTAAGCATGATTATAAAATAATCTGAGTTAAAGACGTAATTATGTTTCTAATGGATTATTTAAGTTGATTGTTGCAAAAGTAGAAAATAATAAAATGAATTTTTTGTTTATAATCTTGTATTTTTGAATTTCTAACATGGTAAACTAGGTCATGCAAATCAAATAAAAAGAATCTCATTAGTGGTTCTTTACTAATAAAGGATAGTTATAAAATAATCTTTAAGGATGGTTATAAAATAATTTTTGAGTCAATGAATAAATTATGTTTTAATTGATTATTTAAATTGATTGTAGAAAAAGTAGAAAATAAAATTAATTTTTTTTTTGCTTATAATCTTGCGTCTTTTATTTCTAACATGGTAAACTAGGCCATGCAAATCAGTTAAAAAGTATCTCATTAGTCGATTTTTACTAATAAAAGCTAGCTATAAGATAATGAATTATGTTTCTAATAGATTATTTAAATTGATTGCAGCAAAAATATAAAATAATAAAATAAATTCTTTTTTATAATATTGTATCTTTTCATTTCTATCCTAGTAAATTAAGCCATGCAAATCTCAACACTATTAAGAAAATGATAAATTTAAATTTAATTTCTAAACGTGACTTTAATATAAATGAAAAAATATGAGATTTGCATACAACCTAAGCTACTAAGGAAACTATTTAAAATAATATATAAACTAAAATTTTAGAAATAATATGCATTGATGTATATGACTTAAATGCTCCATTAGAAATGAAATTTAATATATTATTAATTTTTAAATGATTTCTCTTGATATTATTATACATATTTTATTAACAGAAAGTAAGCTTTAAATAAATTTATGACTTATATAAGAGTAAAGTTGAAAATTAAGTTATAAGAAAATTAAAATTCTTAGGTGAGATAGAGGAGAAGAATATATATTCAATGAACCCCATAATTTTATGAGTGAATAAATGACATTATTCATAAATTTTTCTACCTTATTCACCCCAATTTACAAAGTAGCTTAGAGAAAAAAAATGACTTAACTTTCTATGCTCAACATGATTGCTAGTTTTGGAGTATCTAATAATTTATGAAGAAAAGCTCTTTTATCTAAGCTTGCTCTTGATCTTTTGGGCTACCTTCACACCAAAGCAGTGTGATTGCCCGATTATACCAAAAAAAAAAAAGCTTTTTTATCTACATGATATTTTCAATAGGATTCCCTATAAAGCTTTGACCTAACATCCCATGAAATATGAAAAACAAGGAAAACCTAGTTTAAATCATCTTAAAATAAAGTACTTAGCGAAGGTTAAAGTTTCAAAAAAACAAGGGATAGTTAAATCATAAAATAGTAGATGGGGTATTTATAAGTTACTCCCAAAATCTCAATGCATTATATCATGAAGATCAAATCTAAGGGATACAGTCCTTAATGATGAGATGGATGATGTGAATGGATATATCCAATTAAAGGATATCTAAATACATCCTTTTACACTTATAAATAGGGGGACATATCATTGTCTCGATCCATTTGGCTCAATTATAAAGAAGAGACTTAAGAGCTTTAATCATTTACGATTGAGTGAATTTAAATGCACCTTTTGAGCATTTAAGAAGAGAAAATCGAGTCAACATAAAGAGAGGTTTTTATTTAATTATTTTGCTAATTTTAGTTGCATTTAGATTTGATTAGTTTAAATCCATCCAAATTCTTCGTTGTTGTAGTGCATTTCGAGAAAATATGGTATAGCTTATTGCAGCTTAGGAGTAGATCACTATCAACTGCATACATTTAAACAAAACGAATTCTACTCTAAAAAAAAAAAAATGTACTTTTGATGGCACACCTTGAACAGCTTAGACATATGGCACTATGAGTAAAAATTATTTTATATGTATAGAAAATTACTTAAAGTATAAATTAATTTTCCAACAAACTTGTCATTGTGATGTTATGATTTTTTTTTTTTTTTTAAAGGCAAATGGACCAAGTGCAACCCAAAGAACACTCAGCTTGAAACAAAACCATTGGTCAAAAAATTAATTACATGGGAAAAAGACTGCATGTCTCACCGAAAGGGATTTCACTATGCTAGGAGGTATTCAAATGTTACAATCTACCACAGCCACAATACCCAAAGATAAAATTTAGCAAGCAATTCATATCTTAGGCCAGATTTAATCAAATGATTTTGAGACTTAGTCAAAGTTCATGCAGCAGATCTTCTAAACATTATTACTTATAAGAGCCCCAGATGTAACCTTACGTATCATCGATTGTGGGGTTCTTACCTCCATAAACCCCAACATGATACCTAACCAATGTGGTGATCTTTTTCTTTTGTTCCAGTTAGACACATTCCAGTAAAAACTTAGAAGGTGTATCTCTGGATATCACAAAATGTCTCTAGATTAACGCTGGCTTAGATCTCCCATCGAATGTTTGGAAGAAGGCCATTTTCCTTTCTTCTATTTTAGTGAGAGATGGAAGGCCCATTTTATCTTTGCTCGCATAAAAAAAGAAAAGAAAAAAAGAAAACCTTGGACATGGAGGCATGAATCTTGGTTTAATATAGATACACTATGCATGATGGATAAATGTAAAACTTTAATGCACGCATCAAATTTGCCATCTATATTGCTCATAGAATGTATCATAAATGCTTGCGCGTGGCACATCCAAGTTGGCGTTGTGCCCAAGTACCATGCTAAGCAAATGAATGCATACATATAGTAGGGACGTGAGGATGACAAATCTCACACCTAAATACAAATTTTTGTATGCACTTCTCACCGGATGGCTTCTCTAGTGCATAATGACAATCAATTTACAACATAATCTAATTAACTTAACGAAAGTAAATATTTGCAAGAAACTAGAAATTAATCCTTGCAGGTTTGCACACATTTAGAATATACCCGCTGCCTAATCTAAGCAAATGATAATGCTGCATACCCTTGGAGAAAGACTCTAAGGACATGTAAGACTTGTTCATCATCATCACTCATGGCTCAAATCATAAACCAAACAAAGCATTTAGTCATTATCCTTAAAAGGAAATCTATGCTTACAATTATTGAAAAATATTCAGCTCCCTAAAATCTCTCTCTCAAATCCCCAAATTTGGCTTTGCAATAAAATCCTCATGCTCTATAAAAAATGTTGCTACGGAAATGCGCTCTTCAACTCGGATGCGGTCCGACTCCGATCTGGACGCCGATCTCTCATCCAAGTGAAACCTGCAAGACAGTCCTCACGCAGAGAGTGTCGGGAGTGGCCCTCCGTGGAAGACCCTCCGATGCTCAAGTCAGCGAAGATTCACAGCAAGCAGATATGGGAAGAAAGCTCTCGCAGAAGAGTCCCTCAAGAACAACTTCTTTGGAAGCCTTGGGAGTTCTGCTTGAGCTTCAATGGAGTTTTTTCTTAGTGAAGAGTGAGCATACCTGGAAGACTTCAAGATAGAGTATATATATAGGTTACAAGAGTAATTGCAGACACCTGATTCCTTGGGCATGCCATCGAGGGTCCAAAATCATTATGATTCGAATCAAATTTGTTACGAGATTGGTAGCTTCTGAATCTGGTTAGTTAGAGAATCAACGGTTGGAAGGTTAGCTGGTGCTTTGAGATTCGGTGACTCAGAGGCTTTAGGTCACGTCTGACATTATCTGGCTTTTTTCTTTTCTTAGGTCAGTCAGAGGCCCACGTGACTGGAATCTTGCCGAATTATCATAGATTTGAATTCTTTCGCGCTTGGTTTCGCAGAGGTTCAGGGGTACCTTGGTCTGGCGAGATATATGAATAGCTCGGCTCTGCCGAGGCATATGAATACCTCGGTTCGGCCAAGATATGAGAATAGCTCGGCTCCGTCAAGACATATGAATATCTCGGTCCGATCGAGGTATGGGGATAGCTCGGCTCCGCCGAAGCATATGAATAGTTCGATATGAGAATGGCATGGTATGAGAGTAGCTTGGTCCGAGAATAGTTTGGTCTCGCCGAGGTGTATCGGCTCTGTTCTTTTCTAGATGTGACAGCTGACGGATCAAAAATCAAAAGTGATCTCGACCTTTTTGCCTTATGCATGAATATTAGCGCAATGATAATTTTACCCCTCATCAAAAGATATGGCAAATATGATGTGAGCTTACAACTTAATAAGAATCTTTATACATAAAATTATAGATACGTAGTAAATATCTGCATAATAATTAAATAAAATATATAAAAATAAATTTTACATTATATTACAAAACATCATGCTACAAAATCACGCTTCTAATGAAAGAAAGATTGTTAACCGTTTCATCTCTGTTATTCATGGTATTAGACTGTATCACCGCAATGCCACGTTGTGGATTATCATAGTACCAGTATACTCTGATGATATTTCATATAGATAAATCTAGTATAACCATCATCTTATAAGTTATATCTAGACTGACTCTTATATTAGTGTCTTGTTTTATAAATCTACACCAACCTTCACGTGAGGTCTAAATTGGTTCTACATCAGCTATCATCCGGCCATCCTCCTAGGCTTTATCATGGTGGCCTGTGCTTAAGCTAGGTCAGGCTACCGTCATAGATCAAGAAGGACTAAAATTGATACCATGTATCACCAATCAAATTGTGCTAACTATCAAAAACTATGTCCTTTCTTGTGACGTAACGGGCTCGGGGCGTCAAATAGCTCGTGTTTCGTAGTTCCTTGTGAGATACGGCATGGCCAGTATGGAAAGCAGAGAATTGGAGAAAAGACGACAAGAGGTGGAGAGAGGGAAAGGATTAATCAGAACCATGCCCTTCCTGAAATTCTATTCTCATGCAAACTTTGAACATTCAATGTAGGGCTATGACGACCAAACTCGCGACCATAATCTCTCCTTGGAAAAAAGACAACTGAATGCGTGTTATTGCATTGATCTTCCGAATCCTTCAACTTGTTGAACAAGTCCTTGGCAACCGGGTTGTTGATTGATTAAAGAAGAGCAGTGACTTTAGTGAGTCTATACTCATTCTATATTTAAAGAACTAAAGTAACCAAACCAGCCATACAAGCAAACATTCCCAACCTTTGATAGCAACCTTTTTTCTACCAAAATATCTCGGTGAATTTTAAAATGGTCATAACTTATCGAGATGTTTGACAAGAAAATACGAATTGATATGGTCTTGAAATTTATTCATCAATCAAACCAGCCTTACAACGTACGACATATCCAGAGGTGTCGTGCACTTGAAGTTTAGGATAATTAAAGATTGGACGTCAATGAGGGAAAAAGTTCCTTGACATTTGATACAAAGCATCGAACCACTTCTCTGACAACATTATCTCCATCTTATCCACACACCTTCCTACCCCCAGCTTATTAAATATGCATGTTAACCGGTCCACATGACATGGCTGCCTGCAACTTTTTCCTACCACTCCATTTAACCTTTTCCGGTTCAACCATGGCGCTTTGTCTTCGTTTCTAGGTGGGCGACCTACGTTCCGTGTCTTCCTACTTCTTTTGCGTTTTATTAATTGTGCTCCCAAATCTTTTATCGATTGTGCTCATTCTACGAAAGGAATCCTATGCTTTCTTGTTGGATATAGCATCAACCTATGGGACATTTTTGCCTTCAACAATGGGAACAATGAGGCCATCATCAGTATTCCGGCACCATTTGTTAGAAAACAAAGAAGAAATTGAAAGTTGAACACAAATGTACCACTATCTTCAAACGTTATTTGCATTCTATTAAATATTTTTTAAAATTAATCATAAATACGTTTGCAGAATTAAATGTGTCCTGATCAAAGGTACATAAAAAGCAAAATTGAACCCTTGATTGTAAGGAAAAAAAAGTTGCTGAAATGTATTTTTAAAATCGAGTGCCATGGTGCTGCAATCTAGGATGCATCGTTTCATCGAAGCGCCATGATACTTTGTAATAATTTCATGGCAAGAATCATCGTGAGAGAACCGATGACTCTTGCTCTTGCTCTCGCAACCCAACACCATTATGAGAAGAAGTAACTGGACGGAGGATTCATAACTCCTCTTTATTTTAGAATTTTATTAGAATTTTGTGCATGTGTATGGTAGCTAGGGCTGTAATCGAGCTAAGCCAAGCCGAGCTTTTAGATGCTCAAGTTCAGCTCGTTAACAAATACTTAGCTCGTTTAAATTTAAAAAAACTATCCAAGCTCAGCTCGAGCTCGATTACAAAAAGCTTGGACTTGATTCGAGCTCGCTTATTTAGTATGGTTAGAAAGCTCGATAAGCTCGACTCAGAAAAAGCTCGTTTCAAGCTCGAACTTAAATTGAGCTCGTTTCAAGCTCGACTCAAATTAAGCTTGTTTAAAGCTCGGCTTGAGAATTTAAAAAAAAAACTCAATTCTTGAACCCATAGAGCAGTCAGAGAAGATGAAAAGATAGAGAAGATGAAAGGACTTCTTATTCATGAGCTCCTAATCGAGCCAGCTCACGAGCTCCTAATCGAGCTGTCTCACGAGCTTCTAATCGAATTTGATCCCGTGCTCAAGCTCGGCTTGTTTATCAAACGAGCTCTAAAATAAAGCTCAAGCTCAGCTCGTTTACATGACGAGCCGAATATAAACGAGCTTTTATCGAGTCGAGCCACGAGTAGCTCATGAGCGGCTTGACTCAATTACAACCCTAATGGTAGCTAGCTAGGTTATTGCTATTTTTTTATGGTACAGACGGAAGTCACACAACTCTGACACGAGGACAGTCCAAAAAGTCCAAACAAAGATACATATGAAGAAAGGGTGGAATCCTATCTTCTTGGGATCAAGTCCAATCAATGGAGTGCTGAGCAGGAGGCAACTCAGTCCGTCACAGAGTTTGCCTCTCAATATACATGGCGGACTATAGTAATCATCGGATCCTGCATTTACATGACGAGCCGAACATGAACGAGCTTTTATCGAGCCGAGCCTCGAGTAGCTCATGAGCGGCTCGACTCAATTACAGCCCTAATGGTAGCTAGCTAGGTTATTGCTATTTTTTTATGGTACAGTCACACAACTCTGACACGAGGACAGTTTAAAAAGTCCAAACAAAGATACATATGAAGAAAGGATGGAATCCTATTTTCTTGGAACCAAGTTCAATCAATGGAGTGCTGAGCAGGAGGCAACTCAGTCCGTCGCAGAGTTTGCCTCTCAATATACATGGCGGACTATAGTAATCGATGGATCCTGCAAAAACTATCAAATATTACAAAGAAGAGGATGAGCATCATCGTGGTCCGCTTCATCTTGAATCCATCCAATAATGATAGTAGAGTCTTTTTCAATGAGGATCCTTTGAGTCTAGAGCTGCATATTTGCATTGACTAGGTTATTGCTATTTGAGCCTATTAACACTGACCTTGTTCATGTATTTGGCTCTACTTTTAGTTTTAGAGAGAATAGAGGCTGGCAAATTTTATTATTGCTTCATGATCTAATAATGATGTTAATTAGGTAATAAATAATTTGTCGTGTTTGTTGTAACGTATGATTCGCATTGATTGCATGGTAGCACCTGAGCAACCGACTCATGGTGCGCTTTAATCGTGGGAATAAAGTCATAAACTTCACGGGATATACGTGCTATAACCCCCCTAATGCTTTGCGTTCGGTCATATAAATTAAATCATGTAGATCGCTGGTTGCTTGGCTTTTTGGACAAGAATTAATTAACGTCCATGGCCCTAAGCAACCTTCGAAATTTTTGTATGCCATAAAGTCCGAATGGTAATTAGGTGACATGTGAGTTGGTTGAAGTGCCCTTGTGAAAAGCACGATTCTTAATATTGTACATAATTTTAATAAAATTGTATCTATCATTTATAACAATATAACTTGAAAAGTTTCGTACTCAATAACACAATAATAATAATAATAAAACTATAATCACCTAATTTTTTTTAAATTACTTGTGCTCAACAGGGGTGCAACTCGGGCTCATGAAACTTGAATTTTTCTCAACCCTAACCCTAATCCTATTTGTAAAATATCAACCCTGACCCTAACCCTAACCCTATTTGTAAAACCTTAATCCTAACTCTAACCCTATTTATAAAATATCAATCCTAACCCTAACCCTAACCCTATTTGTAAAACCTTAATCCTAACCTTATTTTTAAAAATGGGGTTCGGGTTGAGTTTCGGATTGGAATTCGGGTTGATAAAGAAAAAAAAAAACTTTTTTCAAAGTAAATAAACACCGAATTATGGATCCCAAAGAAAAAAATAAATTTCTTGCCGAATGCATAAGCTGGACTCGAGGCTTTAACATTGTATTAAAAAAAAATCTTACCTAAAATAAAGAAGAGAATGAGGTGTTGTAAAACAAGAAGAGAAGAAGACGGAAAGTAAAATGAAATGTGCGGGTGATCCGCCTTTATGTTATCCTTTTTCTTGTCTGTGACACTCCTCGCCCTTAGGCTGTGTTTGTTAGTTTTTTGGCTATCCCTAGATAAATGTACATGATAGCATTTATTCAGGGGATAGCTGATGGGATAAGCACCTTTTTAAAATTACCATTCTACCATCAAGGGATAACTTTAGTTATTCCTGGGTTCCCTAGGGAATAAGTTCAGGGATAACCCATGGTTAACCATGGATTATCCCCTCTGATTAAACTTTTTCAGCACTATCCCTGTAGCTATAGCATTTGGGGATAAGGAGGGATATCCAGGGGATATCTCCCCTTATCCATCATATCAAATACAGCCTTAAGTTGGTCATCTCGTTCGACCCGATTGGCACCTTCAACGTTCCAAATATCTAGTGCCGATAAGCTACTCCCGTTCGGATAATCCTCGGGTTCGGGTTGCGGTCAACCCTAACCCGAGTCAATTACAAATCAAGCCGGGTTAAACCTGAACGGGTTCGGATTGGGCAAACATGAGTTTAAACATTGCTGTAAATCAGATTCGGCAGGCTGGGTTCGAATTAAACCCGGCCCAAGTTGCACCCCTAGTGCTCAACATCTTAGGTGATCATTAAATATTTATAGAGTGGATTAACTTTTATCATGATTAATATAGATGTCATAATCATTGCCATCATTTTATTATTATTTTTTAGAAAAGCATCATGATTAACGTTATTATTTATTATATTTTCAACATTATTATTATACATTAATTATAATTATAATTTTTATTATATTTTATTATTATTTTTATCATTATTATTTAGTTACCATACTATCATTATCATTATTATTATAGATCTATCTTCAATAAAAAAACCAGTTATACAAATATAATTATATTTTCAATATAATTTTTTTTAAACGAAAAAGTGGATACCAAACGTCGTCAGCTTCCCACTTTCCGTGAAGATTGATAGGGTCATTGCCTTATTATATTTTTTTTATAAATTATAACAAATAAGCTGTCTAATTTTAGAGAGAGAGAGAGAGAGAGGGGGAGAGGGGAGAGGACCGTTCCGTGGGGTACGCAAGGACGGGAATTATGAAACGTGGCAAGCTGGGAGCTGCTTTCGGTCTTCGGTGGGCCCCACCTAGTCCAGCCGTGGATAGGGACGAGAGAGAGAGAGATGGAGAGAGGACCGTTCCGTGATGCACCTGTCGGCAAGGGATATGAATTATGAAACGTGGCAAGCTGGGAGCATACGCGCTTCCGGTCTTCGGTGGGCCCCACCAGTCCTGCTGTGGATAGGGACGAGCCCACCAGCCGCTTTCAACCCAGCGATCGAGGTCGCGAAAAACGCGGCGACTCGACCGAAGCGGGTCCCACGCCACCCCGCTTTCTTTTTTTTTTTTTCTTACGGTCACCCGATCCTCCGCCGTCGGTTGCCCCGCCGCGCGCATCGCAGGCCATTCGTGGCCGGTGACGAAAAGAAGAGCTCGTTCACGTGGGAGCAGTGGACCCCATGCTATAGTGCTCTGCTGCTGCGGAGACCGAGCTGGGGGTCTCGGTACCATCCCTCTTAAAATGCCACCAACCGTACTTCTTATCCTTTTATAATTCTTAACATATAAGTAGTTGAATTAAAATTTAATTTATTATTATTATTTTACTTTAGATGGCATGTCACTCGCATCGACGCACCAATGCATCCCTTCGTCCGCCCGTGAAGTTAGATTTTTTTTTTTTTTTCCATTTGGATAGCATAAAATTGAATATATTCTTACCAGAGTGGCTACTTGTAACACGCCAGGATTGAATAAACTATACTCGCATACTAATTTCTGATTCATTTTGATGTGGATGAAAGTGTACTGTTAGGTTCTTGTTCTGTGATTCTTTTTATTTATTTTTTACTTTTTACCAATCATACCAGACCTCGCTGTAACCTTATGATTGTTGATAAAAAGTCAAAGGGGGGGAATAGAGATGGAACCAGTGTACTGCTGCACCTAAATTATATTCTTTTATATAAAATATAATAATAATAATTATAATTAATATTAAAAAATTAAATCACTGGGATACCTGCATGGCTGTAGAGGCTTGACATCCCTCCAAATGAAGGAAAGACAATTAAATAAGACTGAGTTTAGGTCAAGGATAAAGGATAAGTATAACTATACCTAACCCTTTAGTGCTTATGGTAAACTTAAACCTAAAGGTACCTAATAGATATAAAATCATAGTTATAAGAATTGGATTAGATGTTGACTTGATTAAGATGCTGGATCAATAGTTCAATGATCCACAACTAATAGATTAATGATCAAATTGCATGAATAATTAAAAAAAATATGATGCATAATGATGAATATTTTATTTTGTGAAATTAAACTAATTGGTAGCTTTGAAATATTAATCCTTCAAATTGAGTTATTTAAACTACAATAGAATATAATATCAATACTAACACTTAAAAGTTATCTTAATTAGTTTTTTAAAAAAATACTCGAAACCTCTTAGATTAGTTAAAAGGTGATTTAAATGAATGAAAAAATGATCTGATTTTATCGATCTAATTTTTATTGGATCAGTTACATAATTGATTAATTAAAGAATTGAACCGGTCAAGGATTTGATTTATTAGTTTAGGTTACTAGGTTAATTAGTCTGAAATATCCGGAGGTCAAGTTGTTTTCAGCTCTGTTTTGAATCCATTCGGAGGGAAAGGATAATATATTTTATTTCATGGTTGCTGATGCTGATCAATTGACAATAATAAACCAACATTTAAAGCTAAGGTCCGATATAGCTGGCTTTCGTGCAAATAATTCTAATCTAGTTTTATGCAGAATATGTAACGATAAATCAAATATTTTAATGAAATCTAAAATATTTTCCACCAAGTGGCACGAAATCGGCGCGGAACGATAAGCTTAAAAAGAGGGAGTCGTGCATGGCCGCAGGGGTAGTAAAAAATATCATACATGCAGTCAGTCAGTCAGTCAGTCAATATCTTCTTAATGTTTAAAAATATATATATATAGCTAGAGAGACGAAACGCCAATGCCATTAATTTTAGTTATTTTTATTTTACATCTTGTTATACTCTGCAACCGATGTTTGGCAAAGAGTGAGTGATCATGATAAGACCCTACTACATCGATTCTTAGCGCAGAATTCTAATGCATGGAAGATTTAAGCTTAGTTTTAGCTTGACTTCATGGAGTATGCGGCCATTTGAATAGTCCTTTCGGATCGAGTAGAGGATTTTGGGCGTGACACGTTTGCCTCTTACTAGCCTGTTGACCATTAAATCTTATCTAAAATGACCGATGGTATGACTCGCCAAGACAATCCCTTGGTCCCTGTGGCCGTGGTTTTCGTTTCCATGAGAGGGTGAAGTTGGCCGCAATTTTCATAAATGACGTGCGGTCAGTGTTTTGAAAATCGGGTTGGTTCGGTCAATTCAATCAAAATTTGGTAATAAATATAATTTAATTTTATTATTAAATTTAATTTTTATATAATTTAATAAAAATTAAAAATTATTGAACCAATCATCAGATTTTAAATCGATATTATTTATTTTTTTTATTTTTTATTTAAATTAATAATTTATTTTATTTATTTTATATTATTAAATTTAAAATCAATTATAATATTATTAGCTAAACTACAAAATTAACTCCGGGTTTGTATCACATCGATCTTAAACTTTAAAAAATTATAAAAATAATCCTAAACTTTCTGTTTTGTATCACTTTGATCCCTATCATTAAATAGTAAAGACACTGTTTATTTTTATCCATGTAGCAGTATACGTAGTAGCACATGTGGCATTTAAGTGGCAAAAATAAATTTAAAATCATAATTAACTCATTAACCTATTATTAATAATTTAAAATAATAAAAAAATAAAAATAATCTTTCCTCCACCCTAGTTTGCCCTAACCTGTAAGTGCTAATGTACCCAAAGAAGAGCACAAAGGGCACATGGGCACTCACGGGTCAGGACAAATGAAGAGGTTTTTTTTTATTTTATATTTTTATTAAATAATAGATTAATGGGTTGATTATAGATTTTAAATTTATTTTTGCCACTTGAATGTAATGTGTGCTGTATAAATGCTATCATATTTAATGGTAGGGATCAAAGTGATACAAAACAGAAAGTTTATAATTATTTTTATAACTTTTTAAAGTTCAAAACTAAAGTCACATAATCCTCTAAGTATAAAGGTTAATTTTGTAGTTTTATCAATATTATTTGATCTGATTAATTAATTTTTTTTTTTTTTTTTTTTTTTATTACATTGGGCAATCATACTAATCAAATGCAAGAGCCGTAAAAAAATCAAGAGCAAAAAACCCTTGGAGAGGGCAAGAATTTCGTTTTTCAGAGAATATGACCAATTAGTAAAATGTTGTGCCATGAATCGTTGTGTTGGTTCGCTGATAGATATGACGGACTGAAACCATTATCGAACCTGTAGAAATCTTCTGATATCGTAGAGGAAAGAGGGTGCATCGCAGAGGTTCTACTTATCCTATATTCAGATGATGGGAAAATTTTTTCGCGATGACTATTGGGTCACGCTAGTAATGTTATCCGCTTTGAATTCAGCATTGTAAAGGATGATTCCCTCGATCGCTAGGATTGAATCAATTTATTCGATCAAATTAATTGATTTATAATTTAAATATTAAGCTGATTTATTATTGGATTCAATTCTTAAAACATTGCGTGCGGTGGCGGGCGATGAGAATCCCCCGGAGTGGACGCAAATCCCGTGGGTGCCGAGCAGTGGTGGTGGCATTCGGCGGAGGGGGTGAAAGGGAAAGCCGCAGGGTCTCCCATCTGATCTTCCCTCGAGTGACGGATAAAGCGTCCTTGTCTCACCGCCTTTCTATGGATAAGGCCCCTATGGGACCGTTCCCATGTCCAAAATCATCAACTAGGTTACCACTGCCTTCCTTTTTCTTGGCTCCACCATTGCTCGCCCACCTTTATTATATTAATCCAACGATTTTATAGCTAGCTTTCCAGCTGTTGTTGGTTCACAATCCCCAGTTTTATTTTTTAAAAGAGCGAGGAATCGCTGCGAAATCGAGAGAGAGCGCCGAATGCCGCCGATTCGGCTGCGCGCGGCAAGGAGAAGAAGAGAGGAGACTTTTTATTTTATGCGATAAATAAGATTTTAAAGCTAAAAATAAATCTTTTTGAAAGTAAAATCAAAAATAAAAATCAAAAATTCAACAACAATATTTATTTCTTTTCATTACCTGAAGAAGGGAAAAAAAAAAAAAAAGGAAGGGCGAGGCTTGCGGGGTCGGGCAGCGGCGTGCACTGCAGTCGATCTCGCACCCGCCAAGTAAAGTCGTCGCAGTTAAAAAGGCAGAAAGTAAAGCGTGCTCCAGCTGTCTCACAACGGCAACCTAAAAATTTACATCTGGACAAAAGGATACGCGGCAGGTGAAGTAACGTACCCACCATCTACTTCCATGACTACTGCCCTCTCTACCCCTGCTGCTGACCTTATTTACAGAAAAGCCCTAATTGTATGCAGGTTTATTTTATAAATAATTAACAACATTTTGCGCACCATGCAGCGCTGTCCATCAATCGCCACTCCGGCAAACAACGAGCCTCCTGGGCATATTAGCTTGTGCTGCTTTATTTTTATCATATTGATTGCTAAAAGTTTTAATTTTTAATTTTTTAATTTTTTTGATGAAACTTTATATAGCATAAGTTAGTATTTTCTATGCTATTAAAATTTTTTATGCTCAAAATCTTTTTATTAAGAAAAATTCTCTAACTATCATTCGTTAGCTTCGAAGGAATTGTTATAATCTGGTTTCTATTAATTCTCTGCTTACTTACTGATGTGTCTATCTTGTGAAATATGCATAGATATCAAATTTGATGGCTATCGCATATGTGCTATCTTCGTAAATGTGTCTCGTTTATCGCTACGTGTTCAATAATTTTTATTTATTTTTTATAATATTATAATTTATCACTAAATATTTATTATTTTAAATTATTGTTTTAAATATGTTAGTATTTATTAAGTAAAATAAAATTATCATCATTTTAAAATAATTAATATTTATTTTTATGATAGTTGTACCGTTTATTTTTATTATGTCAGTTTTGATTTTTTTTTTTTTTTTGAATTTAAGATCCATGTAACGATAGTGGATAACAATTAGATTTGAGCTTGTTAAATATAATCAAGTTATATCTCTATATATTGTTTGACTTAATTATATTTAAGAGAATCACTTTAATCTAATTAAATTTAAATTTATATTATAAAAGTTTTATAATTATGATTAAAATCGTTGTTTGTGGTGAAGTAGCTGCAAAATATTTATGCATTAAAAATTATATTATTTAAAAATTCTTAACCTATACATTAATAGATTAAAAAATATATATATATCTAATTTTTGACTGCTAAGAATTTATAAATAGTACATCACATCCAGAGGTTTACAATCAAACTTCTATCATCTACATCTAAATCTAAATAGATTTTAGTATCAATTTTTTTTAGTATAATCAAGTAAGCTCTCTTTTTCTCCATTTATATATAACCTATCTATTTACATGTATATAAACCTCAATCAGTGATTTATTCTATCAATGTCATCCTTTTTCCACTTAAATAAGCTATTTCTCTTTTAAACTAAAGTCCACAACCATAAAAAATTGGATGCAAATCATGAACAAACAATTTGAATTTAAGTGCATACATTTTTTTAAACCATAATTTAATTTATTACATTTTAAATTAAAGTGAATTATTAAAGTAAATAAAAATTTTATTTTGATTAAAATGTATTAGGTCTTATTTGAGACAACTTGAGTGTGTTTGTGAGGTTGTTGGAGGGAGTAATGTTTGCCATCAGCTATATAAAAAAATATGAAAATCAAAAACAACCTGATGGTTTAATAATAGTGCCACAAAACATTATATTTATGGCAATAAAATAAGTAAAAATTAACCATAGCAAGCTATATACGAATTACAACAAACCATTTATAGGTTAACTTTAATTATCGACATGCGTATCTTATGATTTAGAAAAAACCTAGCATTTGGCTTTTTAAATCTCAAAAATCACATTCTCATTTGAGCTAATATAAAGATAACCACTTACAATTTACTACAAGGCATCGTGGTGATATTAGTGTAGTAGCACCAAAATTTCATTCATTTAGTTAATCTTTCAGTTGTATCGTCAGAATTAACTTTAGTAAAACTCATTAGTAATAGTTTCACCGGTTGCGTAGAAAATGAAAAAAAAAAGATTGATCATTAAAAAAAAAAACATCAAATTTGGATTAGAACTAGGCCTTATTAACCTACTAAGTATATTAAACAAAAGTTAGTGTCTATGTAAATAGACATATTTAAGCGTATATATAATATCTCAGCGAGCAAAACTGCATTTAGTATTATTTGTTGAGATAAATGTAATGAAAAAAATCTAATTAAATCATAGTTTCACATTCAAGTTGTCAAGGTCTTATTTAGGCCATGCTCCACAAATATTGTTACCAATGATTGTAAATATATATATATATATATATATATATATACAGGGCTTGTTATGTTTATCAACAAAATCTTCTATCATGATGACTCCTATGAAAGATTAAAAAAAATATCAAAATATATTTCAATCCTCCAAGCTAAAATGTTTGATATCCAATGGGTGGAATGATTGGATGTTCTCACTATGAAAAGCAAAATCAAAATCAGGTTGGTCTAAAAAATCCATTTATATTATTTTAAAACATAAACAAAAGAAAGAAAGAAAAAAAAAACTCTCAATTACATCAGACTAAAAAAAGTTCAAGTGAAAGGATGTTTGCCATCTCATTCGTCTTATCGGAATCTACTTTCTTAAAGAGCCTTTGAGATTGATAAGATCCCATGGAACCTCTTTTACCACCCAAAAAGCAAGTCAAGCCTGAGTGAGTCCTCAGCCAAGAATGAGTTCATAGAATTTCAGATCAAAAATAATTTTAAATCCAAATAAGCTGAATAACTTACATTGAACAATCTAAAATCTCACATTCTTGCATGACATTCTTTCTGTTGATGCCCGATCACTTTGAGTCGGCGTCCTTGAGCGTCGGCCGTTCCTCCATAGAAATATCGGAGCCCTTCCTTTGTCTTCAAAGCCTGCAAGAAGCCCACGGCCGGGCGTTCCGGCGGGGACCCTCCGACGCTCAAGTTAGTGCTCTGGGCAACAGCCGTGAGCTTGAGAAAGCTCGAAAGAGAAAGAAAAAATCCCCCCAGAGTGAGTGAGTTCAGTCCCTTTTTCAGTTACCTCTTACCTTCTTTATTCACCATTGTCCTCTGTGTAGCTTGCTTGAGAAGTTTGAATCTTTGTCATCTAGTGGGAGTGAGTCACGTGGGGCCTCATGATGGACCATGACTTTTGGGGCTCATTTAGTCTGAGTGGCTGAAGTGTCATGATGACTGAGTACTTTTGGTGGGTGAAATGTCAGGGCTGACATCTGTGAGGCCCAAATGCCGCCACTTGTCAAGACTTTTATGATGAATGATAACTTTCGATAAAGCTTACCTCTTAGTGGAATGTCAGAGCTTTAGGCGCCATCTCGTCAGAGACAGATGACCACTTAATTATCTCATTAAAGTAAGTGGCCATAATTTATTAATCCAGAAGATGACGTGATGAATAGTCACTGTAGGGCCCACGCGTGTCTGAGCTGGCCGCTGGGGGCTTAGGTCCGGCGGGGCCGTTATCGACTGAGGTCGGGGCCGCCTAGGACTGCTCGGGAGCCGCCAAGGGCCTCTTGGGATCATTGTGGCCACCTGGGATTGTTCGGACCTATGCATGCATGAGGCCGGCTAGGATGCTCGTGGTAGGAAATAGGGGCCGCTTAGCTGGGAGAAGCTTTCGGGACCGCCAAAGATGAAGACGTCCTGAAGTTATTATCGAAGCACCTTTACGTGTATGCATGGGGCCAAAAAGGGAGTCAACGTGGTAGCTATAAATGCATGTAGCCTTTATAAGACCATAAATGCCCTGACACATAAATGCGATAGGGAGCCATCATCGCGGTGGCATTGGGAGTCTGAAACCGAAACCACCTAGAAAGGCCGCCTGGAAAGGGCCGCCAAGGACGGTCTCCTAGAAAGGCCGCCTAGGGTGGCCGTTGAGGGAAAGGCCGCCTAGGATTGTCGCCCAGAATGGCCATCGAGGAAGGTCGTTGAAGAAAAGGTCGCTCAGGACTTCTTCCACCGTCTTTCTCTCTCCTTGTGGTTCGTGACTTGACATTGAATGCTCTTATTCAATTGAATGCTCTCCAATAAATGCCTTGGAGCGATGGTTTTATAAGACCTATAAATGTCTCGGCACATAAATGCCGTTAAGGAGGCCATCCAGAGAGAGAGAGAGGCTGCTTAGGAATTATTGTGAACAGGGGCCGCTTAGAATGAAGGGCCGCCTAGGATTTATTGTGAGGAGGGGCCGCTTAGGAGGAAGGGCCGTCTAAGATTTATTGTGAAGAGGGGCCGCTTAGGATGAAAGGGCCGCCTAGGATTTATTGTGAGGAGGGGCCGCTTAGAATAAAGCGGCCGCCTAGGATTTATTATGAGGAGGGGCCGCTTAAGAGGAAGGGCCGCCTAGGATTTATTGTGAGGAGGGGCCGCTTAGAATGAAGCGGCCGCCTAAGATTTATTGTGAAGAGGGGCCGCTTAGGATGAAAGGGCCGCCTAGGATTTATTGTGAGGAGGGGCCGCTTAAATGAAGCGGCCGCCTAGAATTATTGTGAGGAGGGAGCCGCTTAGGAGGAAGGGCCGCCTAGGATTTATTATGAGGAGGGGCCGCTTAAGAGGAAGGGCCGCCTAGGATTTATTGTGAGGAGGGGCCGCTTAGAATGAAGCGGCCGCCTAGGATTTATTGTGAAGAGGGGCCGCTTAGGATGAAAGGGCCGCCTAGGATTTATTGTGAGGAGGGGCCGCTTAGAATGAAGCGGCCGCCTAGAATTATTGTGAGGAGGGGCCGCTTAGAATGAAGCGGCAGCCTAGGATTTATTATGAAGAGGGGCCGCTTAGGATGAAAGGGCCGCCTAGGATTTATTGTGAGGAGGGGCCGCTTAGAATGAAGCGGCCGCCTAGGATTTATTGTGAAGAGGGGCCGCTTAGGATGAAAGGGCCGCCTAGGATTTATTGTGAGGAGGGGCCGCTTAGAATGAAGCGGCCGCCTAGAATTATTGTGAGGAGGGAGCCGCTTAGGAGGAAGGGCTGCCTAGGATTTATTATGAGGAGGGGCCGCTTAAGAGGAAGGGCCGCCTAGGATTTATTGTGAGGAGGGGCCGCTTAGAATGAAGCGGCCGCCTAGGATTTATTGTGAAGAGGGGCCGCTTAGGATGAAAGGGCCGCCTAGGATTTATTGTGAGGAGGGGCCGCTTAGAATGAAGCGGCCGCCTAGAATTATTGTGAGGAGGGAGCCGCTTAGGAGGAAGGGCCGCCTAGGATTTATTATGAGGAGGGGCCGCTTAAGAGGAAGGGCCGCCTAGGATTTATTGTGAGGAGGGGCCGCTTAGAATGAAGCGGCCGCCTAGGATTATTATGAAGAGGGGCCGCTTAGGATGAAAGGGCCGCCTAGGATTTATTGTGAGGAGGGGCCGCTTAGAATGAAGCGGCCGCCTAGGATTTATTGTGAAGAGGGGCCGCTTAGGATGAAAGGGCCGCCTAGGATTTATTGTGAGGAGGGGCCGCTTAGAATGAAGCGGCCGCCTAGAATTATTGTGAGAGGGAGCCGCTTAGGAGGAAGGGCCGCCTAGGATTTATTATGAGGAGGGGCCGCTTAAGAGGAAGGGCCGCCTAGGATTTATTGTGAGGAGGGGCCGCTTAGAATGAAGCGGCCGCCTAGGATTTATTGTGAAGAGGGGCCGCTTAGGATGAAAGGGCCGCCTAGGATTTATTGTGAGGAGGGACCGCTTAGAATGAAGCGGCCGCCTAGAATTATTGTGAGGAGGGAGCCGCTTAGGAGGAAGGGCCGCCTAGGATTTATTATGAGGAGGGGCCGCTTAAGAGGAAGGGCCGCCTAGGATTTCCTTTTGGTTCTATATCATTAAACGCTGCCCATTGATTTGCCTATGGGACATTAATGACAAAAAGGCGGTCACATCACATAGCTATTTTTCCACTTGTTCTCTCTCTTTATTATGACGGCGCTTATTTCAACAGGGAGCAAAGTTGTGAACAGAATTAAATGCCCGCTGCGCCCTTTAAGAAAAACCCAATAGGCCAGTGAGGCCACCTAGGAACTAAGCCGCTTAGGAAGGCCGCCGAAGATGGCCGCCCAGAAAAATTGTTTGAAAATTTCTATTTTTATTACCCATGGGCCTGTTAACTGGTCCTATCACTTTTTTTTTTTTTTGTGGGGGACTGATCTTATAATCTCATTTTATATTTCTTTTACGATACTCGTAGTTAAATAATAATTTAGAGAAGATACTTTCAATTTAATTTAATCTTTTATTATATTCTGATTTTGATGTTTTGAGTTTATAGATTATCCTATTATATTTGGAATAAGAAAAAAAATTCTGGGGCACTGCAAACGTTTGGAGAATGGCATTTACGTGAATAGAAACAACTTCATGTTCTTTCCGGCAGCCAGCCTGCCGAGAAGTTAACCCGAGTAAAACGACGGGTTAAAATCCAACCCTGGCATAGCGGAAGCAATGCACCTTCTCGTTCATCCTTTCTCTCTTCCCTATTGGCGTTTCTCTTCTCTCTTAAATACTAGAAGAAAAACAGCGAACGAGTTCGAAACCAGAAAAAAAAGAAAGAAAGGAGGTTTTTTTCCCACAAGATAGAGAGCTCCATGCGGTCATGCCTTCGAAATCTCACCAGATAACCCTTCGAAATCTTTTCGAAGCTCCCTCTTAACCCTCGCCTGCTCTCAGGTGCGTGCTCTTCGGACGAGCCTCTAGCGCTTCTCCTCGACTACTGTGATGGATTCTACGTCTTCTTTTTGCTGTTTTTGCCCTCCATTTTGCTCTTAGTTTCAGAAAGATGCTTTCTTTTCTTTATCGGATGTTGGGTGGTGCCCGATTTGCTTCCCTGTGGGCAGACGCTTTTCTGAAATCCGATCGGTGAGGGAAGCCCGGGGAGTGTATCGTACGTATCAAGTCACTGCTGTGATTTTCGTTAGTTTTTGCTATTTCTAGGACGGTTTGAAGTTTTGCCTTCATTTTTTTTTTCCCTCATTTTGTAGAACTGTTCCTGAAAATGATAAGGATTTTTTTAAGTTTCTATTTATGGGATATCGTGGACCTTCTTGTTTTTCCATATATAGGCAAAGTAGGGTTGCTCCGATGATTAAAAAAAAAAAAGGTTATCGGAAGAAAGTAAGGAAAGATCTTTATTTCAATCGCTCTTTCTTGAAGTAAATTTCCCGTGATTCCTATTTTCAGCACGGTTTTTGTCTTTCCTTTTCCTAGATACATATATGATATAATGCCAAACTGACTGCAAAGATGATGTGAGCAGTCCAAAAGAGAAAAAATCAGCTTAAAAAAAAGGTCTTTTGTTTTTTTCTCCCCAATTTCTACGTGGTATGCGAGAAATCTTTGGGTTTTGGGTAATGGATATCGGCTGGTTTACGGCCCATTACTTTTAGGGTTGTACGATATGTGTTGTATCGATCCTATAGGCGTTTGGGTTCATAGCTGAACTTTTCCTTCGAGTTTGTTGTAGCAGTGAATGTGTGTGCTTTGCTGTTAGTTATGGCTTCTATGATATCAAGAGGAGAAAGAGCTGTGATCATCACTTGAGTTGGAGAGAAGGTATATGATTCTACGATGGAGGATTATAGCTTACTGGTCTAGAAGAGGGCACTGACAATGCATGAGAGAGAAGGGTCTTGGATGTGGTTATGAGCTATGAGTTTGTCAAGGGGACTCTTGTGGCTGGTGTGGTCATGAAAGATGGAGGAGAGAAAAGGTTGGTTGGGTTTGGAGGGGGTTGGTTTAGTGGGAGAGGTAGGTTTGGATTCAGATTTTAGAGTCTGGAGATTGATTGTAGTTGCTTAAACCAAACAGGCATTGTGTGTGGATGCTGGATCTTCTGTATCTGCCTTTTTCTTATCCCAATCACGAATCCCCATGCCCACGTGTGAGGTAAATATTTCCATGAGAAGGAAAGGATAATCGATCACCTCATCTCCACGTTGCCTGCTCAAAAACGATAGTCTTCATCAAGAAGCTCATGCCAATTAAAGTATGAAGGCTTTTGTACCATATATTGATGGAGGTTAAGCAGTAAGTTCTTATGCTTTTATGAAATAATTGAGATACCTTAATGTTTAATGTTCTGAGGTAAGATTTTTTTTTTTTTTGGAAGAGAAAAAAAATCAAAATATGAAATTTTGTCTTAGGTGGGTTGCCTGTTTTGTGCATACATAGTTCATGATGCTATGTGGCATAAGATGATTAGTATAATATGTGAAAATTGGTGCAGTATACGAGGGGTGGTTGAGAGCTGAGTTTCCAAGTCATTTTTGTCCTCTGGCAGTGTTTCTTGGACGCTGGTGCCCTGAAAGCAAAGGGGGATAGTTACGTTCAGACTTGTCTTTTGTGCTAATAAATGTTGGATGCATAATTAGTAGCTCCCATTTATGGCTTAGGCTTCACTTCAGAATCTTCAACAAAAGCATTCTGATTTTCTAAAGTTTTAATCCAACAAAATGAACAAAATCAGAGAACAGGATGCGGTAGATGATTTAAAAAAAATTCCCATTGCTTCTAAAAGAGTTAAAAAGAGGTTGAGGGAGATGCTTATGCATTGAGGAATTGGTGAAAATGGGAAGTAGTCTTCCTATGATTGCATTTTACTTCTTTCAATCACCTTTTCTTGACGAGAAATGCTAGCAAGGATCATTCAACAGTTGTGGCGGTTTCCTCTTACTCCCCAATCCACACATTGTCATATTACAGGGACGCATGCAGAGGACATGAGGGAGGCCTCCACATACGTGGATTAATTTTCTTGAGTGATATTCTTAGTTACTAAACTATGCCCACCTTTTTCGTCATTTAGGTTGGTATCATCCAAATACTTTCATAAAGTTATAAAGTTTCTCTGAGGTCATCTTTACTTGAGACAAATCTATAAGAGAGTGGAAAAGCTTGTAGTTTGGTACTAAGAGCTGTAATGCTTTTCAGTGTAGCTAAAATGTATACATTTGCAAGCATTAGTTTACAAGATGGTCTCTAGGATATCATGGCAGCACAAGACATACAATTAGTTGGCATATTCATAATTTATTGTTTTTGTAGTGAATAATCTAAATTTGAATATAGTAAGTAACACCCCCTCTTGTAACTTGATGCAAAGATATCCAACTTTCTTATCCATGTCTATGCAAAGCTACTCTCTCTCTCTCTCTCTTGCATTTTCTTGATCATTGAGCACCTTCTCTGTTTTCATTTCTTTCACATTTATGTGGAAAAATCTTGACCTCTCAACAATTGCATAATTAAATTTTTGCGAATGTAAATATTTTCACTGATGAAAACATTTACATTGAAACAGTGAAGATTGCAAGTCGAGATATTAAGGAGTGAAAAATTAGGTATTTGGGATCAATTATCCAACAAGAAGGTAAAATAGGTGAAGATGTGAATTATAGAGTTAAAGCAGGATGGATTAAGTGGAGGAGTGCTTTGGAAGTATATGATCGGTGCATCTCATTAAAATTGATTTTTTTTTTTAATAAAACTGCTATTAGGCTAACTATGCTCTATGGAATAGAGTGTTGGACAATATTGAAACAATATGTGAATAAATTGTGAATAAATTAAGTGTAACATAAATGCGTATGTTAAGATGGATATGTGGTAAAACTTTTAAAGATAGAATTAGAAATAAACATATAAAAGAAATGATAGGAGTAGCTCCAATTGAAGATAAAATGAAAGAAAATCGATTACGATGGTTTGAACATATACAACGTGACCTTTATATATGCTCAAGTTAGAAAGGGTTATTTTTTAACAATTCATGGTAAGGATAGAGGTAGAGATAGATCTAAATTAACATGGATATAAATAATTAAAAAAGATATAACTATTTGCAATTTGAATGTCGATTTGGTTCTGAATAGAGCAGAGTGGAGGAAGCATATTCATGTAGTCGACTCCATGTAGTTGGGAAAAGGCTTAGATGAGATGACAGTTGAGTAAATATTTTCATCAGTGTTCATGATATGCTAGTAAAGTTGCTGGTGATTTATCTAGTAATGGGGGGTTGAACAACTTGCCCATTCATTGCTAGTGGAGTGGATTTTATCAATATTATATCTGAATTCTCATCAGAGAAAGTCAAGGTGGTTTTGCATTACAGTTCAAGTGCAATCACATATGAAAAAACATATGAAAAAGGGTGATTTACTGAGCTACAAAGATTTCATCAAGAGAAGAGATGGGTTTTGGGATAGTTGTGGCTGATAAGCAGACATGACCATGTTGGAGATGCAAGAAATGTTTTGTGACCGGATTTAAGAGAGGATTTTTGTGTATGTGCCTCTTGTCATGTACAAGTATGGTTCATGTCAAAATTTGGCTTCATATACTATTTTAGAGATGTGTGTGTTATGAGGCCAATGTTTGTTTTCCTTCTATCTTTCAATAGAAGTTTATGAATCCTCGACTCCTGATGTGAACGTTCAATTGCTGGTAACTACCGTATACGGCGACCACAACCTTTGGTTGAACAGAGGGTGGCGACCTGTAGATAAGATCTGATTGCTTCTGTTTGTGGAAACATTCCTTGCATGAAGCGGAAAAGGCTTAGATGAGTTGAGTTGAGGTGAGTCCTTGCATGAAGCGGAGAACAAGTGCGATATGTGCTGCAGGGATGGGGGAAGTCTTTCTGCATGTCCTCCTCCCCTGTTCAACTTTTTCTTGCAGTCACCATATATGGCTATCTAATAATTTTGCCTCCTTGTTGAACGATTTAATTCCTCTGTTTGGTATATTGTCTGGTGAGTTGGGTGTCTCTTTTGTGGGGTTCTAAAGCTTCCATTTGGTGTTTGGAAGGAGACACTGGTTAAAATCAGTACTAGTTTCTTTATCTTTTATTTAATGTTTCCTTATCTCTGTCATTCTTTCATTTGGGATGTAGCCCCAATTGTCTTTCCCGGCCATTCTTCATATACTTGGCATGCATTTATTTGTCAAATATATTAAATTGCTATTATTCTTCTTTCAACCGGAGAAATTTCCCTTATGCTGTACATCTGTGCTGATGGGGTTCACATTGGACGGAGTACTGTTATTATGATGCTACCCACTGTAAGTTGCAGTTATTAAAAGTAAGAAGTTTGTGACTGCTGATGTGTCCCCTGAATTAGGATGCCAACATTTTTCCCCCTTAGATTTTAGGGATCAGGTGTTGACAATTGGCATCAACACGTACCCAGTCAGCAGCAGCTGGTTTTATATAACCTCTTTCCTTTTCATGCCTTCCTATATTTATAGCACATTTCTTCATGAAAACAATTAACTTGGCTGGAGAGATGTTTGCAGCTCTTGATTAGATCATATCAGAGTAATGGGTGATTACTATGTGTCAATAATTTTTTCACTGCTATATTTAATTATCTGTTACATACTTTTCTCTGTTTTTTACTATTATTGAGAACTTCAATGCTTGTTAATTCAATTGTTTTTGATGATGTAGATTGGATGGTTTAAGAGTTCATCAACCTTTAATGCATAGGTTATTTTATGTCTCAATATTATAGGTGATCTTATGCGGGATTGAATTACATCACATTTTCCATAGCCTGAATTTTGCTGATCTAAAATTCTTTAATTTTAGTTTTTTGGTTAAAATCATCAGGATTTTTTGAAATCTAAAACCAATCAAGTCGGTCAATTTAAGTAAGTTAAATGTGAATAGTGATGCTACTATGCCATGACTGTTAGGAGTCAATAACTTGTTTGTTTTTGAAACTTTTTGAGAGACTTGTTTCTGGTTTTGTGAAGTGTCCCAGAAGGAATAAAATTTGTTAACTTGTGAATCAAGTTTGGAAATCTTTATAAGTAGGCCAGGCAAAAGACTTGTATGCTTATTATTATTGTCATTGCGAATGGGATTTAAGATACGAGTCTAGGTTTGACCCCTCTCCTTCAGCTCCCTTCCCCTCTTATCCTCTTTATTTTCTGCTACCTTTCTTCTCACTCGTAATTTCTGTCTTTATTTCATACATTTGTTGTCCATCCCTGCTTCTTTGGGCTTTTAATAAATGATATTGCTGTCTACAAAATTTTATGTTCATTATTTGATTTGCTCTAGATAGTGATATGTTTATCTTTTCATAAATAGGACTAATGTTTTAAATCTCATGGGATGGGTATATTTTAGTTTTTTAATATAATGAGATGCGCCGTTGTCTCATCCTGTCTCGATAATTGGGATGGGGATATCTTAAAATATGACAATTAGGAAGCTGGGATGATGGTAGGATGATCCTGTTTTAACACTTAGGTAGTGTTTGATAGAAAAAATGTTATCCATGGATAAGTGTACGGGATAGAGTTTGTCCCTTGGCTATCCCTAGGGATATCCCTTGGCTATCCCATTGATCATATCAAATGCAAAAGGTAAATCCATAGGATAACTTTTTTTTACTCTTATTTGGAGGGATAACCAGCTATTCCTGCATTTTCTAGGGAATAAATTGAGGGGATATCCCATGGTTAACCATGGTTATCCCTTTGGTTAACTTTATTTCCAGCTATCCCTTATAGTTATGGCTTTTGGGAATAAGAGGGGATATCCCGGGGATATCCCCTCTTATCCCCTACTTCAAACACTACCTTAGGATAGCAATTTATCTAAAACCTTGTATAGAACATTATAAATAGATGTTCTTTTGAACAACCTTTCGCATAGTTTGATTTAGTAAATTCATGTTTTAAGGAATCTGGTACGCTGACTATCAGCTACCTAACGCGTTCTTTTGAACAACCATTGCCCTAAATTTTGAGTTTTCTTTTAACTATCCTAATCTTGGAACTTGGACAGCATATGATAAATGCCTTCATAATCCCAATCCCTCGTCTCAAGGTCCACCTTTGTTTGTATGCATTCCTAACCCCTTGCTGTCATCCATCATTCTAGTGCCAAGGCTAAAGGATCCTGCTATGTTCTTCTTGTCTTTTTTCTCCGTATCCCATTCTATCCTCTTTGTTTCTTTCTCCATTCATCATGTTGTCGGATAAAGAGTTGAGTTTTAAAATCAACTATCTTCATGCATGTCTAGTATGTGAAGATCTTTTGGTAGGTGGACAATAAGTTGGCATCTGTTAACAGTGGTGTTTTGTCAATGTAGGCTACATTGCAAGCTTATAGGTATTAAAAAGCTCCATGAGATCAAAATATAGATCAATAAAGATGAAGAAGCTAAAGAACTGATGCATGAATAGAGTGCAGTCAAGGATCTATCATGTATCTATATTATCTATATTGCCATCAAAGATTTGTGAATGGAGAATCTGTCAGTTGGTGATCCATATATTGCAAGATCAAATTACTAATCTCAACTGAGCGATCAGGATTTAAGTCAGTGATCAAGATTAAGTCATTTGAAAATCCATTCCTAATTGATTTGCTAGAGTCCTCTCAGATCTCCATCAAACAGATGATCCATGCCTTGTTGCTTGTAAATTGATAGACATAAACATCCAACAAAGGATCTGACTGCCAGGGAACTTTATTGTGGGTCTCCATCATTAAATCATGGAAAAGGATCTTGGATATGAGATCCATGCAGCAGAACAAAATGATGTGTGATTGAATTACATCATGTTTAATAGCCTGGATTTTGTTGATTTTAAATTGTTTAACTGTAAGCTTTAGATTGAAAGCATTAGGATTTTTCAAAATCTAATTTTAGCCAATGGAGGACGAATCATAAGATCTTTAAGTCCATGGATGGTGATGCTATAGTACCCATGCTATGGTACTTGTGGATTGTTAGGACCTGGTAACTTGTTTGTTTTGGAAATTGTTTGAGAGATCTGTTTCCATATTTGTAAAGTATCCTTAAAGAACCAAGGGCCTATTTAGTTGGAAAAAACTAGGAATATTTTTTTAAAAAAAATTCATGAAGAATAAAGAACAGGATTTTATGTTCAAGTATAATACTTTTTCAAATAGAAATATTAGAAAACTATGTCACCCATTACCATCTCCACCATGCTAGTGTCACCCATTATCATACCTATCTTTCACCATCGACCATCACTTCCATCACTTATCCTTCACCATCAACCACCACCATTATAACACTATCGCCCATCACCAGCACCACAACCATCACCTCTTCCACCATCGTCCATCATTATCACCATCATATCTCCATCATACCCACCATCCTTTAGCACCACTGCCATCATACCTATGCTATGCATCGTCACTGCCATCCGCCTCCACCCATCACCATTGCCATTCTACTCTACTCATCATCATTGCAACCATACCTCCACCGTCAACAACCACCACTATCATTCCTTCATCACCCACCACCATCGCTACCATACCTACACTACTCACCATCACTGCCACCTCCCTCTACCACCAATCATCATTCCTTCATCACTCCATGACTCACCTCTTTCTGATTTTTTAAATTGAAAAATGATATCTGATGATAATCTGATTTCCGATAAATGAACTCATTTTATAATTTTCTTGTAGAAAAAGAAAACTGGAAATGGAGAAGAAAACTAGAGATGAAAAATAGAAAACATTTTCACAACTAAACAAGCCCTAAAATTCCTTTACTTGTGGGTCAAGTTTTGAGTTTGTATAAGGTAAGTTGAGAAAAACACCTCTATGTTTTTTTTTTTTAAATTGTGAATGGAATTAATATTTGAGGCCAGGTTCTGTCCTCTTGTTTCTTCCCTCTACCTCTCTTCTACTCATGTTTCTATGTTCTACTTATTCTTCTTTCTTTTAATCTTTTTTGCTTTTGTTGCATAAATCTGCTATTTATCAATGCTTCATGTTGTAGTCTATAGGTTTCTTTATGCATTATTTGATCTAAATGATATATTTGATTATCTAAGGGAGCTCTAGATTGTAGTTTGGTTCATCTTCGGACACCTAGGACACCTATATATAGAACAGCCAGTTTTGTTATTGGCTGTCCTAATCTTAGAACCTGAGAAATAGGCCATAAAGTCTTTCATAACACTAATCTTCCATTGTGTGAAGTCAGCTATAATCCCTTCCTGTCCTACATCACAATCCAAGGTATGGTGTTTCACGGCTAGGTTTTGTTGCTTTGTATTTCTAATTCCTTGACAGATTTATTTCTGAATTTCGATGTAGGATTTGTTATCCTTTTCCTTAGCTTACTAAATGGCATATAAAAGGCAAGGTCTTATCCAATGTGGAAGTTTAGAAGTGATTTTCCAAATGGTTTTGATATCTTAAATAAGTATGTGTAGCCATTGGGCGGATGATTGTACATTCTTATGGACATATTGGATGCCAAGGATAGTGGGGAACCTTTGGTTGTATTACTGAATGTTTTAGCACATGTATTTCAAGAAATCTCAACTCAACTCATTTAAGCCTTTTCCCAACTACATGGGGTCGGCTACATGAATCTGCTTCCTCCACTCTGCTCTATTCAGGATTAAGTCGACATTCAAATTATAAATAGTTATATATTTTTTAATTATTTTTGTTCATATTAGTTTAGGTCTATCTCTATCCTTACCATAAATTGTTAAAAGATCACTCTTTCTAACCGAAATATTTAAAGGTCTTCGTTCACCGTAGTTGATTTTCTCTCATTTTATCTTCAATCGAGGCTACTCCTATCATTTTTTTTATATGTTTGTTTTTAATTCTATCTTTTAAAGTTTTATCATATATCCATATTAACATGCACATTTCTGTTACACTTAATTTATTCACATATTTCAGTATTGCCTAACACTTTGTTTCATATAGCATAGTTAGCCTAATAACGGTTTTATAGAATTTTTCTTTCAATTTTAATGGAATGCATTGATCATACAATACTCTTAATGCACTCCTTCACTTAATCCATTCCATTTTAACTATATGATTCGCATCTTCATCTATTTTACCTTTTTGCTGGATAATTGATTTTAAATATGTAAATTTTTTACTTTTTGGTATCTCTTGGCTTGCAATCTTTACTGTTTCTTCATTTGTATTTCGACTTTCACTAAAATTACATTTCATATATTCAATTTTAATTCTACTAATCTTAAAACCTTTACATTTTAAAGTCTCTCTCTAAATTTCTAGCTTAGCATTTACTTCAGATTTAGTTTCTTCAATCAACACTATATCGTCTATAAGTAGCATGCACCATGGGATATAATTTTGAATAGTTTGGTTAAGTATGTTAAGGAATCTATGCTTGAAAATTGGAAGAGGTTTGTTAGATGACTGCAATCTCATTAAGAGAGAAGAAAGTTTAAGGGATGGTTGTAGACATGAAGGAAAAAGATGTAAATCTAATGGTGTGTATAGGAGAAGGGTCCTAGGTTTGATTGTTAGAAATTTTCTTTGCTCTCATGAAGGTCGGTGCTGGTAGTTTTGTATGTTTATTCTTCCTTTCTCCCCCTTCCAAAAAAATTAGGCCTCCTGCTGGCACTAAATTTGGCTGTATTATATATTGTAGAGATGTTGACAATTGTTGGATATGTTCAATCTCGTCAAACTCTTAGCATATGCATAGTTGTTGTAACATCTCTGTCAAATACTCCAGGGGTCTAGAGCGATGGTGAAGGAAATTGCACTTGAGCAACATCATTGAAATAGATTTTTTGCTCTTAATCTCTTTATAAGCCTATGTAACTATGGATTATATTGCTCTCTCTGCCTCCCTACAGACGCATGTGCATGCAAGTGCACGTCCTCTTCTGTTTCTTTAAAACCCTACATATTTCCTTGTCCTGGATCCCTTAGAGTTCACAAATCTCCCCCCCCCCCTCTCTCTCTCTCTCTCTCTCTCTCTCTCTCTCTAACACACACACACACATCAAGAAATTTCTCTTAGTGCACCTTCTGGTGGCTCACCTTCAAACCTTCAGAGTGACACTATGTCACTCTTGAGCCTACATTTCACAAGTCGCTGTACATAATGTGCCACAGTCTGTTAATAGAATTTGTGATATAAACCTCTATGATTTAAATTATATTGCTTTTAGATAAAAAGGAATGAAACATCACTTTTAAAAAAGAGAAAAGAAAGGACAGTAATGTTAGTTGAGAGGACAATAATGTTATCTTATACATCTATACGATTTGTTTTAAACTTTTAATCCCAATCTAAATTTTCCATGCATCCGGGCTACCATTTTCAACTTGAATTTCAACCATATGCAGGAACCGGTGAAACTTAGCTAATTCATCTTCAACTTGAATTTCAGCCATAGATTTATCACCAAACTAAAGTTTTTATTTTTAAAGTAAATTTATAATCTTTTGATAATTGCCCCCCCCCCCCCTCGAATAAATAAATGGATAAATAAATAAATAAAAGAGAAAAACACATGGGACGGACCTAACTGCATACCTCAATTTTTTTTCTGTGAAAGGGTAAATCAGGTTGTTTGTGCAATTTAGAACAATGGGGTGTGTTTGAGGCCAGAATGCCTATTTTGCTCTCAGCAACCCAGAGCTCCATTTGCACCATTTTCAGGTACATTTTGGGGTACATAAGGCATTTTCCGTTGGGGAATTTAATCAGACACTGATAGCAATGTTGTATGGTGCACTATTTATACACAATCTTGACATATTGTGGGGATTTCTTCTCTTGATCACATCATGAGATCTTGGATGCTGATTGGTATGGTATAGTTAAATATTTGATAATGTACAGATTTTTACTTTTTTTTTTCACAATGCGAAAGCCCAAATCATTTTTATTTTTCATTCTTCACATTCTTTTCTAGTTATTGATATGATTGGTTCTCAAGAATTACATAAATATCAGTAAATACATGTCAGCATGTAAACAGGCTGTCCTTTAAACGTTCATCATTGTACACACTATGATATTGATTTGGATGCTGTTGGTTGATTCTATGCTTGACTCTATCTAATGTTATGCTGATGTAATTCATGGATACCTCTATAAGGTTAGAGGTCACAAGTCTCAAATATTTAACAGCAAAAAAGGGTTGATTATTAGTTTTTTTCTTATCTATCTGTTATAAGGAGAGATTCAAAAATAGGGAGTTTTTTTTTTGCCCCTGCAGATATATGGGCTTCAGGACTTGACATCCGAGTCTGTTTTGTTAATATGAGACTTGTTATTTGAGGATCTCGAGTCTGTTTTGTTAATATGAGACTTGTTATTTGAGGATCTCAAGTTTTGTGTGATGATGGTGTCAAAATCATGTGCAAACCTTTTTGATACAGGATCTGACGATTCATTTGACTTCAATCGGGCTATTAAATCATTTCCTAGAGTGATGACTGCTCCTGGTATTATTACTGATATAGATGGGGTTACAAGCAGTGATGAGGATGCTAATACTCCAACTTCTGTATTCCGGGATCGGAAAATAATAGCAGCAAATTTCCTTCCACTTCATACTTCAAAGGATCAAACCAATGGAAAATGGTGCTTCACATGGGATGAGGACTCGCTTCTGCTGCAATTAAAAGATGGCTTTTCTTCTGATACTGAAGTTCTCTATGTAGGTAGTCTAAAGGTTGATGTGGATGTTAGTGAGCAAGAAGAGGTTGCTCAAAAGCTCCTTGATGACTACAGGTGCATACCCACTTTCCTCTCCCCAGACCTCGAAAAGAAGTTCTATCATGGCTTCTGTAAGCAGCAACTATGGCCTCTTTTCCATTACATGCTTCCCATCTGCCTTGACAAGGGTGACCTTTTCGACCGTTCTGTTTTTCAGGCTTATGTTTCTGCCAATAAAATATTTGCAGATAAAGTTGTGGAAGTTATCAATTGTGATGATGACTATGTATGGGTTCATGACTATCACCTAATGCTTCTCCCCACTTTCTTAAGGAGACGACTGAATCGAGTGAGGCTTGGTTTCTTTCTCCACAGCCCATTTCCCTCCTCAGAGATCTACAGGACATTGCCTGTTAGAGAGGAAATCCTCAGGGCATTGCTTAATGCTGATCTTATTGGTTTTCAGACATTTGATTATGCTCGGCATTTCCTTTCTTGCTGTAGCAGGATGTTGGGCCTGAACTATGAATCTAAGCGTGGCTATATTGGATTGGAATATTTTGGCCGTAGGGTCAGCATCAAGATTCTCCCAGTGGGTGTTCACATTGGCCGGCTCGAGTCAGTGCTAAATTTTCCCCATACAGTTACCAAAGTTCAAGAGATTGAGCAGAGATTCAAGGGGAAAAGATTGTTATTAGGTGTAGATGACATGGATATCTTCAAAGGCATTAGTCTGAAATTGCTAGGATTGGAGCTTTTACTGGAGAGGCATCCCAAACTAAGAGGAGAGATAGTACTTGTACAAATTGTCAATCCTGCAAGAAGCATGGGAAAAGATGTGAAGGAAACAAGGGAGGAAGCAATATCTATAGCTGAAAGGATCAATCTTTCCTATGGTGCTCCTGGCTACGATCCAGTAGTCCTTATTGACAACCCTATACCTTTTTATGAAAGAATTGCCTTCTATGTTGCAGCAGAATGTTGTATCGTAAATGCTGTTAGAGATGGTATGAATTTAGTCCCGTATGAGTACATAGTCTGCAGACAGGGAACTCAGAAGATTAACAAATGTAGGGATGTCGGTGTGGAGTTACCTCGCATGAGTACACTTATTGTCTCTGAGTTCGTAGGTTGCTCTCCATCTCTTAGTGGGGCTTTCAGGGTCAACCCTTGGAGTGTTGAAGACGTGGCTGATGCTTTTTATCAAGCAACTGACTTGTCAGAATCTGAGAAGCAATTGCGCCATGAAAAACATTACCGTTATGTCATCTCCCATCATGTTGGTTATTGGGCCCACAGCTTTGCCCAGGACTGGAGAGAGCATGTAAAGATCACTACAATCGAAGGTGCTGGCCTATTGGGTTTGGTTTAGGTTTCAGAGTTGTTGCGCTTTCTCCTAGCTTGAGGAAGTTGTCTTTTAATCACATTATTTCCTCGTACAAGAAAACCCATGGGAGGGCAATATTCTTGGATTATGATGGCACCATTATGCCCGAGGCATCTATCAATAAAACTCCGGGTGTAGATATCATCTCAGTCCTGAACAACTTGTGCAGCGATCAAAAAAATACTGTGTTTATTGTCAGTGGCAGAGGACGGACTTCTCTTGGTGAATGGTTTGCACCTTGTGAGGCCCTCGGTATTGCTGCTGAGCATGGCTATTTCGTTAGGTATGTCGAGTGAACTACTTATTTTGTGTGGCTGACTATTTTGCCATATCATCTGAACTGCTACATGAGCTATTGTTTATTCTTCTCCTTCTATAGATGGGCAAAAGCCACTGAATGGGAATCTAGTTCCAATGTTGTTGACTCTGACTGGAAGAATATTGCAGAACCGGTTATGAGATTGTATACTGAGACAACCGATGGCTCCTCCATAGAAAACAAGGAGAGCGCATTGGTATGGCATCATCAGTATGCGGATCCTGACTTTGGTCCTTGCCAAGCAAAGGAACTACTGGACCATCTTGAGAATGTGCTAGCAAATGAGCCGGTGGTTGTCAAAAGAGGTCAGCATATTGTGGAAGTCAAACCTCAGGTAAATTTTTCTGCTTTGGAACCTTTTGTCATGTTTTGGTTTTTTTCCTGGTCTTGTCAGCTGCTGTTGCCTGGTGGTGAGAACTAACGACTAATGATTTTGCATGCAGGGAGTAAGTAAAGGGCTGGCTGTGGAGAAGATAATCAGAACATTGGTCAATAGTGGGAAGCCACCGGAGTTTGTGATGTGTATCGGCGATGATCGATCAGATGAGGACATGTTTGAAAGCATCAATAGTACATCTAGTAATCTATTTCCTGCAGTTCCTGAAATCTTTGCGTGCACAGTCGGACAAAAGCCAAGCAGGGCCAAGTATTATGTTGAAGATACTGGTGAAGTGATAAGATTACTCCAAGGCATGGCTGCTGTTTCAACTCTGAAACATTGGACTGCCCTTAATCAAGTTTCCTTTGAAGGGCCGCATGAAGTGGATGATTAAGCTCATTTCCCCCTTCGGTTACCGGTGACAACCTGTACATTCTGATGGTCTACGGCTTCTGACGTCTTTAGCCTGTTCTAATATTTGGAGTTCATCTTTGGGATCCTGGCTCTTATCCTTTCAGCCTTACCTGTCATCACATTCATATGCAGTATGCTTTTGAACCAGAGGTAATGGCTACTGATTGACTTTGGATATGATTTGAAGGTGACGCGACTTTGTACGCAGTTTTTTAAAATGTAAGAAATCTTTGATTTTTTTTTTTCCCCCCGACATTTCTAGAAGTCCAAGATGCGGGTGGCACCATTATTTTGTATAGGTATTGTTATGTGTAACCAATTAGCCAAACGCTTGAATGAGATAAAAAATTCTAGCTTCAGAGCTTTTGTTCACTTGCTTGAACTTCTATTTTGGATGCAGTATATATGTGCCTGTGCACACAGTGTATTTTGATGCTGTGTCATCTTTTGAGGACTCAGTTTGAAGCAATTTCATGTGAAAAAAGAAAAAGAAAAAAAATTCTTCCATACTTATCCATTTATTCTCACAGCGTTGGTTTCAAGGTGGACCCTTTTTCAACCTAAATTTGAAATAATGGACCCAAAACCGTTTATTTTTTATGCATTCTTGTGGGTAGATGGTTCAGTTCACTTTTTCCCTACCATTTATTGGATATAAAATTTCTTGGCAAGCCATTCTTGTGTTCTGTACAGCATCGGTACTTGAAACTGCTTTGCCAGGCTGTGAATGGGTCATTCTTGTTTGTCGATCTACTTGTCGATCACATGATATCGCAATGTCCCTATGCGTTTGACCTTTTATGCCTTTGGTTTTACAGGCAGCATGTCTGCTGGTAACCCTTGCCATCCATTCCTATGGAAAAGGAAAAGTGTTCCTATATGGAAAAGGAAAAGTATTTTGTACATCGCTCTGGGTATAGTAGACTTACGTAGACTGTATCATCTTTTTGATTGATCCAATGGAGCCTACATGATGATGGTGGGGCGGTATGGTCATGCTACGGTGTAACGTTCTGAACGTGACGGACATTTAAAGCAGTTCGTTTTTTTTTTAAAATTAGCATGCAGACGAAAATACCCTTTTCCTCATCCTAGCGCATTTTACGTTGGATTTCATCTGTGCAAGAAGAACTCTCTTTCCCTTTCTTTCCCCTCGCTGTGGATTTTAGATGCATCACCGGAATCAGTTGAGCACGAACCATCACCCTCGCTCTGAGAGTCCAGTCGAAAGAAAATATTTAGCTTCGAGGCTGAAAACCTGGCTATGAGTATTTGTACAAAAACTTCTGAAGGAAATGTCGTCCGCAGCACGAAGTAAAAAGTCCTTCCCACTTCTTTCAAAGCTCCTTTATTACACCAACTGTTTTTTCTGGTTAGAGTTAGTTAATGCGTGACCAAACCGTTTAATGCGCGGGTAACTTCCTTAGAACAAAACAGTTATGACATTCTGGGAGTCATAACTGTTTAGAGTTTACTGTTTTGTAAGCACGAATGTCATACTTTTTAACTAGGATGTTATACCTCATGAACTGGGGTGTCGTCATAGTGGTTCGGCCTATATTCCCGTTATTTCCTGTCCATATGCTCTAGTGTCGTCGTTAAAGCTACGACACCCCTGATATACTGTTAAGACACCGTAGTTACAAGCCTAGGACACCCGTGCTCCAAACGAATGCCGGAGAAAAGCCTGCGACACCGTAGTTATAACGCTACGACACCCATGCTTATAACCTTTGCGATCTTCGTATGTTGCTTTCCGGGGTGTCGTAGCTTGTTCTATGGGGTGTCTTTAAATGCTATAAAGGGTGTGTGCTTATAAACGACGCTGGAGAGCAGGCCCGCGACACCCCGTATGGAGAACAATCCCCGCGAACCCCGCTTTAACAGTCACGTCATCGGTGTCGTCGCCTTAAAGCTAGGGTGTCGTCAGATGAGAACTGGGGTGTCGTTAACAGCTGAGTCGGTGCTGTCGTCGTTCGCAACACCCCAGTTGAAACTTCATGACACCCTAACTCTAGTGTCGTCGTTAAAGCTACGACACCCCTTTTATACTGTTAAGACACCGTAGTTACAAGCCTAGGACACCCGTGCTCCAAACGAATGCTGGAGAAAAGCCTCACGACACCGTAGTTACAACGCTACGACACCCATGCTTATAACCTTCGCGATCTTCGTATGTTGCTTTTCGGGGTGTCATAGCTTGTTCTCTAGGTGTCTTTAAATGCTATAAAGGGTGTGTCGTGCTTATAAACGACGCTGGAGAGCAGGCCCGCGACACCTCATATGGAGAACAATCCCTGCGACACCTCGCTTTAACAGTCACGTCATCGGTGTCGTCGTCTTAAAGCTAGGGTGTCGTCAGGGTGTTGTTAACAGCCTGAGTCGGTGTTGTTGTCGTTCGCGATACCCCAGTTGAAACTTCACGACACCCTAGCTCTAGTGTCGTCGTTAAAGCTACGACACCCCTGATATACTGTTAAGACACCATAGTTACAAGCCTAGGACACCCGTGCTCCAAACGAATGCTGGAGAAAAGTCTTGCGACACCGTAGTTACAACGCTACGACACCCATGCTTATAACCTTCGTGATCTTCGTATGTTGCTTTCCGGGGTGTCGTAGCTTATTTATGGGGTGTCTTTAAATGCTATAAAGGGTGTGTCGTGCTTATAAACGACGCTGGAGAGCAGGCCGCGACACCCCGTATGGAGAACAATCCTCGCGACACCCGCTTTAATAGTCACGTCATCGGTGTCGTCGCCTTAAAGCTAGGGTGTCGTCAGATGAGAATTGGGATGTCGTTAACCGCCTGAGTCGGTGCTGTCGTCGTTCGCGACACCCCAGTTGAAACTTCACGACACCCTAGCTCTAGTGTCGTCGTTAAAGCTATGACACCCCTGATATACTGTTAAGACACATAGTTACAAGCCTAAGACACCCGTACTCCAAACGAATGCTGGAGAAAAGCCTCGCGACACCGTAGTTACAACGCTATGACACCCATGCTTATAACCTTTGCGATCTTTGTATGTTGCTTTCCGGGGTGTCGTAGCTTGTTCTATGGGGTGTCTTTAAATGCTATAAAGGGTGTGTCGTGCTTATAAACGACGTTGGAGAGCAGGCCCGTGACACCCCGTATGGAGAACAATCCCCGCGACATCCCGCTTTAACAGTCACATCATCGGTGTCATCGCCTTAAAGCTAGGGTGTCGTAGATGAGAACTAGGGTGCCATTAACAGCCTGAGTCGGTGCTGTCATCGTTCGCGACACCCCAGTTGAAACTTCACAACACCCTAGCTATCATCTGATGACACCCGTGCTTATAACTGACCACGGCGAGAAGGCCCGCGACATCCAAGTTACTAAAATTTATTTTTATTCATCACAAAAATAAAGAGAAGACGGAAAGAAAAGAAAAAAGTACATGAGCCCTCACTGGGGCTTGTCATCTGCTTCGGTCGCTGCCGAGCTCTCCCCACGCTGTGGGGCTAACTCGGCGATCTGGCGCTGGAGGGACTCTACTTGCCCCTCCAGCCGGCTGTTGGCCGACGCAGGACCTCGATCTGCCTCATTGAAACGGCCATGTATTGCTCGGCCGCCCTATTGAGTCGCTCGCTGTTTGCGAGCGACTCTGCAAGACATCCAAATCGATGGTTACTGTTGTGCGCGGCTCCCAGGGGGCCAGTCGATCGCCCCTCGCCTCTAGAAGCCATATCAGTATACAAAAATTTTGAAAAATCGGCTGAAAAGGTGATGAACGATGGCATTCCCCATCCATATTTAAGGTACTCCTGGCGGGTGTTTCGATTGCCACGTGCCACCATCTCAGTGGGCGGTTCAAAGGAATCGAATCATTGCGCCCCCCCCCTCGATGAGTTTCGGGGATGGGGAACAGAAGAGAGTTTTGGGTTACCATAGTAAGTTTTACGTCATCCCAAGAGGAAACCTCACGACACCCAAGGATGATTGGATTTCGGCCGAAACTCCTTCGCGACACCCCACTTGAAACCTCACGACACCCTAGCACCAATGCCATGACACCCGTGCTTAGAACTGACCGCGCAGAGAATCCCCGCGACACCCCAGGAGAATTGGATTTCGACCGAAACTCCTTCGAGACACCCCTGTTGAAAGCTCACGACACCCTAGCTTTAAGGCGACGACACCCGTGCTTAGAACTGATCACGGAGAGAACCCCGCGACGCCCCTTGTTGAATTTGGCCGAAACTCCTTCGCGACACCCCAGTTGAAATCTTACGACACCCTAGCACCAATGCCACGACACCCATGCTTAGAACTGACCGCGCAGAGAATCCCGCGACACCCCAGGAGAATTGGATTTCGCCGAAACTCCTTCGAGACACCCCCGTTGAAAGCTCACGATACCCTAGCTTTAAGGCGACGACACCCATGCTTAGAACTGATCACGGAGAGAACCCCCGCGACACCCCTTGTCGAATTCGGCCGAAACTCCTTCGCGACACCCAGTTGAAATCTCACGATACCCTAACACCAATGCCACGACACCCGTGCTTAGAACTGACCGCGCAGAGAATCCCGCGACACCCCAGGAGAATTGGATTTCGGCCGAAACACCTTCGAGACACCCCTGTTGAAAGCTCACGACACCCTAGCTTTAAGGCGATGACACCCGTGCTTAGAACTGATCATGGTGAGAATCCCCGCGACACCCCTTGTCGAATTCGGCCGAAACCCTTCGCGACACCCCAATTGAAATCTCATGACACCCTAGCACCAATGCTACGACACCCATGCTTAGAACTGACCGTGCGGAGAATCCCCGTGACACCCCAGGAGAATTGGATTTCGGCCGAAACTCCTTCGAGACACCCCTGTTGAAAGCTCACGACACCCTAGCTTTAAGGCGATGAACCCGTGCTTAGAACTGATCACGGTGAGAATCCCCGTGACACCCCAGGAGGATTGGATTTAGGCCGAAATCCTTCGTGAAACCCCAGTTGAAACCTCACGACACCCTAGATGCTACGACACACGTGCATTAACAGTGAACCCACGGGTGTCGTCGCCTTAAAGCTAGGGTGTCGTCAGATGATAACTGGGTGTCGTATTGTTTTAACCTTCGTGTCCTAAATCCTAATCCTTTGTCAGCATATATTGACAACTAAATCTATGGATATCATTGTTCATGACTGCGTGCCTATATTTTCACAGTTGATGCTGAAATTGTAGATCGGAAAGAAATCGATAACACTCCCGGCCGTGCACCTTCACCCGTCGCTCCAAATGCAGTGGATGATATTGTAGTTCCTCAAACTGGAATGGAATTCAATTCAGCAGATGATGTATATACGTTCTACAATGGATACGCGAAACGAGTTGGTTTTGGAATCACAACAGTGTGTAGCAGGGCCAACAACAAAAAACAACTTTGCTTCAAGCACCTGGCGTGTTGGAGGCAAGGAAAAATCTAGAAAATCAGAGAAGAGTATGAATCATAGGGATACTGGGAAAGTTGATTGTATGGCATCCATAAAAGCAAGACTGAATGCTACAAGTGGTAAGTGGATATTGGATGAGGTTTCTCTAGAACATAACCATGGGATGTCCATAACATCAACTGGTTATCTACGGTCGCATAGGAGGATCAGCACACCAGAGAAGGCAGAGATCAGCAATTTACATGCCGTGAATGTTCCGACGACTCAGATATACTCTGCCATAGCAAGGAGAAAAGGGGGCAGAAGACAATTGGATTTCACCGAGAAGGATGCTCGTAACTTCATTTGTCGCGAACGTCAGTCTAAGCTGAAAGAAGGAGATGCTCAGTCGATGGTAATTCATTTCGCCGAAATGCAACTCAGAAATCCCAATTTCTTCTATCCTTAGACCTCAATGATAATGGTCATCTGAGGTCTGTCTTCTGGATTCATCCAAGGTCAAGATTGGCATGCACATACTTCGGTGATGTTCTAAGCTTTGACTCAACGTACTTGACAAACAGATATCAAATGCCTTTTTGTCCATTCGTTGGGGTCAACCATCATGGACAGTCCACCTTGCTTGGATGCGCATTGTTGTCTGATGAGAGTACTGAGACATATAAATGGGTTTTTCAGACATGGCTGGATGCAAATGGTGGTCAAGCACCTATTGCCATAATAACTGACCAAGATAAGGCAATCGAGGCTGCTGTCAAAGAAGTTTTTCCTAACACACGACATCGATTTTGTCTTTGGCATATATTGAAGAAGATACCTGAAAAGATTGGCCACATTTGCACGGCAAATCCCAAGTTTATGGTTGATTTCGATGAGGCGATATATGATTCATTGACCATACAGTCATTCGAGGAAAGGTGGGCACATGTTATGGAGAAATATAAAGAATGCAAGTCTATAGATTGGTTCAATGTCCTTTACGAATGTCGGGATAAATGGGTCCCAGTTTACCTAAAGGATACATTCTTCGCAGGTTTGTATGTCATTGTCTTTGGTTCATGTTCGCGTTAAACGCTTTTTTTTTTGTTGACAAAATTTTGAACAGGGATGTCATCTTCACAAAGGAGCGAGGGCATTAATCACTTCTTCGATGGGTTTATAAATTCGAAGACAACACTAACGGAGTTCATAAGTAAGTACGAAGATGCCTTGGAAAAAAGATACGAGGCCGAAAATGAGGAAGATAATAGGACGTTGCAAACGATTGCTTTCCTAAACATCATCACCTTTTGAGAGACAAGCTGCAGGAAGGTATACAAGGCGCATTTTCAAAAAATTTCAGAATGAGATCCTTGAAATGGCTGCATCAAATACAAAATTGATCAAGGAAGCTGGCAACAGTTTTATATTCCGTAAAGTCGTATGAAAGGATTGAAGTCGATGGAATGGCAAGGAGATGATCAAAGATTATATCGTGTCATACGATAGAAATATTGAGGATGTCCAATGCCAGTGCCGATCCTTTCAGTTCAAGGGGTACCTGTGTAGGCATGCCCTGTTGGTTCTTCATCAAAGTGACGTATTTCGTTTACCAGATAAATACTTCTTGAAGAGATGGTGCAAGGACATGAAATACCAATTCGACGAATTCGACTGCAATACTGAGGGTTATGATAAAAGCACACGAAAATCACGGTACGCAGTGACAATTTTTTAATTGAAATGTCTTAATATTTGTTATCGTTAATATTATGTTAATGATTGTAGATATAGTTTGCTGAGTCATCGGATGACGAAGCTCGCAGAGATAGCCTCCATGTCTGAAGATGCATTTAATGTAGTGATGGATGGTCTAACACCTATATTCAAAATTGCCGTGGATGCCAACTGCGCAGCTAAACCACGTACAGAGCTTGTAATTCAAGATCCTGAACAAATTAGGACGAAAGGTCGCCCGAGAGAGAACAGATTAAAGAGTGGAGTCGAGAAGAAGTCAAAAAGATCAAGGAAAAATCAGGTCAAGGAAAGAGCTGCTTCAAGCATCAGGCAGACTTGTTTGCAGTCTATTAATACTGAAGAGGACCTGGAGAGAATTGTTCCGCCTTCCGAAACTTTGATGGACGAATTTGATGCTTATGTATTGAGTCAACTTACAAGAGCATATATAAAACACGGGTGTCGTAACTTTTGAATTAGGGTGCTTGGTCGCAAATGAAGTGCTTTCAAAATAGGGTGTCTATTTCAGTAAAATGAAGTGCTTTTAGCGCGACGACACCCAGCTCTTGGCTAACGACTCCCTAGCTCTTGCGCGCGACACCCGAAAGGCGGAAACCTACGACATCCCAGTACTCGCGAACGACACCGAAGATTTTAGCGACGACACCCAGCTCTTGGCTAACGACTCCCTAGCTCTTGCGCGGCGACACCCGAAAGGCGGAAACCTACGACATCCCAGTACTCGCGAAGACACCGAAGATTTTAGCGCGACGACACCCCAGCTCTTGGCTAACGACTCCCTAGCTCTTGCGCGGCGACACCCGAAAGGCGAAACCTACGACATCCCAGTACTCGCGAACGACACCGAAGATTTTAGCGCGACGACACCCCAGCTCTTGGCTAACGACTCCCTAGCTCTTGCGCGGCGACACCCGAAAGGCGGAAACCTACGACATCCCAGTACTCGCGAACGACACCGAAGATTTTAGCGCGACGACACCCCAGCTCTTGGCTAACGACCCTAGCTCTTGCGCGGCGACACCCGAAAGGCGGAAACCTACGACATCCCAGTACTCGCGAACGACACCGAAGATTTTAGCGCGACGACACCCAGCTCTTGGCTAACGACTCCCTAGCTCTTGCGCGGCGACACCCGAAAGGCAAACCTACGACATCCCAGTACTCGCGAACGACACCGAAGATTTTAGCGCGACGACACCCCAGCTCTTGGCTAACGACACCCTAGCTCTTGCGCGGCGACACCCGAAAGGCGGAAACCTACGACATCCCAGTACTCGCGAACGACACCGAAGATTTTAGCGCGACGACACCCCAGCTCTTGGCTAACGACCCTAGCTCTTGCGCGGCGACACCCGAAAGGCGGAAACCTACGACATCCCAGTACTCGCGAACCGACACCGAAGATTTTAGCGCGACGACACCCCAGCTCTTGGCTAACGACTCCCTAGCTCTTGCGCGGCGACACCCGAAAGGCGGAAACCTACGACATCCCAGTACTCGCGAACGACACCGAAGATTTTAGCGCGACGACACCCCAGCTCTTGGCTAACGACTCCCTAGCTCTTGCGCGGCGACACCCGAAAGGCGGAAACCTACGACATCCAGTACTCGCGAACGACACCGAAGATTTTAGCGCGACGACACCCAGCTCTTGGCTAACGACCCTAGCTCTTGCGCGGCGACACCCGAAAGGCGGAAACCTACGACATCCCAGTACTCGCGAACGACACCGAAGATTTTAGCGCGACGACACCCCAGCTCTTGGCTAACGACTCCCTAGCTCTTGCGCGGCGACACCCGAAAGGCGAAACCTACGACATCCCAGTACTCGCGAACGACACCGAAGATTTTAGCGCGACGACACCCCAGCTCCTGGCTACGACTCCCTAGCTCTTGCGCGGCGACACCCGAAAGGCGGAAACCTACGACATCCCAGTACTCGCGACACCGAAGATTTTAGCGCGACGACACCCCAGCTCTTGGCTAACGACTCCCTAGCTCTTGCGCGGCGACACCCGAAAGGCGAAAACCTACGAAGGCAAACATATGAATACATCGAGGACACCCCTGCTCGCAATATAAAATTTGTGCATTTGCATTAAATATTAATCAGTGTTAATATGAATAAATTACATTCAATTTTCATTCAAAGAAGAATAAAAAAATTAAGAACATTTTTCGACAATGTCGCTAATCTTTTTGTTCAGGCCCTCTCTCAATATCGTCGCAGCTAAGTGTCGCCGGTAATCTCTGACTTCCTCATCCGTGAAATCCATCTTCATATCAGGATTGTCCCATCGAGCAAGACATTCCATGTATCTCAGACAGTATAGGCCGCAATCCAGCGATCCGGTCGGTTGGCTTGGGCAATCCGAAATATCTTCCATCGGCCAAGTCATCGCTTCCTTCTTATCGCAGTAGATATGGAATATGTGGCCTAGAATTGTATGCCATTTCCTTGCATTGGCCTTGTACTTCGGGTTGCGTTTCATTGAATTCAGGTGCATGAACACCTTTCTTTCCATGTCGACAGCAACCAAATGCCAGTGCGAGTTATCAGAGTTTATTATGGTGAAAAGAAACCGGAATTGGGCCTTATCTTCATCCGATACATTGTCAAATATCAGCCCCTGATGTTCCAGCAAGTTCATGAGCAGGTGATGAGGAAGTCAGACACAGAGCGGATACGAAAACTGATGCAAATATGCACTTATGGTATCGGTCAGGATGCTCTGTCCAGTTGCGCATCAGAAACTCCTGGCCGCAATCAATTATCTGCCAATGCAATGTAAACCGATTAATATAATTCTAAAATCAACAACTAGAACAGGTTTCTTGATATACTTACATCATCTATTATCATTTCATTGTTAATGAGATCTTGAAGATTTTTTCTTGTTACAACGCCAGAAAACATATTGTGTAGACGATCTCGTCGGTTAGTCGTTCGCTCAAAAAATTTTGAATAATAATTTGGTCATCTTCGACCGTTGTGTTGGGCTTTGACGTGCCCACTGTCTTCGCCGACTTTTTAGGACGGGTTGTCTCATAACATTCTCCGACGACCGTGGATGCCTTACGCTTCCTCGGCTCTTTTTTAACCCTCCTAACAAGCGAAGGCACTCCAATTATTTCTATGTCCATATTATCATCCTTTGGCGCAGGGGTGCCAAGTTTATTATCGGATATGGACTCATCTTTATTTTCATTCCCATGCTCTGTTTTATCAGCCAATGAATCCCCCTCCAATCTCTTCTCCTCTGCTTTTGCATTCCCTGTCTCAATTGGAACTCGGATGAATGGTCCTCCTCCATCTTCTTCTCCTCACTATTTCCATTACCAGGCTCGCGGAGGACCAACTCCAGGGAATGCACCTTCTCTGTTTTCTCGTCTCCCTTGTCCTCCTCATTTATTGCATTACTTTCCTTTCTGAGCAGTGAACTGAGGAGGCTCTCAGCAATGGACAGCCTGTGCCTGACATCGTCGAGTTGATCCTTAACGCACTCCAATTCAGTCCTCAACTCGGCACATCCTGCGCAGCTATCCGTTGGTTGAGGGGCGCAGGTATCTGTTGGTTGAGGGGATGCTACATTCTGCTGAGTGAGAAGCCAGCGCTCTTCTGGCAATGGTACAGTAGCTCCCTCCATCTGCAACGCAAGATGATAACAAATTAATATTAAGTGAACATATTGACGCATTAAGTTGAAAAATATGGTCAGAGCAATGGAGCAATGTACTAGCTTACCAAGTCGTGAGGCTGCAAGTCGGCAACCCGAACCGATTGGATCTTCATTTGGTGGTCATACCACTTCAACAGCCGGGGCAGTTTATCAGGGTATGCTGGTTCTCGCATTGATGTATGCTCGAGGAACCACGCCTGAACATGATATTTTTTGGATATTAAATAATGTAATATTACAAAAAAAATTACTAAGAACACTAATTATGCGTCTCAATAATCCTTACCACCAGTGCTGCCGAGCATCCGAACAGGGTAGGCTGCCTCCTAACTTTTTTTGCATTCTTTGAGTGCACCGGCTCCTCGGAACGCAAGCAAGCAGCTATTTCTGGGAGAGCCAGAACAATCAACTCCTTCAGTGCCGAAGCCCAGTCGATGCTATCCAGTTGACTTAAGTCATCCAAGTGCTGGATGAGATACCGTGGACATCTCTGATTAGACTTTGGAGCCAAAAACATGGCCAACATGTATGCGATCCAAAGTCGGACGGTGTCCTCGACATCCTCCTGTACTTTAGATGATCGGAGTTGAAATATCAACTTCTCCAAACCTTCTTGGCGAAGATCTAAACCCTGGCCAAACCGTCTGAACAACCTTCCGTTGAACATTTGGCTGGACGTGTCGATCTTCTTCCCATGAGCTGGAAGTCCCAGAATGAGTGCGACTTCGTCGGCACTGAATAGAACTGGCTTTCCGCAAAAATGAACTCGTCGCCTCCATTGTGACATCTTATGATGTCTGCTAGCAGTCGCCCGTCGACTGTGAACGTCTGCATGTCGACGAAGGCACCAAATGGGGTCCTTCGAATAAGTTTTGTATGCCGTCTAGAGAACCCCATCCTCCAAACCTTCTGAACGTATACGGCCGGCCTGCAGCTATTCTTAAACAGCTGGGAAGCCTTCACTGGGGGGACTGGAACAATTTTATTGTCAACTGAAACAGGGGGTAAGACAGAAGACATACTTGTCATGAAATTTTAAGAGAGGATGTCATAATATTTTAATATAGTGATAAACATACCTGAAGGAGCCGCATCCTCATTCGAACGAAGAACCATGTCCTTGCATTGTTCCGCCATTTTCTCCGTCTGCTTCTTCTTTGTTCGCGGTCTTCGTCCACAAACGAAAGCACTCATCTCCATGAATGAAGTATACGGAAGAATGAACTATGGAACAAATTTAGGAGACCAGTGGCTTCTCGAGCAAGAGACGAAGGATGGCTTCTTGAGCAAAAGGATGGCTTCTCGAGCAACAGACGAATGACTTTTTCTAGGGTTTATGCCGACCTCAGAGAAATACGAAAGGACACCCGGATCGCCACGATCACATCACATGACCCGCAAACCCATAGGAACTGCCCATTTTGCAACTTTTCTCGAAAGATGGCATGGCTGAGTTACTAGGGTGTCGTCGAATTAGTACTAGGGTGACGTCAAATTCCCGCCTTGTTCAAGCATGGGTGTCGTCGCCTTAAAGCTAGGGTGTCGTGAGATTTCAACTGGGGTGTCGCGAAGGATTTACGGCCGAATTCGAACTAGGGTGTCGCGGGGATTCTCTATGTGGTCAGTTTTAAGTAGGGTGTCGTCGCCTAAGCTAGGGTGTCGTGATTTCAACTGGGGTGTCGCGAAGGATTTACGGCCGAATTCAACTAGGGTGTCGTGGGATCTCTATGTGGTCAGTTTTAAGGGTGTCGTCGCCTTAAGCTAGGGTGTCGTGAGATTTCAACTGGGGTGTCGCGAAGGATTTACGGCCGAATTCGAACTAGGGTGTCGCGGGGATTCTCTATGTGGTCAGTTTTAAGACGGGTGTCGTTTCCTTAAAGCTAGGGTGTCGTGAGATTTCAACTGGGGTGTCGCGAAGGATTTTCGGCCGAATTCGAACTAGGGTGTCGCGGGATTCTCTCCGTGGTCATTTTAAGCACGGGTGTCGTCTCCTAGAGCTAGGGTGTCGTGAGATTTCAACTGGGGTGTCGCGAAGGATTTTGGCCGAATTCGAACTAGGGTGTCGCGGGGATTCTCTCCGTGGTCAGTTTTAAGCACGGGTGTCATCTCTTAGAGCTAGGGTGTCGTGAGATTTCAACTGGGGTGTCGCGAAGGATTTCGGCCGAATTAGGGTGTCGCGGGGATTCTCTGTGGTCAGTTTTAAGCACGGGTGTCGTCGCCTTAAAGCTAGGGTGTCGTGAGATTTCAACTGGGGTGTCGCGAAGGATTTTGGCCGAATTCCACTAGGGTGTCACGGGGATTCTCTCCGTGGTCATTTGTAAGCACGGGTGTCGTCGCCCTAAAGCTAGGGTGTCGTGAGATTTCAACTGGGGTGTCGCGAATGATTTTCGGCCGAATTCTAGGGTGTCGCTGGGATTCTCTCCGTGGTCATTTTTAAGCACGGGTGTCGTCCCTAAAGCTAGGGTGTCGTGAGATTTCAACTGGGGTGTCGCGAATGATTTTCGGCCGAATTCCGCAGGGTGTCACGGGGATTCTCTCCGTGGTCATTTGTAAGCACGGGTGTCATCGCCCTAAAGCTAGGGTGTCGTGATTTCAACTGGGGTGTCGCGAATGATTTCGGCCGAATTCCACAAGGGTGTCGCTAGGATTCTCTCCGTGGTCATTTGTAAGAACGAGTGTCGTCGTCCTAAAGCTAGGGGTGTCGCGGGGATTCTCTCCGTGGTCAGTTTTAAGCACGGGTATCGCAGCATTGGTACTAGGGTGTCGCAGTATTTGGCTTCCCCACACTCTCTTCATTGATGGTTTCTGTTCACGAGGGGGGCGAGGTACTCCTGGGGTGTTTGCTACCATTTCTCTTATCTTGTTGAAACCCACGACACCCTAGTTCAAAACCCACGACACCCGTGCTCAAAACCCACGACACCCTAAAAAATCCCACGACACCCGTGCTCAAAACACACGACACCTGCTCAAAACCCACGACACCCTAATTCAAATCCACGACACCCTAGTTCAAAACCCATGACACCCTAGTTCAAAACGTTAAGACAAGCAGCATTAGTTCAAAACCCACGACACCCTTGCAGAAAAAACCACTACACCCTAGTTGGAAACTCGCCACGACACCATAGTTCAAAACTTAAGACAAAGCATTAGTTGAAAACCACGACACCCTAGTAGAAAACCCTATCGTTAAGATAAACCACAACAACCTCATAACGAAAAAATGTTTTGTGCTGCGGACGACATTTCCTCCAGAAGTTTTTGTACAAAGACTCCAGTAGCCAGGTATTCCAGCCTCGAAGCTGAAATATTTTCTTTCGACCGGACTCTCAGAGTGAGGGCGACGGTTCGTGCGCAACTGATTCCGGTGATGCATCCGAAATCCAGAGCAAGGGGGAAGAAAGGGGAAGAAAGAGTTCTTCTTGCAGATGAAATCCAACGTAAAATGGCGCTAGGATGGAGGGAAAGGGCATTTTCGTCGCACGCTAATTTTAAAAAAAAGCGAACTGCTTTAAATGCCCGTCACGTTCAGAACGTTACATCGTAGCAGGGCCATACCGCCCGGCACCGTCATCCACGTAGGCTCCACGTGGACCAATCAGAAGAGGCGGTGCAGCCCACGTAGGCCTTGCTGCACCGGGGGCGGTGTACAAAGACTTTTCCTTCCTATATGTGTGAAGAGTGTTATTTTTACAGGATTGATGCTTAAGCTCCAATGCTGGTTTGGGGCCTGGTCCATCTTGTTGTTGTTGTTTTTTTTTTTTTTGGTACAAGCGGGCGATCACACTAGCCTAGTGTGAATCAGTCCAGATAGATCCGAATACAAAATTTGCTTCAAGAGAGAAGGACAGAGGTCGTCCGTCCTTCAGATCCATAAGCTGCCATGCTGAGCTTTTTTTTTTTGGTACAAGCGGGCGATCACACTAGCCTAGTGTGAATCAGCCCAGATAGATCCGAATACAAAATTTGCTTCAACAGAGAAGGACATAGGTCGTCCGTCCTTTAGATCCACGAGCCGCCATGCTGAACCACAGAAGAAGCCACCCAATCATCGCCGAATTGGCTTCACGATAAATATGACGGATCTGGGCATAGTCGACCTCACACAGGATAGACCAAATGTCCAAAAGCATTGGATTAGCACTGCAACCAAGAAATTACCGTCATAGAATCACCCTCGATCAAAATCCTCTGAGCATGGAGCGTCTTGACTGCATAAGAAATGCCCATCCAAGCCGCATAAAGCTCGGACATAGGGATGGAGGAATCAATAGTACCAAAACCTTTCGCTCCCAGCAAGTCATATGAGGGCCATGGATGACAAAAGCAGAACCAGCAACTCTACCACGGACACTCTCATCAAATGTCCATCTTTGTTGTTGCTTTGTTGTTGCTCCTTGGCTTTGCTAACGACGACCATGCAAGTAGCCAACATTAATGTCCGGCAGGGTTTAATAATAATATCTGGAAAATGTTTTCCAAAAAAAAAAGAGTTAAAATTGTATTTTCAGAAGAAGTTATATAAGCTATTTCCTGTGAGAAAAATTTGTTTCTGATTTGGTCCTCTTTGGCATTCTCCTAATAAAACTCCAGAAAATTAATATTTGTGATGTAAAGAATCATTTTTATATAATATAAATATATAATGGATGCTGCCCACGTATCGTCTAGATATTTTCCGAAGGATTCTATGGGCCAGCAGGTGTTTCCAGTGGGGAGTTTGAACACTGTACTTGATTTAAAAATGATAGAAGGAAAAGTCTTTGTACATCGCCCCGGTGCAGCAAGGTCTACGTGAGCTGTCGCCTCTTCTGATTGGTCCACGTGAAGCCTACATGGATGACGGTATCGGGCGATATGGCCCTGCTACGATGTAACATTCTGAACATGACGAGCATTTAAAGCAGTTCACTTTTTTTTAAAATTAGCATGCGGACAAAAATGCCCTTTCCCTTCATCCTAGCGCCATTTTACGTTGGATTTTATCTGTGCAAGAAGAACTCTTTCTTCCCCTTTCTTCCCCCTCGCTCTGGATTTCGGATGCATCACCGGAATCAGTTGAGCACGAACCGTCGCTCTCGCTCTGAGAGTCCGATCGAAAGTAAATATTTAGCTTCGAGGCTGGAATACCTGGCTACTGGAGTCTTTGTACAAAAACTTCTGGAGGAAATGTCGTCTGCAGCACAAAACATTCTTTCGTTATGAGGTTATTGTGGTTTAATGATCTTGACGATAGGGTTTTCTACTAGGGTGTCGTGGGTTTTCAACTAATGCTTTGTCTTAACGTTTTGAACTATGGTGTCGTGGCGAGTTTCCAACTAGGGTGTAGTGGTTTTTTCTGCAAGGGTGTCGTGGGTTTTGAACTAATGCTGCTTGTCTTAACGTTTTGAACTAGGGTATCTGGGTTTTGAACTAGGGTGTCGTGGAATTTTGAACTAGGGTGTGTGGGTTTTGAGCACGGGTGTCGTGTGTTTTGAGCACGGTGTCGTGGGATTTTATTAGGGTATCGTGGGTTTTGAGCACGGATGTTGTGGGTTTTGAACTAGGGTGTCGTGGGTTTCAACAAGATAAGAGCGAATGGCAGCAAACACCCTAGGAGTACCTCGCCCCCCTCATGAACAGAAACCATCAATGAAGAGAGTGTGGGGAAGCCAAATATTGCGACACCCTAATACCAATGCTGCGATACCCGTGCTTAAAACTGATCACGGAGAGAATCCCCGCAACACCCCTAGCTTTAGGGCGACGACACCCTAGCTTTAGGGCGACGACACCCGTGCTTACAAATGACCACAGAGAGAATCCCCGCGACACTCCTGCGGAATTCGGCCGAAAATTATTCAGATACCCCAGTTGAAATCTCATGACACCCTAGCTTTAGGGCAACGACACCCGTGCTTACAAATGACCACGGAGAGAATCCCAGCGACACCCCTGTGGAATTCGGCCGAAAATCATTCGCGACACCCCAGTTGAAATCTCACGACACCCTGGCTTTAGGGCGACGACACCCGTGCTTACAAATGACCACGGAGAGAATCCCCGCGACACCCCTGTGGAATTCGGCCGAAAATCCTTCGTGACATCCCAGTTGAAATCTCACGATACCCTTGCTTTAAGGCGACGACACCCATACCTAAAACCAACCACGGAGAGAATCCCCGCGACACCCCCTGGTGGAATTTGGCCGGGAATCCTTCATGACACCCCAGTTGAAATCTCACGACACCCTAGCTTTAAAGAGATGACACCCGTGCTTAAAACTGACCACAGAGAGAATCCCCGCGACACCCTAGTTCGAATTCGGCCGAAAATCCTTTGCGACACCCCAGATGTAATCTCACGACACCCTAGCTCTAAGGAGACGACACCCGTGCTTAAAACTGACCACGAGAGAATCCCAGCGATACCCTAGTTTGAGTTCGGCCGAAAATCCTTCGCGACACCCCAGTTGAAATATCACGACACCCTAGCTTTAAGGAAACGACACCCTTACTTAAAACTGACCACATAGAGAGTCCCCGCGACACCCTAGTTTGAATTCAGCCATAAATCCTTCGCGACACCCCAGTTAAAATATCACGACACCCTAGCTTTAAGGAAATCATACCCTTACTTAAAACTGACCACATAGAGAATCCCCGCGACACCCTAGTTCGAATTCGGCCATAAATCCTTCGCGATACCCCAGTTGAAATCTCACGATGCCCTATCTTTAAGGCGACGATACCCTTACTTAAAACTGACCACATAGAGAATCCCCGCAACACCCTAGTTCGAATTCGGCCATAAATCCTTCGCGACACCCCAGTTGAAATCTCACGACACCCTAGCTTTAAGGCGACGATACCCTTACTTAAAACTGACCACATAGAGAATCCCCGTGACACCCTAGTTCAAATTTGGCCGTAAATCCTTCACGACACCCCAGTTGAAATCTCACGACACCCTAGCTTTAAGGCGACAACACCCATGCTTGAACAAGGTGAGAATTTTGACGTCACCTAGTACTAATTCGACGACACCCTAGTAACTCAGCCATGCCATCTTTTCGAAAAAAGTTGCAAAAACATAGGCAGTTCCTATGGGTTTGCGGGTCAGTGTGATGTGATCGTGGCGATCCTGGTGTCCTTTCGTATTTCTCTGAGGTCGGCATAAACCCTAGAGGTCATTCATCTTTTGCTCGAGAAGCCATCCTTCGTCTCTTGCTCGAGAAGCCACTGGTCTCCTAAATTTCTTCCATAGTTCATTCTTCCGTATACTTCATTCATGGAGATGAGTACTTTCGTTTGTGGACGAAGACCGCGAACAAAGAAGAAGCAGACGAAGAAAATGGCGGAAACAATGCAAGGACATTGTTCTTCGTTCGAATGAGGATGCGGCTCCTTTAGGTATGTTTATCACTATGTTAAAATATTATGACATCCTCTCTTAAAATTTCATGACAAGTATGTCTTATATCTTACCTCCTGTTTCAGTTGACATGAAAATTGTTCCAGTACCCCCAGTGAAGGCTTCCCAGCTGTTTAAGAATAGTTGAAGGCCGGCCGTATATGTTTAGAAGGTTTGGAAGATGGGGTTCACTAGACGACATACAAAACTTATTCGAAGGATCCCATTTGGTGCCTTCGTCGACATGCAGACGTTCACAGTCGACGGGCGACTGCTAGCAGAGATCATAAGATGTCACAATGGAGGTGACGAGTTCATTTTCTGCGGAAAGCTAGTTCTATTCAGTGCCGACGAAGTCGCACTCATTCTGGGACTTCCAGCTCATGGGAAGAAGATCGACGTCCAGCCAATTGTTCAACGGAAGGTTGTTCAGACGGTTTGGCTAGGGTTTAGATCTTCACCAAGAAGGTTTGGAGAAGTTAATATTTCAACTTCGATCATCTAAGGCCCAATTCTGGTTTCTTTTCACCATAATAAACTCTGATAACTCGCACTGGCATTTGGTTGCTGTCGACATGAAAGAAAGGTGTTCATACACCTGAATTCAATGAAACGCAACCCCAAGTACAAGGCCAATGCAAGGAAATGGCATACAATTCTTGGCCACATATTCCATATCTACTGCGATAAGAAGGAAGCGATGACTTGGCCGATGGAAGAGATTTTGGATTGCCCAAGCCAACCGACCGGATCGCTGGATTGCGGCCTATACTGTCTGAGATACATGGAATGTCTTGCTCGATGGGACAATCCTGATATGAAGATGGATTTCACGGATGAGGAAGTCAGAGATTACCGGCGACACTTAGCTGCGACGATATTGAGAGAGGGCCTGAACAAAAAGATTAGCGACATTGTCGAAAAATGTTCTTAATTTTTTTATTCTTCTTTGAATGAAAATTGAATGTAATTTATTCATATTAACACTGATTAATATTTAATGCAAATGCGTAAATTTTATATTGCGAGCAGGGGTGTCCTCGATTTATTCATATGTTTGCCTTCGTAGGTTTTCGCCTTTCGGGTGTCGCCGCGCTAGAGCTAGGGAGTCGTTAGCCAAGAGCTGGGGTATCGTCGCGCTAAAATCTTCGGTGTCCGTTCGTAAGTACTGGGATGTCGTAGGTTTTCGCCTTTCGGGTGTCACCGCGCTAGAGCTAGGGAGTCGTTAGCCAAGAGCTGGGGTATCATCGCGCTAAAATCTTCGGTGTCCATTCGCGAGTACTGGGATGTCGTAGGTTTTCGCCTTTCAGGTGTCGCCGCACAAGAGCTAGGAAGTCGTTAGCCAAGAGCTGGGGTGTCGTCGCGCTAAAATCTTTGGTGTCCATTCGCGAGTACTGGGATGTCGTAGGTTTTCGCCTTTCGGGTGTCGCCGCACAAGAGCTAGGGAGTCGTTAGCCAAGAGCTGGGGTGTCATCGCGCTAAAATCTTCGGTGTCCGTTCGCGAGTACTGGGATGTTGTAGGTTTCCGCCTTTTGGGTGTCGCCGTGCAAGAGCTAGGGAGTCGTTAGCCAGAAGCTAGGGTGTCGTCGCGCTAAAATCTTCGGTGTCCGTTCGCGAGTACTGGGATGTCATAGGTTTTCGCCTTTCGGGTGTCGCCACGCAAGAGCTAGGGAGTCGTTAGCCAAAAGCTGGGGTGTCGTCGCGCTAAAATCTTCGGTGTCCGTTCGCGAGTACTGGGATGTCGTAGGTTTCTGCCTTTCGGGTGTCGCCGTGCAAGAGCTACGGAGTCGTTAGCCAAGAGCTGGGGTGTCGTCGCGCTAAAATCTTCGGTGTCCTTCGCGAGTACTGGGATGTCGTAGGTTTTCGTCTTTCGGGTGTCGCCGCGCAAGAGCTAGGGAGTCGCTAGCCAGGAGCTGGGGTGTCGTCGCGCTAAAATCTTCGTGTCCGTTCGCGAGTTCTGGGATGTCGTAGGTTTTCGCCTTTCGGGTGTCGCCGCTCAAGAGTTAGGGAGTCGTTAGCCAAGAGCTGGGGTGTCGTCGCGCTAAAATCTTCGGTGTCCGTTCGCGAGTACTGGGATGTCATAGGTTTCCGCTTTCGGGTGTCGTCGCGCAAGAGCTAGGGAGTCGTTAGCCAGGAGCTGGGGTGTCGTCGTGCTAAAATCTTCGGTGTCCGTTCGCGAGTACTGGGATGTCGTAGGTTTTCGCCTTTCGGGTGTCGCCGCGCAAGAGCTAGGGAGTCGTTAGCCAAGAGCTAGGGTGTCGTCGCGCTAAAAGCACTTCATTTTACTGAAATAGACACCATATTTTGAAAGCACTTCATTTGCGACCAAGACACCCTAGTTCAAAAGTTACGACACCCGTGTTTTATATATGCTCCTGTGTAAGTTGACTCAATACATAAGCATCAAATTCGTCCATCAAAGCTTCAGAAGGCGGTACAATTCTCTCCAGGTCCTCTTCGGTATTAATAGACTGCAAACAAGTCTGCCTGATGCTTGAAGCAACTCTTTCCTTGACCTGATTTTTCCTTGATCTTTTTGACTTCTTCTCGACTCCACTCTTTAATCTGTTCTCTCTCGGGCGACCTTTCGTCCTAATTTGTTCAGGATCTTGAATTACAAGCTCTGTACGTGGTTTAGCTGCGCAGTTGGCATCCACGGCAATTTTGAATATAGGTGTTAGACCATCCATCACTACATTAAATGCATCTTCAGACATGGAGGCTATCTCTGCGAGCTTCATCATCCGATGACTCAGCAAACTATATCTACAATCATTAACATAATATTAACGAAAACAAATATTAAGACATTTCAATTAAAAAATTATCACTGCGTACCGTGATTTCGTGTGCTTTTATCATAACCTTCAGTATTGCAGTCGAATTCGTCGAATTGGTATTTCATGTCCTTGCACCATCTCTTCAAGAAGTATTTATCTGGTAAACGAAATACGTCACTTTGATGAAGAACCAACAAGGCATGCCTACACAGGTACCCCTTGAACTGAAAGGATCGGCACTGGCATTGGACATCCTCAATATTTCTATCGTATGACACGATATAATCTTTGATCATCTCCTTGCCGATTCCATCGACTTCAATCCTTTCATACGACTTTACGGAATATACACACAGTTGCCAGCTTCCTTGATCAATTTTGTATTTGATGCAGCCATTTCAAGGATCTCATTCTGAAATTTTTTGAAAATGCGCCTTGTATACCTTCCTGCAGCTTGTCTCTCAAAAGGTGATGATGTCTTTAGGAAAGCAATCGTTTGCAACGTCCTATTATCTTCCTCATTTTCGGCCTCGTATCTTTTTTCCAAGGCATCTTCGTACTTACTTATGAACTCCGTTAGTGTTGTCTTCGAATTTATAAACCCATCGAAGAAGTGATTAATGCCCTCGCTCCTTTGTGAAGATGACATCCCTGTTCAAAATTTTGTCAACAAAAAAAAAGCGTTTAACGCGAACATGAACCAAAGACAATGACATACAAACCTGCGAAGAATGTATCCTTTAGGTAAACTGGGACCCATTTATCCCGACATTCGTAAAGGACATTGAACCAATCTATAGACTTGCATTCTTTATATTTCTCCATAACATGTGCCCACCTTTCCTCGAATGACTGTATGGTCAATGAATCATATATCGCCTCATCGAAATCAACCATAAACTTGGGATTTGCCGTGCAAATGTGGCCAATCTTTTCAGGTATCTTCTTCAATATATGCCAAAGACAAAATCGATGTCGTGTGTTAGGAAAAACTTCTTTGACAGCAGCCTCGATTGCCTTATCTTGGTCAGTTATTATGGCAATAGGTGCTTGACCACCATTTGCATCCAGCCATGCCTGAAAAACCCATTTATATGTCTCAGTACTCTCATCAGACAACAATGCGCATCCAAGCAAGGTGGACTGTCCATGATGGTTGACCCCGACGAATGGACAAAAAGGCATTTGATATCTGTTTGTCAAGTAAGTTGAGTCAAAGCTTAGAACATCACCGAAGTATGTGCATGCCAATCTTGACCTTGGATGAATCCAGAAGACAGACCTCAGATGACCATTATCATTGAGGTCTAAGGTATAGAAGAAATTGGGATTTCTGAGTTGCATTTCGGCGAAATGAATTACCATCGACTGAGCATCTCCTTCTTTCAGCTTAGACTGACGTTCGCGACAAATGAAGTTACGAGCATCCTTCTCGGTGAAATCCAATTGTCTTCTGCCCCCTTTTCTCCTTGCTATGGCAGAGTATATCTGAGTCGTCGGAACATTCACGGCATGTAAATTGCTGATCTCTGCCTTCTCTGGTGTGCTGATCCTCCTATGCGACCGTAGATAACCAGTTGATGTTATGGACATCCCATGGTTATGTTCTAGAGAAACCTCATCCAATATCCACTTACCACTTGTAGCATTCAGTCTTGCTTTTATGGATGCCATACAATCAACTTTCCCAGTATCCCTATGATTCATACTCTTCTCTGATTTTCTAGATTTTCCTTGCCTCCAACACGCCAGGTGCTTGAAGCAAAGTTTTTTGTTGTTGGCCCTGCTACACACTGTTGTGATTCCAAAACCAACTCGTTTCGCGTATCCATTGTAGAACGTATATACATCATCTGCTGAATTGAATTCCATTCCAGTTTGAGGAACTACAGTATCATCCACTGCATTTGGAGCGACGGGTGAAGGTGCACGGCCGGGAGTGTTATCGATTTCTTTCCGATCTACAATTTCAGCATCAACTGTGAAAATATAGGCACGCAGTCATGAACAATGATATCCATAGATTTAGTTGTCAATATATGCTGACAAAGGATTAGGATTTAGGACACGAAGGTTAAAACAATACGACACCCCAGTTATCATCTGACGACACCCTAGCTTTAAGGTGACGACACCGTGGGTTCACTGTTAATGCACGTGTGTCGTAGCATTGGTGCTAGGGTGTCGTGAAGTTTCAACTGGGGTGTCGCGAAGGATTTTTGGCCTAAATCCAATCCTCCTGGGGTATCGCAGGGATTTTCACTGTGATCAGTTCTAAGCACGGGTGTTGTCGCCTTAAAGCTAGGGTGTCAAGCTTTCAACTGGGGTGTCTCGAAGGAGTTTCGGCCGAAATCCAATTCTCTGGGGTGTCGCGGGGATTCTCCGCGCGGTCAGTTCTAAGCACGGGTGTCGTAGCATTGGTGCTAGGGTGTCATGAGATTTCAACTGGGTGTCGCGAAGGAGTTTCGGCCGAATTCGACAAGGGGTGTCGCGGGGATTCTCACGTGATCAGTTCTAAGCACGGGTGTCGTCGCCTTAAAGCTAGGGTGTCGTGAGCTTTCAACTGGGGTGTCTCGAAGGAGTTTCGGCCGAAATCCAATTCTCCTGGGGTGTCGGGGATTTTGCGCGGTCAGTTCTAAGCACGGGTGTCGTGGCATTGGTGCTAGGGTGTCGTGAGATTTCAACTGGGGTGTCGCGAAGGAGTTTCGCCGAATTCGACAAGGGGTGTCGCGGGGGTTCTCTCCGTGATCAGTTCTAAGCACGGGTGTCGTCGCCTTAAAGCTAGGGTGTCGTGAGCTTTCAACAGGGGTGTCTCGAAGGAGTTTCGGCCGAAATCCAATTCTCCTGGGGTGTCGCGGGGATTCTTTCCGTGGTCAGTTCTAAGCACGGGTGTCGTAGCATTGGTGCTAGGGTGTCGTGAGGTTTCAAGTGGGGTGTCGCGAAGGAGTTTCGGCCGAAATCCAAATCATCCTTGGGTGTCGTGATTTTCTCTTGGGACGACGTAAAACTTACGACGGTTGGCTTCCCGAAACTCTCTTCTGTTCCCCATCCCTCGAAACTCAACGGGGGGGGGGGGGGGCGCACCGATTCGATTCCTGTGAACCGCCCACTGAGATGGTGGCGCGTGGCAATCGAAACACCCGCCAGGAGTACCTTAAATATGGATGGGGGAATGCCATCGTTAATCACCTTTTCAGTGATCTTCAAATTTTTGATACTGAGATGGCTTCTAGAGGCGAGGGGCGATCTACTGGCCCCCATGGGAGCCGCCGCACAACGTCACCATCGATGCGGAGGTCTTTGCAGAGTCGCTCGCAATCAGCGAGCGACTCCACAGGCGGCCGAGCAATACTGGCCGTTTCAACGAGACAGATCGAGGTCCTGCATCGGGCCAACAGCCAGCTGGAGGGGCAAGTAGAGTCCCTCCAGCGCCAGATCGCCGATCGCAGCGAGCTCGCAGCGACCGAAGCAGATGACAAGCCCCAGTGAGGGCTCATGTACTTTTTTCTTTTTTTTTTTCTTTATTTTTGTGATGAATAAAATAAATTTTAGTAACTTGGGTGTCGCGGGCCTTCTCGCCGTGGTCAGTTATAAGCACGGGTGTCGTCAGATGAGAGCTAGGGTGTCGTGAAGTTTCAACTGGGGTGTCGCGAACGACGACAGCACCGACTCAGGCTGTTAACGACACCCCAGTTCTCATCTGACGACACCCTAGCTTTAGGCGACGACACCGATGACGTGACTGTTAAAGGGGTGTCGCGGGGATTGTTCTCCATACGGGTGTCGCGGGCCTGCTCTCCAGCGTCATTTATAAGCACGACACACCCTTTATAGCATTTAAAGACACCCCATAGAACAAGCTACGACACCCCGGAAAGCAACATACGAAGATCGCGAAGGTTATAAGCATGGGTGTCGTAGCGTTGTAACTACGGTGTCGCGAGGCTTTTCTCCAACATTCGTTTGGAGCACGGGTGTCCTAGGCTTGTAACTACGGTGTCTTAACAGTATATCAGGGGTGTCGTAGCTTTAACGATGACACTAGAGCTATATGGACAGGAAATAACGGGGAATATAGGCCGAACCACTCTGACGACACCCCAGTTCATGAGGTATAACATCCTAGTTAAAAGAGTATGACATTCGTGCTTACAAAACAGTAAACTCTAAACAGTTATGACTCCCAGAATGTCATAACTATTTTGTTCTAAGGAAGTTACCCGCGCATTAAACGGTTTGGTCACGCATTAACTAACTCTAACCAGAAAAAAAGTTGGTGTAATAAAGGAGCTTTACAAAAAGTGGAAGAAGACTTTTTACTTTGTGCTGCGGATGACATTTTCTCCAGAAGTTTTTGTACAAAGACTCAGTAGCCAGGTATTCCAGCCTCGAAGCTGAAATATTTTCTTTCGAACTCTCAGAGCGAGGGTGATTCGTGCTCAACTGATTCGGTGATGCATCCAAAATCCAGAGCGAGGGGGAAGAAAGGGGAAGAAAGAGTTCTTCTTGCACAGATGAAATACAACGTAAAATGACGCTAGGATGGAGGGAAAGGGCATTTTCATCCGCACGCTAATTTTAAAAAAAAGCAAACTGCTTTAAATGCCCGTCACGTTCAGAACGTTACATCGTAGCAGCCATACCGCCCGGCAGGTCATTCACGTAGGCTCCATGTGGACCAATCAGAAGAGGCGGTATAGCCCACGTAGGCCTTGCTGCATCGGGGGCGGTGTACAAAGACTTTTCCAATGATAGAATTCTGCTTAGAGAACATTTAGAGGCCCACACATGCCATATAAGCCCGTTCCCTTCACCAATTGGAGCGCTTCAAGATTGCCAAATGAATGGTATTATAGGACTAGGATGAATTAAAGTGTTTGAAATTTGAGATTGAAAATGGGAATGATTTTCATATTACCCATTTTATAGTATTTGAGACGCATGCAAGTAGTATTGGATTGCATTGGCTTCAATTTTTGAAAAATATCCTTTTTCCTCTTTCAACATAAACTACTGGTTATTTAAAAAAATATGCAGTATAATTTAGTAAAATAATACCCAACCCTATTTCACGGGATAGGGAAACACAAGTGAAGGCTGCATATCTTATGAACCGATAATTTCCTTTGAATTTATGGGTATTCATCTGCCTCCGCTTTATTTGGGTTAAGCATAAAGGTCAAAAGAAAAAAAGGGTATGGATATAGATATAGGGACATATAGCAAGACCTATTACAGGTACAGAGCAGATATAATTAATGTACCATAACTTAGTAAAATAATACCTCATCCCATCTATGGGATTGAGAAACACAAGGGAAACACAAATGAAGGCTGTGCATCTCTCAGGGATTGACAATTTCCTCTGAACCTATTGGTATCTGCCCGCCTTCTCATTTGAGACTTTGAAGGTCAAAAAAATGAATATGATTACAAATATAGAAACATGTGGTAATACCCGTTATAGCTACAGAACAGATATGGACATAAAGATCACCCACGACAATTTTTATCTACACCCAAAAAAATTACTCTCGATATTCATATATATTTTAAAAAAATTAAATTTCTAAACTATCCTTTGTATTTTCTCTCCACCCTCTCCCCTTGGCATCGGCTCCCCCATCCGATCGGCACGGACTCCCATTCTTCCATTGGCACCAACTCCCTCCATCCTCCGAGACCGACTCCCCCTCCCCTCTGGCACCGGCTCTCTCCCCTTCCAATCGACATCGACTCCCCTCCCAGCACGGGCTCCTCTTGGCTCCCTCGGCGCCGCCCTGTCGGCCCCGGTCTCCTTTTGGCCCCTAACTCCCCTCTGCTTCCCTTTTTACCCACCGCCTCCTTGGCACGTCCCCTCTCTCTCTCCTTCGGCATCAGCACCGGCTTCCCTGGCCTCCATCTTCTCTTACCCCTTTGTTTCATTGTTGGGCCAAATAGAGGCCCTTTGTTCGATCCATCAAGGTCGAACAGGCAGCTTTCGTTCGATCTTGATAGACCGAACGAAGAGGATGAGGGAAGAAGGGTCGGAGCGATCGAAGTCAGGAAGGGAACGAGAGCCGAAGGACCAGAGCCGAGGAGGGAGGAGAGTCGGTGTCAGAAGGGGGAGGAAGGGAGGAGATGGTACCGAAAGGGGTTTGTTTCAGATGGGTGTAGACTGTGAAGAAAAATACGAAGGTAGTTAGAAAATTTTTTAAAAAAATATGTGGTGTCGAGAGTAATTTTTAGGGTGTATATAGAAATTTTCATCACCCACCCTATTCTATACCCATTATATTCTTGATAAATTTTGATTAATTACTTTTATTTATTAACATAGTTGTAATTTTCAATAAAAAAATTTATAAATAGTTATAAACCATAATTTTTTAGGTTTGCTTCATTTGTCTAACTCAAAATTGAAGGAAAAAGAAAAAACAAAATAGTTCACAGTTGCTTTTGGCCTAAATCTAAAATTAAAATTAAAAGAAAAAAATATAAAAAAAGAAAATGAATAAAATAGACTTTAGAATAGATATGGAGCCAGTATGAAGCAGGTATAGATAATAGGATGGATATAGATATTACATAATTCCGTATGGGTATAGATACAAGTACAAAATTTTATACTTATGGATATATACCAGCTCTAAGGCCTTCTTGCCTTCTGTAATGAATATTGGTTGGTATCTCATGCTCATGAACAAAACTAGGCTTCATATGATTGAAATCTAATCTTTGATTTTTCAAATATGGGATTGAGTTGGATCCAATCCAAACCAATTCCAAATTAAGAGGAAACGGGGTTAAAAACTCCGACCAAATAATAAAATAAGTCATCCCACCTACCAACGATAAAAGAAGTTCTCCTTTTTTAAAAAAGAAAAGAAAAAGACAAATCCAACGTATGTTCCAAGGACGTAGGAGAAAAGGGTCGCTTGAGTACTGCATTCGGTCACAAGAACAGAACTACCATTACATTAAAACGACTGGTCCGAAGTATATCGAGCTGAAGTTTTTTTTCTAATTTCATATCGTGCATGCACTTGTGTCCAGGAATCGACTTTTGATCTAATTGCAATTCCAGTATTAAAGCCTGTTACTACTACGTACCATGCAACGCAACGGCTCGTCTGGTCGACTTGGGTTCGATCAGCTCAAATTATATCTCTAAGTCCAGCTTGTTCAACAATTAAGTGGGAACTAAATACAATGCCTATACTAAACAGGTAACATGATCTGATGTATATATCTCATTTAATAAACGAATCAGGTTGGAGTGAGTCTCTAAAGGCTTGTCAACCTATTTGAGTGAGGACAATATTGATCCGTAATCGAAAGTATGGAAATAAATCTTAACTAAATTAATTGATGTATCGAATGAAATTTTAGAAAGTATATCGGCTATAAGTATAAATCTTATTTAGTTATCAAACAGATCAAATTGGACTGTTTTCAGTTTTTTTTAAAAAAGTAAAAGGCATCATTTATGAGTGTTTATGAACTCTGTTAATAAATAATAAATAGATGAAAGGTTTTCCAATAATAAAATTTTTTATTATAAAGATAAAAGACATCCCAGATATTTTCATTATTTATGAGCATCTATGAAATTTTACTAATAATCGATTTCCAATTATTTATGAGCATTTATGAACTCTGTTAACCTATTCTGCCCATCGTTTCTCTTTTGCCTTTGGATTGCTACTAAGGTTGAAATAATCGAAAGTAGATAGAGGAACACCTGTAAGTCCATCCAAAGACCCCATGCTACCCTATATATACATTTATTTCTATTGTGATTAGAGCAGCTCTGATATCGCTTATTGTGCGTTAGAAAGAGAGATTAATGAAAAAAAAAGAATAATATAATCAACAAAGTATACTTAGTGATTTAACGTAGTTCGACTATTGATCTACATCTCCAAATAAAGAAGAGCAGAGAAATTTCATTATAAAAAAATATTTAGAATTATAAGAACTAATTTCTCATTAGATTTTCTCTTACAAAATCCTAAACACGCTTGTACCTACAAAAATCTTCTTTTAAATTTTCTCAATAATGCCCTTAGATATTTAGTTTTACTTAAAGACTAGGATTAAATAAGCTTATATAGAGGTGGAATCTATAGTATATTATATAAATTAGGACTTGAGTTCTCCATATGTATAAAAACATATTTTGATTGAGCTTGTGAATTTCACTATAAATTTTAATATTTTTTTACTCAAGGTTAAGAGAGACAAAGAGGTCTTTCACTAAACATTCTTGCGGCTAGAAAAGTTATATGGAAAAAAAAAAAAAAAAAAGCTTAAAAGCACTGTAGCAGTGCTCATAGATTAAATCAATGACTTTTTTGCCATAAATTTGAATATGTCAATTTTAGACATGCTTATTTTGAATTGATTGTGTTACTTATGAATCCTAATCCATGTAAAATACTATATTCCTCCTCTAATATAAGCACATGTAGCCTTAGTCCAAGAGCATACCATCTATCATTATTGAGAGAGAGAGAGAAAGAGAGAGAGAGAGAGGTGATGTTGGGTGTAGGGGGTCTGAGGTTGTTAGTGTATGCCCTAATCCAATTGGATTGAATGCTGTATACATTCTATGAATACAAATCAAATAAAATGTTTCGTTATCTATCCAGATGTCTTTTATTTGATATATTTATCTTTGAGATAAAGTCAAAAAGAATGTGAATCGTGCACATGGAATTTATAATAGAGATTACAAATTGTGAGATTTAAATTGCACGTTATGGTTCGATTCTTTAAACTTCCTAGTCGATGTGTAGATGGAACTGGACACCATCGAACACCGTGAGACTAGCACACATTGCATATCCTCACCCTTGGGGTGAGCAGCTGATTTCACAAGCTGAAGTATGTAGATACTTGGATAGGTGTGTGGATGCTCGTTATTATAACGATGCATTGGATGACCCGTACAGAGATCATATGGATATTCTATATAGTGTCAATGGTTGATCTCTAATGACCGTGGTGTGAGTGATCCTTTGACTTGAGATCTTCATTGCATCTCATGTGTGGAATGTCATGCTTTGACGGCATCCAAACGTCGCTCTAGCCACAGGTGGCAAATATGGTGTCGGTTGGGTATGACATGAAGTACATGAAGATGGTATTTGATCAAGATAGGATTCGTCTCCCTTGATAGAAAGGGTTATATCCCACGACCACTTGATGGATTAAATTGATTGATAAATCCTTGCAAGGTTGAGTTGAAATTCAAATGGTTTCGAAGTTCTAATTCATATAGTCAATTTTTCCTGAGATCAAGTAAACAAAGATCAATTACAGGGTTGACACATTCCATACCACCTATTGATCTGGGATATGTGACGAAAGGATTTGATCATACAGTAACCGTTCATGGACAAGTGTTGATGGTCACGTCAACAAAACCTTTAGCTGTTGGATGGTCATGATGCTTTGTTAGAGGCCTCTCATGATCTATAATCATGTTGTTGAATTAGACAAAGAGTTGTCCAATCATTCCTAGGGTCTATGATTAGGACATGATTATTGCCAACATGTTAAAGGGCCTAATAGGTCACACACATTAAGGAGAATATTGGATGAATTAAAATGAGAATTAAATTAGATTTAATTCAGATAAGATGATCAATTAAATAATTGGATGAGATCCAAATTTAAAGAAGATATAATTATAATGGATATGATCCATTATAATAGAAGGAATGTTAAGGAGAAATTATTTGTACATATGATGAACAAATAATTGGATATCGATATGTGACTTGATCCATGTGATGGATGGCTCTGATTATTCAGGTATGGATGTCCAATCTCAGCCATGTGAAGATGGAATCATGCCCATGGGATGAGGCATGATGAATCTCTACGGTTCGATGATGAACACGTACAAATTAGGGCATGTAGTTATGGGATAACCAACTCCTAATTTTATAGGCTGAGATTGTGACACTTGGATTAATCTTACCATGAAGATGGAGGAGTTTCTTACATGAAGATGGGAGTTTCTTACCATGAAGATGGAAGAAGTTTCTTACCATGAAGATGAGAGTTTCTTACCATAATGATGGGAGTTTCTTACCATAATGATGGGAGTTTCTTACTATGAAGAGAGGTCTTTTCCTCTTTGGAACGTCTCATTTTCAACCTATAAATATAGTTCCTTCTACCAAGAAAGTAGAGCATGAGAAGAAAATATTAGACTTTTCTTCAAAGATATCTTCTGTAAGGGGATTCAAGAGGCGCTAGCCCCTCTCTCTCTCCCGTGGTGTCATCTTCATACCTTCAAGGTCTTCATCCCTTTTTCTCTGCATGGATCACCGACATCGATAAAGGACTCAGGTATGAATAAAATTAGATTTTATTTGAGATATAATGAATTTGTTCCTAAGGATCCTGGACATCTGAAAATTTTATATTATACCTTCCGCAATGTTTATATGAATTTGATTCATATCTTATATACATAATTCTCATAAGAGGTTTCATGGAAGAGTCAAGTCCTTCTTTCCTCCATCAAAAAATTATTCTAAACATTGCTTGTGTGAATGTAGATCATCAAACTAAACCATATTAACTTCTGATGTTTCTTTTTCTCGAACGGTAGATTTGAAATCTTTTTGCGCTTTGCAATAAGTGGTATCAAAGCCTAAGTTCCTTCAATCTATGGTAGCCTATATATGCAGTAATCCTAAAGCTGCATGGATCTTGAAGTGAAGGCAACACCTTTTTGATTTTTTTTTTTGTTTGTACAGGTGAGTGATCACATCATTCGAGTCAATCTCGAGAAGTCAAAAAATAAAATTTGTTTGAGTACAATAGGGCATGGGTCCTCCTGCTTCCAACTCTAGAATTCGGAGTGATGGGCCACTGAAGCTGCAACCCAGTCAGCCGCTGAGTTATCTTTCTGGTAGACATGTTGAATCTGGATCCTGTGTGCATCCTAAAGGATAAACCAAATATCTTGTATCAAGGGGTTGATTGGCAAATGGTTGCACGGATCCTGTCTGATCCATCGAATAATAGTGAGGGAATCTCCCTTAATAGTGAAACTATGAGTTCTAAGAATGCGAGTGGTGTAGGAGATGCCTGTCCATGCTGCATAAAGCTCGGCCAGTGAAACATATGAATCTAGAAGGTCGAATCCACTCGCCGCTAACATAGCTCTATCTGACCCATGGATGATAAAGGCTTATCCTACAAATATGCTTCTGACACAACCATCAAATTTGATTTTAAAACCTGAAGGTGGAAGCTCCCAATAGATCAAGACCGTATGACGGTGGGCTAGCTTGGCAGCAGAGGAGTTTCAGAGGCTAGGATTGTTAGAATCATAGACTGAATGATAGAGTGTATACTCAGCTGATAAAGAAATAGCTTTTCTTAATATCCTATGAAAAGGTACAATGTCACCAGTAAAAATAAAAAGATTCTGAGACAATCATGTTAGAAATCTATTAATAATCTATACAAAAATTGTATAGAAATAATAGACAGGATCAATGTATTTCCTCCAGCCATTGTTTATGATCTACCTCTTGAGGATCTGAATCAGGATTTGTTTGAGTTGAGTGCTTTCAATCAACAAGTAATCGCACAACGATGGTGTATGCCCTCAGAATTTGCTCTTGATCAGGGACCCAATCTCTCTGGCTTCTTTATGGTTTTCTCTCGTATGATGTGTTGTCATATCGAAAACCTTAGAAGGGATCTCTATTTATAGAGATTTTCTTAACTCCCTTCCACAGCCTACTCCCATCAAAGTAGGCATTTTAAATTTTAAAAGAGATATGGTTATCACTCATTAATTAGTGGATGGATATCGTTGAGAATTATCTCCAAAAGATTGAGATATATCGCAAGTGATTACCAAATAAAATAATAAAATAAAATAGGACCATCCACCAATGGGATACTACATTCTTCCACTTGGTTCGCATATTTTATTTTAATCCATAATTCTTAATACTGAACAAGAAACTAAATACATGAATCATAGCGATAGGTCCTCTATAATTGAGTATTCTTCCATGTATTACTATGCATTCAATTTCTTTACCACTATTCCAAATGTGAAAACATAGCATAATGAATAAACCCTATATTTATTCAGAGTCCAAAAGAAAATTTTGTTATTTCTCAAAAGTCAAATAATGTGTACACTCAAAAGAGAAATAAACAAATAACTGAAATAAGAGTTCCTTTGTACAATTGGTTATCCATGAAATTATATCATAGAACCAACTCTCATTCGTACCACATGATCCTTAAAATTCTTAATTGGCATACCTTTAATCAAAGGATCAGCTATCATCAATTCAGTGCTAACATGTTCTATGTGTTAGGAAATGTGTCCTACAGCCAATCGTCTAGCTTGTAGACGGTTATGAGTTGATGTATATGAACATGATTTATTCAATAAATAAGAGTGAATTTTGGCCATACAGCATATAGTTTACATATTCCAGTAGAATTCCAATATGTTGTAGTCCTTAGAGTTACATGTATTCGAAAATGGAGGAATTGTTGAGTAACTCTTAAATAAGTTTGCGGCCAAATGATACGTCGTTACCGAGGACGACGACGTAATCAAGTGTAGGTCGTTGTATATCATATGGGTTGGTTTGTTCTCTTAAACCAAGGAGTGTATAACACTGGTATGACATGCGGGTGAGTGTAGGAGTACATTCACTGAACAGTGACTCATCTCTGTTGAGTGCTCAACTACCTGGAGCAACTCACAGAAAGGCAATGGGTATAAGTGTCCCTTTGACATGAGACTATCATGTTGACTTGATAAGCAACTCACTGTACTTAGGCAGTGGACCACTCGGATTTCTAATCGGTGACGGAAGGTTGCTGGGTGCAGTCAAGTACATATTGGGTCAGTGATGAGTCAAGATGGGATTGTCCACTCTAAGTGTTAGAGAGAGTGCTCGAACTATGTTTCAATTTAGCAAAACCTTGGCCAAGGTAATCTTTGTGAGGTGTCACAAGATTATTGCATTGAAACATACTTGGGTGATTTACTCGGAGTTGGCAGTTAACTCCGTATTCGCCCAGAGTACTAGGATAAGGGGATGAATTATGCGGCAACCATAGCCTGGGTTCCAGTATGTTGCCTTGTGCAAATTCGATCTATCCGAACGTTGAGAACTATGGCTAGATGGTCACATCGATTAGTATAGGAAGCGTTCCTGTGCTACCGGCTTAGGTTTGAACCTATGGAGTCATGCACATAGTCGGATGACTTGTACGCAGGCGTGATCACTGATTTGAGTGGGACTCAATCAGATGGGTCATACGGGATTCGTTCTGGCTATGTCTAGCTAGCTCTAGACATTAGCGGCAGCACCTACTTCGAGGGTGATTTGAGTTAGTCACTAACTCAAATAGAATTTTGGATACGATATGAATCTGGAATAAAGTTAATTTGAACCATGGACCAATGGTTGGTCTGATAACATAGTGGTTTGGATTCGGGTTCGAAGTGGTTTGATCCGGATATCCAATAGAGCCTCTGAAAGTTTATTTATGAATTTTGAATTCATAAATCACTTCGGATTGGAGCTCGGCAAGGCACAATATGAAGTATGGTTCAAGAGCTACGAGTAGCTTCTTTCGGATTTGAATTTGGACTTCAAACGGAATTGATTGGATCAATTCTGTTAACAAAAGGAAATTTTAATTGATAATATCTTTCATTCGTCATCATCCACTTATTATAACAGCTTGGGAATGGAGTTATTGATTATGTTACAGGAGGATGCTCAAAGGTCTCGTCACTCTACGTTTCCTCTTAGGCTCGTCGTTTGAGGGATGCATTGATGAGGTGACTGTGGACTTAATGCCATGATGGGATTCATGTAATGGCATTTTAAAAAGCTCTTTCACATTTTTTTTATTGAGAAATTTTTTATCGGATATAAAAGGTTACAATGTGAATAAAAAAGAGGGAACAAAAAATGACATACTTTTCTGTGAAAGCTGATCTTCTGCAATCAGAAAGTCCGCAAGAAGTCCAATTGGAGATTGTCTCTTCTTGGGAGAAGAGTTCTCCTTCCATTGTTCAAGAATTCCACCTCCTATCTGCATTCATCAGACGTGCGTATGATATAGAGGAGCGGCGCGTGCGGCTCTTGCAAGGCACAAAGGGGAACTTCTCTTTGCAGATCGGATCTGCTACCTTCGTTATCAACACTTCCGCAACGAGATGTACTTTTTAAACTAATTTAAATAATCTTAAATTTAGATATGTTAATTTCTTTAATTAATATTCAATGTGAATATTAAAACCGATTTACATGCTTTCCACCTTGAGATCCTTTGCATAGGAAAACTGTTTTTTCCCTTCAAATGGTATCAGAGCCAGGTTACGGCTTAGGAATGCATATATAAGCCAAAACTTCGACCGGATTCGGGCAGCTTACAAGTCCCGACCGGACCAAATGGTAAAGAAAAATTTGACTGGATTCGGGCAGCTTACAAGCCCCGACCGGACCAAATGGTAAAGAAAACTTTGACCGGATTCGGGCACTTACAAGCCCCGGCCGGACCAAATGGTAAAGAAAACATCGACTGGATTCGGGCAGCTTACAAGCCCCGGCCGGACCAAATGGTAAAGAAAACTTCGATCAGATTCGGGCAGCTTACAAGCCCCAATCGAACCAAATGTTAAAGAAAACTCCGACCGGATTCGGGCAGCTTACAAGCCCCGGCCGGACCAAATGGTAAAGAAAACTTCGATCGGATTTAGGCAACTTACAAGCCCCGGCCTGACCAAATGGTAAAGAAAACTTTGACTGGATTTGGAAAGCTTACAAGCCCGATCGGACCATATGGTAAAGAAAACTTCGACCGGATTCGGGTAGCTTACAAGCCCCGGCCGGGTCAAACACGCAGAAGCCTCGGCTAGAGCTGGTGCGCGTCTCTTACCAAAATCCTTGGCCAAACCGAGTGATATCTTCGTACCTTGATAGGGCCAAGTAAAACACCGAAAAGCCTCGACTACAACCGGGTGATGTATTATCTGAAACCTCGGTCAAGTCAAATGACGTACTCATAAAATGTTATCTGAAGCTCCGGCCTAGACAAGTAATCTCTCAAACACTCTGACGCAACTAAGACGTCCTATTATACTTTGGCAGAAGCAAGCAACCTTCTTCTGCTCAACAGTTAAGACACGCGAGCTATCTCTTTCCGAAGAAATACCTGCTTCGTTCTACAAACGAGGTCATGCTCACCACGTGGGTTCACAGACCGCCCAGGTCTACCTCTGACCCAAGCAGGGATAAACGCTTTTCTCCACTGGGGACCGAATATCGGTCTTAGCAAAAATAAGGTAGCAAGAACGCTGCCGTAATATGCTATGACACAAAAAGCATGATATGTGTGTAGCAACTCTCAAACATAATCCCATCGAAAAAGAAGTAGATACTAAAAGAAGAAAGAATAAAACTTTCTTCATCAATGAAAAAGAGTTACAACCTCCTAAGAGGCATTACAAGTGCATCGTGACACAGGAAATAAAAACGAGTAAATAGCTCGACCGGACTGCTTCAGTCAGCTTCGATTAATAATGATGTTTCAACATCTGACCCAAGAGATCAGACAACCAATCAGCTCGCCCTGAACCGCCGGTTAAGGCCAAGCCGGCTTCCCACGGGTCCTCTGGATGAGCAAAGAGATCTAAGAACAGAAGGAAGACCCGTGGATGCTGATGCTGAGGATGCGTCTCCCCCAAGTGGGATGTCGAGCTGCTGGACACTGCCCAACTGTGAAAATCGGAGGACAAGCAGACCAGCACTGCTCTCAACTCCCTCTTTATAGGCAAAAGATCCCCCATCCGGATGAGCTAAGGGAACCAGCCCGAGGGAGAAGGAAAAGTCCGTGCATACTACGGGGGTACATGTGCACTTCCTACCATGCGACCCCTGCAGCAAACCACAAAGGACACACAGAAAGTGCATATGTGCGCTCTCCATGTGATCTCTGCGGACCTCCCGTGCGCTCTTCATATGATCTCCGAAATTTCTCTCTTGAGGACGGTCTTCTCTTTAGCAACTTCTTCATCACCTAAGCTATCCGAGGGAAGTCGACTTACAAAAGGAAAGCTCATTCTCTCCACCCTCAACCTAGGGGACACAGACATCATGAAAACTCTCATAACTCACGGAGAAGAAAGCCTTGGGAGATAGCCTAACACGGCCCCCTCCTCCCATTTTATAGTCAAACGGATCGGGAGCAGCTATTAGAGCGGAAAGCCCCGAGATTCAAAATGCCCTGGCCACACTACCACATGGCATCCCAGGATGAAAAGAGCGCTCCTCGATGCACGCCAAACGTGTTACCCATGCCATGACGCATGCCAGAAGATTTTCTCTGATCCCGAATCAAAAGCCTTAAGTGCAGGAAATCGATGCCGGTCTTGAGATACGGACAGCCTGGAAAACTGCTCGATGAAAACGACATGCTCCAATGACGAACGAGTGCTTATGTCACATGCTAAAAAGACCTATATTAGAAAAAGCCGACGGGATAAATGACTTCGAAAAAGCGAGGCATCCTTTTGCAGCTTGCAAAGCCGTATTATCCATTTCGGCAAAAAGAAGGTCAACTTGCCTTGGGAAAGACAAGGCACTGCTAGAGTAATAAAAAGGGGCAGAAGTCAAGTACTCCTCAATAAAGGCACATTGATATCCCCTGCTCCGGCCCAACCCCCATTATGTATTGGCATAAACTGAGACATCGCCTTGTGCTTCAACTCAAAGCCAAGATTACCTCTATACTTCGGACTAAACCGAGACATCTCTTCTCGGTTCAATATAACCGAGCGTTATGTTTCGATCCAGATCGAGATAGCTGCCCTTGCCTCAACAACAACGGAACGCTCCTTATGTCTCGGCAGAGCCGAGTATATGCAATGCTCCGGCTGGAACTTACGAGTTCCGTTTACCTCGGTCACAATGGGGACGCCATGCTCTAGCCTCGCTAAGATTACTAGAGATTCCCCGGGAGGGTGGTTCGTTTCGTAAGACCCGAACGATAAGAAAAAATGTTCCGAAGCTGGTAGCAGACAAAAATTGCAAAAATTCCTTTTCATTCAGCACAAAAAGAGAAACAAAAGGAAAAGAAAAAGGTACATAAGCCCTCACAGGGGCTTATCATCTTCTCCATGTGCCACTGAGCTTTCCCGCGCCGCAGAGCTGGCCCGGCCACTTGTCGTTGGAGGGATGCCACCTGCCTCTCCAACCGGCTATTGTCTTGGCGGAGGAGCTCGATCTCTCTTGTAGTAACGGCCAGATACTGCTCGGCCGTCTTCCGATTTGTTCACGATCCGCAAACAGTGACGCTAAAACCTCCCCATCGATGGTCACTATGGTGCGGCCCCAATGGGGCCCCCACGGCCGCTAACGCCACTGCTTGGTGTTTCGGTCGATCGCCCCTCATCTCTGGAAGCCATCTTAGTATCTGAAAATCTGACGAGATCAGCTGAAAAGATGATTAACGATGGCGCTCCTCCACTCATTTTTAAACTGCTCCTGGCGAGTATCTCGATCGCCAGGACCATTAATTCCAACATTACTACCGTGGGATACGCCACGTGTCACCGCCTCAGCGGGCGCTCGCGGGAAACAAAGAGTTTCGCTCCCTCATCGAAGAGGATCATCAGTAACTTTGCGGCACTCGGGATGTGCCCCCCTTTCTCGGGACCAAACCCCCTCCATTCGAATTATATTACCTGAAGCTATATTCCTTACGCCCAAACCTATGCGTCGGACTGGGGAACCTCGGCCGAAAGCACGCCTACTTCTTCACTCCTAACAAGCTGAACTGTTTAACCTTGGCTCTAACCAGGATACCCCTGCAATTCTCGACCATTCCCAGTCGAACTATCCAATACTTCAGCGGGGCGAATTCCTTACCCGCTCCGAGTGGGACTGAAACTATGTTCCTTGACAGCACCAGACCATTTTATGCCTCGGCCGAGCTTGCCCATTCTCTACTTCGGACAAACCGGATAATCCTTATACCTCGGCCTCGATCGAGACGCCTATTCTAGCCCGAGTTCAACCAACTTAAGAGCGCAAACGAGTTATAATTTGTTCGCAGTCGGAAGAAAACTTGAGATAAAAGATCAGCCAGAAAAACAAACAAATAGAGGTGAAAAACCCATTCATCAGAAATTTCAGTCAGGCCACAAGTCCAAAAAGCAAAAAATACACAAATGACCCTCAAGGATCAAGGGCTGGATCAGTCCCAGCGGTATCCTTAGCAACACTCGAAGAGGCTTGGCTCGCTTCGCCCACTTAAAAAGTTATCTTTCCTTCGGCGGCAAGCTTGGAGTATACTTCGGGAGCCGCGGCATCGCTAGAGCCCAAAATTGCATCAAGATCGATGTCTGAGATGTTTTCGTACTCGACTTCTTCGGCCCCCGGGGTACAGGCCTCAAAGGGTTCAACATCCAAAAAGGAGAGGTCGCATTCCGAATGCTCCCAAGATATTCTAGTTCGGACCTCCTCTGTGCCAAGCTGAAAAGGCTCGGTACAAGTCGCATCTTGTTCGCCCCGAAGTATGGCGAGATGCCTTTCAGCCTCGGTAACTTGGCTCCGGAGTGAGACGATTTGCTCCTCAGTCTCGTCGACCCACCCTTCGAGCTCTGAGCTCCTTTGTCGACTTGACGACAGTTTCCCCTTGCAGGGTCTCTAATTGGCTTCGGCCCTCCAATTTCGCCTTCTCCATCTGCAAACACAGGGTTAGCCAATGCAACAATGAGCGATAGGAAGATTAAAAAGATGATATTGTACCTCCTCCTCCTGTCGAGCTAATCTCCTGGTTAATTCCTCAACCTCGCCGAAGGCCCTCAGCTTGTCGGCCTTAACCAGCTTGATCCGGTCCTTGAGGTCGTTGATCCTCGACTGCTTGTTGTTGGCTTCTTCCTTGGACTGGGAGAGCTTGTTATCAATTTTGGCCAATTTCTCCTGAACCCATCTGATCCTGTCATCCTTGGCAATAATGCAATGATTTAGCTACCGGACTTTCTCCTCCGACTCGCCAAGCATTCTATTCAGGCGATTCTTCTCGGCAGTTTCTCTCCCCAGCCTGTCTCGACTTTCGTCAAGCTGCTTCCTAGCAATTTTCATTTCTTTAGCATGTCTGGATGTGACCTGTGATAACTCCGAGCATGCTTCATCGTACCTCGCCCGAAGCCCACGTAGTTCCTTAACTTCGAGCCATAACCTAGATACGTCGTCGAGGGTGGCCTGGTGCAATCCCCTCGCCATCGCCAAGTTCTTATTAGCGGTGTCCAAAAGTCGCTCAAATTTATCAGACGCCTCTGCTCGTAATCGAAGCTCAGTACTGACTTTCCTGGCCTGAACGCTGGCCCCTATCGCCAGGCTCAAATGCCAGCACAATGCCCTAGTGATCAGAACGCACTGCGAAACAAAACTCAAATAAGAATAAGGAAGAGCGGTCAAGTTAATCAGAAAGCGTCCACTACTCTGGAATAGCAACTCACCCGGGAGGTGTAAGACCTGGCTAGCTCCATGAGGGCGGAATTGTTGATTTTATGAAGGAGATGAATATCCTTCCTTCACTGTGTTCCGCTGACCGAACGCAGCGTCGATAAGATCCAAGTCTGCAAACTCATTCATCAAGGAACCCGCGCTCAGATACAGCACCAACTTCATCAGAGCAGAGAATGCCTCCTCGATAGCCGGATCCGAACTCCCAGGCTGCCCATCTGAGGGATCAGTCCTGGGCAACCTCAGACTGAGAAGCTTTCAATCTCCTGGCCTCCTTCAGCAAAAGCCTGGCCTGCAATTCCTCGGATAACTCGGCCAGCCCAGGCCTCAATGTTCCCGAGGCTCCAGTGGGAGAGGCTTCGGCTGGAAGGTCATCATCATGTCCTCTTTCCTCACCCGAAGGACCTTCTTCAATCATCGGCGCCTACTCCTCCCCCGCGAGCTCCACCGAAGCCTCGATCTGTTTACCAGCTCCTCTGACTTCCTCAGGAGGAAGCTCTCCAGCAAAAAATTCCTCCCGAGCCTCCATTATCGATGGCCCAACGTCGCCGCCCTCTAATCCCTCCGAGGGAGGCCCTTCAACGATAGGCCCACCCTGAACTTCCGACGGAGCCTCGTCCGGGCTATCCACTATCTCCACCACCAAAGGATAAGGGATCTTGGCCACCCTCTCTGGGTCCTCCTCCGTCCTTTGCTTCTCCATCATGACTATTGCTCCCTCCTCCAACTGAGGGGACCCCTCTCTCACTGTCGGCTCCCCCACATCCTCTTTCTTCGATGGTAAAGAGCGCGGGCTAGCCCTGACTCGCCCAGCCTCCGGCGAGTGCTCTCCAGAAAGACGAACCTTCTTCTCAGGCTTATGCCTTTCTGCACTACCAGCCTCTCTCGGGCGCTTGCCCAACTCTTTCTTTATGCGGCCCTTCAGCGCAGATTTCTTGGCTGCAAGCGCAGTAGGCAAACAATCAGACCGAGACATACTCGCTCGAATAAAATCAATGGAAGGATGAAGAAAAAGACTTACCTTGTACGTCGACGGGGCTCAGTCCGGCAGCAAAAAGGGCCTCCTTTGATAGCAAAACATTGGCCGAGAACACTCGACCGTCAAGAAGGACCCCTAGGTCCTCCTTCTCTCGTTCGGATAGGGCTGGATGCACTTCCATATTCCTAACAGGGTTTCCCCATCCCCGCGGGAAGCCGGAACCGATGTTCCCTTCGGCGATAAAGAATCGAACCTTCCATTCCTTTATGGACGACGGTTTATCCATGATCGTCCTGAATGACTTTTGAGGTCCGATATAGGACCACTCCGAGCTCCTCCCGGACATCATATGGTAACAAATACGAAACAGGAACAGAGTTGCTGTTACCTGAACCTGGTTACACATCGAGATAAACCCGATGATACTCCACCAGCTGTTAGGAGCCACCATTATCGGGCAGATGTTATAGAACATCATGATCTCTTTCACTAAGGGGTGAAGGGGAAATCGGAGGCCTGCCTTTAGGCTATCTTCGTAAAGAAAGATCCCGCCCTCCAGCTCTTGCAAGACCCTATGCTCGGGCTTCGGCAGCCGTAAAATGACATCGAGGGAATGCCATACTTTTGGCGTATTCTCCCCAAATCTTCAGTAGCAATCTCTGAAATCAGGTTGCTAGGCCTCACCATGCTATTGGTTGAAAGAAACACTGAGCGATGTTGCAAAGGAAGAAGGGGAACATGATCCTCCAAGAAGGAACGAAAGGGCGCTGCGAAATTGAATGGCGTGTTTTGATTTTGCTTTTCCCCGAAAGAAATCGCCTCAAAGAGAAGATAAGGCATCTTGATCGGAACGCCCGGAACAGCCGTTGCAGGCACCGTAAAAATTGAGATTTGCTACGTGGTACTTCCCCAACCGTTGCCCCTATAAAGCAACAGATCTGTCCCGTAAAGGCAAGGCGGCCGTGCAGCATTAATTAGGGCATCATTACGCAGGCTGTCAAATCCAAACCCATTCAGATCGTGCCACCTGGAGTTGTACTCCCTACGTCCGAACCTACGCTTCGAACTAGAAAGTGGGGGGCATGTGTTGAGGGGTAAAATCGCCACTGCATTAATAATCGTACAAGGGGTTAGGATCAACCCTGACTCCCACTTGCTGTGCAATACCTGCTAGAGATGAATCAGCCTCGGTGGATCGGGGCGCCTTAGCCCTCTAGCGAGCCAAGGACTCCCAAGGCGCGGGTCACATCTCTCGGCCTCAGCCGAGCTATCCCTGACTCTCGGCCTCAACCGAGCTATCCCTATCTCTCGGCCTCAGCCGAGCTGTTCCTATCTCTCGGCCCCAGCCAAGCCATTCATATCCTTATGCCCCGGCCAGACTCAGGCACTCAAGCACCTCTGCGAAATCCGGTGCTGGAGAGTTCAAACAAAAATCATACCCAAGAGTGGCCTAGAGCCCTGGAGCCTACACCGTCTCCGAATCCCAAGACATCAACCAGCTCTCCCAGCCGTTGATCATCTAACTAACGAGATACAAATCTTATTAACCTCATAACAAACTGGATTCGAATCCTAACGGCTTTCGGACCAACGACGCTCCCAAGGAATCAGTTGATCATTTATAAATAGAACCGTCTCTCGGCTTCTTAGGATGCGCACTTGCTTACTAGCCTACTCTCCTTCTACCTCTGCTCACCCCTTCCCACCATTAAATCTCTGCTTAGAGCTCTCGAGAGGCCACCTTTGGAGAGACTCTTCAGCGAGAGTCTTCTCCTCACATTTGTTGATTGCCGATCCCTGCTGACTTGAGCGTTGGAGGGTCTTCCATGGAGGGCCACTCCAACACCTCTTGCGTGAGAACTATTTTGCAGGTCCGCCCAAAGGGAGCCCGATCACGCCCGAATCGGAAGAGGGATTTCAGCAGCAACAGGTTCTAATATAGATATATCTTGATATGTTATTATAGGCGTAGAAAACAAGAAACGTATTTATATAAAACACATATAGCTCTAATTCTAAAACATCTCATTCATCATAATTTAGAGAGAGATTTTGTTAGGGTTCGAGATTTTGTGGGAAAGCCGTATTCTTCTAGCTTGTTACATCTTGGATTATATGCTCCCAAGATCTGCAACTTTTCTCTTGCAAATGCCTTGTTGGTCATCTTTTGCAACAGCAAAGATGGGGGGCCCTTACGTCTATTCGGTGAGAGTTAGTCCTTGCACAGACGGGTACCGCAACAATCCAACACAATCAATGCAAAAGAGATCCGAAACTATTCTAAAAAGGCATGCCTGTCAATCTCAAGGACACTCTGATCATTCCGAGAATCCCATGTTTAATTTTTAGATTAATTGAATTGCCGATAACCAAGGACAGGTTTCGTCCAGCTTCCATTGCTTTTCTTTCTCCTTTATTCCTTTGCTTGCAGAAGGACTGTAAGCACCTAAATTAACAACATGTTAGCAGGGGTCCACCAATTCCCAGCACCGCAAGTTTGTACCAATCCAAGCTAAGCGTAGCCATCATATACTGGCCTTAGGGATGATAATGGGGATTGAAAAATCCAATACTTAAGAACTGCCCTGATGAAAGTGCTTCTGGAAAAATCCAATAGGTATTAATGGGTATTTTAAATCTGAATGGCCTACTCAGGCTTCTAAAAGCAAGCAGAATAGTTATTAATGGGTCTTTTAAATCCAATAAGTAGTTAAGTCTACCAACATGAAGCTAACCACTAGAAGCTCACCCTTTGGGTGACATTAAGCCTAAGCCATGAGGTAAGAGGAAAACCAAAGCTATGGAGAATACCTTTTTCTTCTTAAGAGAGTAGAAAATTAGATTTTATTTAAAAAATAAAAAGGTAAAGAGCTAGCTAGCGAAAGATTCTGGATTGATTGCGAACAAAAGGTTTACCTTCAACATAGGATGAGATAGATGAAAAAGTGGCGAAGATGCTTTCATTCGGATTCTTCATCTTCAAACTCATCTTTCTAATCTGATTATTTTTTTAAATATAAAATTATTTTTATATCTTTATTGAATAAATATTTTTAAATATATATTTGATAATAAATGCAATTAGATAGAAGTTAAAGGCATAAGATATATCTCTACCTTAATTCTGTCCGTTGCCATCCCTAACAAAGCTGGACATTCCCTTGGTCACACGCACTTTGCCTGGGTTTTTGCTACGTAAGGGGAAAAAAATTCGTGGTTGCACTTAAAAAAAAAAAAAACAAGGGAAGGGCGGGGATGAGGAATAGTTTTTTTTTTTTTTTTTTTTGTTACAAGGGGCGATCACACTACTCTGGCATGAGTTAAAGCTGTAAGATCAGAGTACAAAATTTGCTGTAAAATAACAGGGCAAGGGATACCGAAGTGTCATTCCCACTGGCTAGGATGGCGAGCAACGGTAGAAGCAACCCAATCAGTCGCAACATTGGCCTCCCGATAAACATGACGAATTATGGGGCACATGTAGCTTGAAGAGAGACTCTAATATCTTTGATAAGGGGATTTAGAAGAGAATATGGATCCCCATCCCGACTAATCTACCTGATAATCGTGAGAGAGACTCCCTCAATGGTCAATCGGCGATAGTCCAAATGATGAACAGCATGAGTAATGCCAGCTCATGCAGTCTGGAGCTCTGCCAAAGGGACCGAAATATCAATAGAGCTATTACCGCCAGCCGCAAGTAACTGACCCTCAGCCCCACGAATAACAAACCCAGAACCAGCAGTAAGCAGTATGATCGAAGACAGAACCATCAAAGTTTACTTTGACGTAACCCGGGGGTGGGGGCTTCCAAGAGACGAAGACCGTAGATCGGTGCGCTGCCGAAGTAGCAGGGGAGTTCCAGTGGTCAGGCCCATAAGTGTGAATGCCAAAATGACAGCGTGTGTACTCCTTGGCATGAAAGAGAGCATGACGGAGAATCACCATGTCTCCTCGGCAAAGATAATTGGTTCCGAGACAGCCAAATATGATAAGCCAAATAGGCTGATAAAACACCTTGAGAATGGAGACCACTCTAGGTAACCAAATGGATAGCATGCAGGAATGAAAGCCGGGTGAATCCATCCTTCAAGAACCATGGGTAAAGTGGGTCAGCTATCATATCTGAGCCGCACGATGACACATAAATATGACATGATCGATCAATTCATCTTACATTTCATATATTAGGCAGCGAGGTAATATAGAAAGATCATGATCAATCAATAGAAAACAAGGTAGGTAGGCGAAAAATAGTTTAGTATGATGTTGTGCGAAGTAAAGGACAGGTGAATAATTAATAATGATGCAGATTCAGTGAACCTACGCGAACGAATCCAGGCCAAACCACTTGTTTCGCCGCCGTGAGAAGTTGCCCCACCGCCGGACGAAGCAGTCTTCGGCGGTAACATGTTGCTCGACGTCACCCGGCTCGCTGCTGCTGGACCGCATCGCACGATCGTGCAGGACTTGGCCGGGCTGTTGAAAGCCACGTACCGTAGTGGTCTGCCGGATTCCACAGGTACTATCATTCCAGCATATGCTGTTACTCAATCAAATCCTAATTTCACCAGCATTCATCGTCCATGTCTTCCAAAGAGTAATTAATGCGTCACATTAACATGAAATCCTACGGCTCACGCCTTCTTTAATCAAAGCATTTTTTTGGGAGTCTGTTTGGATTAAGGTGAATGAATGAAAGTCATAAGTTTTTGTTTGAAAGAAAAATAAAAAATAAAAAAAAAAAATAAAAAAATGAATAAAATAATTGATTTTTTATTTTTTAATAAGAATAAATTTGTTAATTCAAAATCAAAGATAATTTAAAAAAAATGTTTAATTATTTTTTTTAAAAAACTAAAATTTCTTTATGTTTTATTTTTAATTCGTTCATAGTTTTATTATGTTCATTTTATATTGTGAAGAGTATAATTGTCACATAACTTTTTTTTTTTTTTTTTTTTTATCCAAACAAATAATTGATATATATATCATCATTTTCAAATAAAAAAGCTGGTTAAAAGAATAATTCTTCTTTTTTTTTTTCTTTCTTTTCTATCCTTTTACTTCTTTTGACTCTTTTTTTTTTTTTCCTTCAAAATTCAAACATAGCCTAGAGCTATATTGTCGTGGCACATCTGAGATGTACATTGACAGTGCAAAAGAAAAGGATTGATGACAATGGGTCTAAAGATTGGGCATTTTATGAGGATTTCACCGGAGCATGTTCATGACATCACTCTGATGAGACTGGTATCCAAAGATCTCTCGCATATCTTAATTTTCCTTTATTATTTAATCATCCGGCAGGTTATGCTTGTATAATGTAATAAGGCGTTGATCATTTTAACGCCATGGGGAGTGATGTTTATAGATGGGAATCATCTTTGTTCTCTTTTTTTTTTTTTCCCCTCGTTTTACCTGCACTTAAATTACGCTAGAAAAAGAAATGTAAAGAAGGAATAAATATAAAATTATCATACAATAAGCTAACAACCAAGGAAGCACCATTTCAAATAAATTTTAAAAAATCTACTTTTTTTTTTTCATAATTTTTTTTAAAAAATATTTATTTTATATTTTATTAGATTATTATGTAATTTAAAACTAAATTGGTTATTCGATCATTCTTTCTATTCTTAAATTTATATAATATTTATATAAATTAAAAATAAAAAAAATTAAATTAGATGCTTTTTTATATGTAAGTACGTATAGCTAGATCTCACTTATATAATTCGTAATATATATATATGTGAGCATCCATTATTGGCGCCAGAGAACCCCGTGGCCCTAACATGCGTTATGTGTATTTGCTAGGCTCTTAAAGCCTGGACCACACCATGTGCTGGAGTTCAACCGCATGAGCCGCCTGCACTCACGAGAGGCTTCATGCCAGCCCTCCATTATAGCAATAAAGACTGCACAGGTTGCTCGACTCCATGGGTTTTTTTTTTTTTTTTTCCTTCAATATATAAAATTGATAGGTATAGCGGCAATATATTTGTATTGATTCAAGGGCGGGATCATAATATACCTATAAAATTTAACAGAGAATATATTTTAAAATTATCTTTTTGCAAAAGAAAATGCCCATACTCTAAGACGCATTATGTTTGTTTTCAATCCACCAGTATTCTCGTTCATTCAAATCACTTATTGCAGTTATTTCAAAGCCCTCCTTCCTCTTTTTTTTTGTACCAACCAAAAATATATATAATAAAAGAAGCAGCAAGCAATGCTTGGAATAAAAATTATCGGTAATTGATGAAAATGGCAGCGCTTACTTATATACAATGTTCGCTGGAATAAAACCATCTTTCTAAATCTAAATATCTCTACCAGTTGGAGAGACTAATTTTCATTCAATCCCAAGTGATTTGGAGAAGTATACTGATGTGATTGATCAATCCACATTAGGATGGACGGACAAGATAACTGACGGAAACAAGGGTTAGATGGGCAAAACTATTTAGCGGGGATCTCTAAGGCCCCATCTAATCCAGACGATTAAGACTGATGCCAGAGTCGACCTTGAAGATCGATGTCAGAGTCAGCCTCCAGTACTGACTCCAGAGTCGACCTCTAAGATCGATGCCGGAGTTGGCTTCCAAGACCAATGCTGGAGTGGCCTTCAGCACTGGCTCCAGAGTTGCCTACAACGGCCCCCATGTGACGTCTGATCTGCAACAGTAATGCGGCCCACCTACCACCTGCAACTGCATGTGGCCTCCGTGACCACTGCCATTATGGTGCACACCCGACAAGACGAGACCTGCCTACGTTTGCGGTGCTACGCTAGACGAAAGGATGGCAGATACCTCTGACATGCTCAGGAGTAGTTGCGATCTATCCTTATTAGCCTTGCCGTCTATCCTCTACCGGATAATATCGTCTCAAAATTAACAACCTTCCAAAGAAGGGTATGAGAAACTCTTGAACAGATATAAGAACCTTCGTTCATAATGAGAAGGAAATCTGAACTCCAAGTTTTTTACTAAGTCTTTTAGTTCGCTATTCATAGCTGTTTCCTAACTTACTCATTTAAGTGTCGAAAGGTCTTCATCGGAGCAATCGGTCATCGAGAATTTTCTTGCAGGATCTCTGCCTGAAGAAAAGATGCTTGAAGGTTCTCAAACCCATTTTTAGCGTTCTTTGGATTCTCATCCTTATATTGTTCAAAAAAAGTATTTAATGACAACATATACTATCTATATATATATATATATATATATATATATAATAATCTTAATCTTAAAAAAGATACTGGCAAAACATTTATCATCCGAAGAGTCGGTAATGATTTGAATAAAAGACCAGAATAATTTAGTGACAGAGTTACCGTGTTATTAAGACGCTAACTTCAACAATCATTGCTAATTGGTTCCATCCAGGGCGCATGTCGTCGTACCACGCACCGGCAAGCCGTCTGAGGCCGAGGCCTCACGGACCCAGCCTCCCACGGCCGCAGAGTTGCACCTCGTCCGACTCCCAGAGGGGGCCGCAGCATCCAATTCCACCTCGGGCCACCCACCGCCCGGCTTGACAAACGAGGCGCTGTCTCTTCTCCATCTGGCCCGCCATCCCCACACGCCCTGCCGCTAAACTATTCACAACGACCGAGCTTTCATTCCCACACAGCCAACGAAATTCCATAACCATCGCAACAATGAAGTTTGTTTAACAATATCTCCTCGAACAAAGACAGAGCCAGGGCGTGGTGTGATGTTATAGTTTACTAAAGACTCTATACGTAAATCACTAACGGCCAGTATTAAATACATTTCTGGTCCCTGGTGGAAGGAATAGAGTGGGCAGAAGAAAAGCAGCTGGGACGCTACAAGTGATCCTCTTCCCCGCCCGCACCAAACAAAATCACATGCGATGGTAGAAAGGGAAGAGAGAGAGAGAGAGGAGGAGAGAAAAAAAGAAAAGATAAAAAAAGGTGAGATGGAATATATCCCACGGGAACCACAGAAAAGAAAGGATGGTGGATGCTAGAGGTCACTGGTGAAGGAGAGAGAATCCAAGAGAGGGAGGCCAAAAAGTAAATGGAGCCACTCGCCTCCTTTGCATTGAAACCTGTGACGGAATGTAGATAATATACAAGGAAAAATAAATAAATGAATAAAAGTAGAGAAGAATTTCCAGCCTTTCTCCAGCGGTGGATGGCTGGCTCTAGCGGCCAAGGTTTCCAAGTTTAGCAAGGGAGTCTTAAAAGCTTTTAAACTTCGATAAGACAACGCAGCTAAATAAACCCGGCATCACGTGATGCATTCCGCCACCTTTTTTTTTTTTTTTTTTTTCTCTCCTTCCGTCTCCTCACGCTCTTAGCACACTCCCCCCTCTCTTCGACACCGATCCCGGAAAGTTAGAGCGAGAGCCGCGGAGAGAGACGAGGGAAGAGGGAACTGTGTGAGTCTCTTGTCTCATTCGCAGAAAAGTGAAATTAAGGGGAGCAAAAGGCGAAAGCTTTGGTGGGCTTCTTCTTCTTCTTCTTCTTCTTGCTTCCCATCATCTAAGGGCCCTATCTATCAAAGGACTTGGCTCAGATGGCTTGTACCTTCTGAGCTCTCTCGGTGTCTCTCTCTGTTGTTTTTTGATTCCTCTTATTTGGAGTCATCAGTCCTTTGGAGAGGAAGAGGAGGAGGGAATGGGGGAGGAGAAGAGAGCCATTGCTGCGCTCCTTGTCTTGATGGTTTTTCTGGTGGGTTTTGTTCTGTTTCTGCTGCTTCTCCAGCAAGTGAGTATCCATTTCTTGCTCTGTTTTTCCCCTGTTTGTGCGTTGTTTTTGGCCACATTTTTCGCTCAGGATCTTTGTTTGCTTCTTTTGTAGAGATGGTGAGCGGGGTTGTGTCCAATGCGGCGTCTGCTCTCTTGAAGCGGCTGTGGTCGCTGAAATCCACCACGAAGACTGGTAGACTTCTTTGTTTGTGGGATTTTTGGGGGTTTTGGTTTCTCTGATGAGATGTGACGGTGTGGTTTGATTTGATCGGATTTTTCAGCGATTGCTGGTCGTCCGATGATGAAATTCGAGAGCGGGTACACCGTGGAGACGGTGTTCGACGGGAGCAAGCTCGGCATCGAGCCCTACTCCGTGGAGGTGACGCAGAGCGGAGAGCTTCTGGTTTTGGATTCTGTGAACAGTAATCTCTACAGGATTTCGCTACCGCTGTCTAGATGTGAGTGGGTCTTCCATCGTCTCGAATGCTATCGTCATCCGTCTAATTTTTCTTGTAGTGTTTATAATGTGGTGAATTTTTGGAAGAAATTGCAATGTTTCAGATTAATATAGTAATGTTGATTGGTTGGTGAGATTTGGAGTCAATGTCACGTCATTCTGTCTGTCTTAGAGTGGATGTGATATGTGTTTTGAGGAAACCCAATTAAATTTGGCTGAGATTTTTTTTTTATTAAATGGTTTTTTTCTTTTGTCTCATGTTTTGGATCTTTATTTCAATTTGATGCGCAAAATGACCTGATACCTGTTTCAATTTGCCTTTTCTTTTGGTTACAGTGAAGTTTATTCTTAAAAATCCAAAATTTTGTAGATGGTTTCGTTCTCTTCCGTTGTTTCATTTTTTAAATGGTCTTTCTATCTCCTAAATGATCAAACTTTAAGCATGTCATCCGTTGTTTATTTTTGCTTTTATTTAAAATATAATTCTTTCTATCGACTCTAGGGGATGATGTAGATTTGCCCTTTCTGTTAAGCATTATGTTGTATGTAATTCTATTGGCTGTTTCAATGCTCAAATTGGATGGCATCTAAAAATACATAGTGTTGCAAAGAACACTGTCTACCTACTGAGCTATGGTATGGAACCTTGGTCAAATTAAACATCTTTGATTTAACGTTTTATTTTAAAACCTTCGCTTAAAATAATTTTCTTGTACTGTAATATTTTATGCTACAAACAAATTCGTCTGAGCTCCACATTGTTGTCTGACTCCAATTTTTTTGAAGTTCCTGAGCTTCGGAAATTATTCATTTTCTCTTTTACAAGTTTCTGTACTGACCCTGTTGATTTCCTCTGTGATAATCTGGAGAACTGCAGACAGCAGACCTAAGCTTGTTGCAGGTTCACCAGAAGGGTATGCTGGTCATGTTGATGGAAAACCACGGGAAGCAAAGATGAACCATCCAAAGGGATTTACAGTGGATGATAGAGGCAATATATATGTTGCGGATACCATGAACATGGCAATCAGGAAAATTAGTGATGCAGGTACGCTGAATCACTTGAAAGTTAAAGTATGCACCATTGCAGTTATTTTTAGTTTTTTTGATCTCCTTTTTCCACCAGAAATTCAGCTTGTATGTTTAGTTATTAATATCTGTAAAAAGAAAAAGAAAATCTCAAGCTGGGGATGTAGAAAAATTAATAGCTTTATCCATTGCTTTACCATTATAATGCTTTTGTTTCTGTGGGATATTCACGGTTTACTAGGATAAGGTGGTTGCACGGATACAGCTGACTGCATGCTATAACTAACAATTGGACTAGTATAATGGAGATACCACAGGCATGCATGCACATGCACATCACCTACAGGAAACCCCTTTTGAGAAATTATACTGATCTAGCTAATTAGCAACTTTGCTACCTGTCCAGCAGTTTTTCTTGATCTCATCTGGAGTACTCTTTTCAAGAAGATATTTTAACTTCCCTCGAGTTTAAGGCAAACATGCCTACCAGCATGTGCAATTTGATGTGGTATGTATGCTGCTGCCCCTTACACACTTGATAACTTGGGATTGGCTGTGTGATAATGGCATGCGGCCATGCTAGTGCATACAAGCAATGGCAAGGTTTGATCTGGTAAACGCCATGCCAAATTGCCAATGTTAGGCTGGCATGCAATAAGTCCATTCTTATGCCGAGAAAATGCTGCATTAGATAATGAGACTGCAATGATCCTATTTTCTCTTCTTATGTTGAGTAGAATTGAAAAGGTACTTACCGAGAGGCATCTGTCGCAACAAAACTAGAGGGTTGTATGGATAGTTTATTAGAGAAAGCTTGTTTTTACTCAAGTGGTCATTAAAGGTTCAGAAAAATCCACATGAGATTACTGGATTTGATGCATCAAGTAAAACTTGCACATAAGAACCCTATCCTGTTCCAAATCAGGCTCTTTGGCGATCACCCTTGTCTTATGAAATTTCCCAAAATGGTAGCACCAACTGATGAATTGTGCGACATGTAGGTTGGGCAAAAAAGCATGAGGCTACTCTTATCTCATGATTCTTTGCTACTTTGTTGTCTCGTTGTTGTGTCTCTTATTGTAGGGTTGCAAATGCTACTGACTTGTATTAGAGAATAAAAGTGATTTACTATGTCAGGCATGCGAGCGGGTGTTTGTCCTTGACACATTCCTAGGACAACTAAGGTTCTAGTTTGATACAGTTTAAGCTCAAAGAACTCCACCATGGTATTAATGGATGGAGACATCGTTGAGAAAGTCACAAATAGAACCAAGCATAATGACCATGAGGGGAAACCACTCATGAACTAAGTGGCTAAAGTTCTGGATAAAATTCTGAATAATAAATAGGGCAAGTTAGCTGTCCAAAGTATGATACTGGTAACAATATTCACATTAGACATGTGGTAAAGGGGGGAGTACAAAAGTTGAATTGGTGTCATCAGAGAAACTTGGATACGGTAACTATCAAAGGAACAAGGAAATCTTATATGGTTTAGCCAAATGGTCCTATGATATCATGAAAGAGTATGGTGGATTTAGTTTATCATGGGCACAAAGCTAAACTAAATTACTTTTAAAACTTGTACTTTTATGTTTATCATAAGCATGTATGATTTACAATGACAATGTCGTTGTTGAGTATGTATTAGGTGTTTCCCTTAGTTATGAAATTGGATTATTGGACAATCTTGCAAGAATAGGCATCCATTAGGTGATTTTCTATTGGAGATGCAAGGAACAAGCAGACACAGCTTTAAGTGCTTTTTCATCGACACTGGTATAGCCATCTTTGGTTGTATGTCACAGATTTTGTATCTTCAGGGTTTTTGCAGCTGTTCCATTTCAAAGTCCAGTTATTTTGCTGTATTTTTGAAATATACTAGACCTGGACATGTTTAGTTTTACCAGTAAAGAAAATCATGGATATATCTTTAAAATCACCACTACGGCAGGGTTAGTTGGGCTGATTTTAATTTGAATATGACCAGGGCCCACATATTTTTACTTGTTATTGATACATTTAGATATCGTTATAATGACATTTGCAAGATTTCTCTCAAATGAGTCCAGTTGCAAGATTCTTTGTTTTTCCTAGGTCATAGGAAAACCACGTAAAGCTTCACAACTAGGATAGAGTTTACTGTTTGCATTTTGCTATGACTGACATTTGTATTATCAAGTCCTGTTGAATGTATCATTGCCTTGGTCTTCAAGGCTCTCCGAGGTGCTTTTATTATTCACCTAGAAAACTTTTAAATTTTTTCTATATTACTGTAATTATGTAGGTAGATGATGCTATATTCTTTATTCACCATATTTGAAGTGTTTCCTGAAAAGGAATGTCACTTGGTGTCTGTTCCTAGGAATAAAAAAATCATGGTTTTGGTATATGTTCTGTTTTTGTTATTGTTAGGTGTTACAACCATTGCTGGGGGAAAGAGGAACAGAGGAGGGCATATTGATGGGCCAAGTGATAATGCGAAATTTTCTACTGATTTTGAAGTAGTTTATGTTGGTAGTAGCTGCTCTCTTCTTGTCATAGACAGGGGGAACCAGGCAATTCGGGAGATACAGCTCAATTTTGATGATTGTGCCTACCATATGAAACTGGCTTTCCTCTAGGTACATGATATGATAATACTATCAATTGTTTTACCTTTGTTCTTCTTTCTTCAAAGTATAGAAAGTTAAGTAGTCTAATAGCTGCCACAGTTATTGGGCCTTGATATCTTAACCTCTAGCACGCAGACTTCTGAGCCTTTTGTTTATTTATTTTCTAAAAAAATCTTGACCTCTAGTATGTCTGAAATTCCTTTGCAGGAGTCGCAGTGCTTCTTGCTGCTGGTTTCTTTGGTTACATGCTTGCATTGCTTCAACGTCGAGTGGGAGCGATGGTCTCTTCTAAAGATGTGAGTACATGATAATTATCCTCCAGATGCTGAGAATGACTACTTGGGTATACAAAGCAAAGATTCCATCTTACTTTCTTTCTTAAAAGAAAAACTATGTAGCTATTTAATGCCAAAGCTATTATCTTCCTTGCAGCAAGTATGCTTCATCTTTGAAACTGCCCAATCTTTATCAAAGCAAAGCCTGCCTATTGATAAATCTGTGATTCAAGTTTCAGCCAGATGGGGGTTGAGACAGCTGAAATATCTCATCCCATTCCAGATAGATTTTGGAACTGGTCTTGGTCATCACGTCCCCTTCTGTCGCTGTCATAATACATTATAGCATCAATTTTAAATACATCTAATTTATTCAAACTATAATACATTATATGTTAGATATATTTAAAAATTAAATAAAATAATAGAGCTTTATAAATATTTAAAAAATATATTTTAAGCAAGTATTATGATGCCTAACCGAATCGGGGATTGAGATGGGATAAGATGCAGGGTGTCTTGTTTCGTTGAAGAATCGAAATGCCTCGATCCAATGAGATTTAAGATGTAAAACATTTTATTTGAGTTTAACTGACCGAATATAACCGAAGATGGCTTGGAGCCATGTTAGGTTGCCTAAACCAAAGAAGGAGATTCATTTAATGTCCCTGGGGGCTTGTCTTGAAACTTAAACAATCTTGTCTCTTTTTTCTAGAAGTTGCATTTCAAATTCTAGTGAGATGGCAGATGACTTATGCTGTTTCAATATAGCTAGCCTAAAACGCCTAACTTATTAGTGCTTGTTATCTGTTAGCAAAGTCTTTTTGCTGTTCCTGCAACAGATTGTCCGACTGAAAGCATGATTCTCTGCCAGGAACCTCAAACTCCTTATAAGAAAGCAATGATGCCTCCATACCAGAAGCCATTCCAACCCTCGGTCAGGCCACCACTGATCCCTCCTGAGGATGAATCAGAGAAGCATGAAGACGAAGATGAAGGACTCTTCGCTGCACTTGGAAAGCTTCTTTCCGGTGCCAGGTCGTTTTATAATGTTGATTTTTGGTGCATTGTTCTCAAGCTTCAGAAGAAAAAAGCCAGCCAACCAATATCAGCAGCAGGTGCTGCTGCAGCAGCGGAGGTCAAACAGTTATCCAAACCAGGAGAGTTTTGTGATCCGAGATGAGGATGAGCCACCTCCGGTGGAGACAAGGACACCCACCCCACGTAAGACCTATGCCTTCATGTTAAAAGAACCAGAAAAGATCCACCATCTCCAGCAGGGAAGAGCTTATTTTAGTGGCTGGGAGGGGGAGCCACAGCAGCACCTGAAACAGCACAGGCATTACTCTTTGGGCCCGCGGACTTGCTATGAGCAGAGCTGTGAAACAACCAATGAGATAGTGTTTGGAGCTGTCCAAGAGTCAGATAGCAAGCGCAGATCAGTGGAGATCAAGGCTGTGAATTATGGGGATTCTGTGCATGATCAGTTTGGCATGCGCTTCCGGAATAATTACATGGGTTACAACAATAACTATTACATGGGTTAGATTTTTTTATTTTTCGCCTCCTTTTTTACATGGTATATCTTCTCTACTTGTATTGTCAGTGGCCTTGCCTACTGTAGTTCATGTCTATAGAAATGCACAGGACTAGAATTTGTGAAATGAATGGTCAAATGGAAGTCTGGGAAGAGCTTTATGCTAGAGTTTTGTCAAGGGAACCTTTTAAGTCCTTAATATGATCTTGTTTATATTCAGTGTTCCAGTCTTATATCTTTTTCTGATCATATCCATTGTTCTTTTGGGTTCTGTATGGGTTTTCACAAATGTTTGGCAGAGTTGTCAATGGCTAAGCATTCCCTTGTTAAACCTTGATCTGGAGAATTATTGTGCAGGGGTTTCTTGCGCTGTCTGATCTCTGTTCAGGGGATCTCAGAGGAGGAGATGTCCCTCGGTGTTTTGCACATGCACTGTAATCATATGGTTGCAACGGTAAGGGGTTCAATTATAATCACTGGCAGTTTGTAATGGATTCCGTATAGAAAAAAAAATCATAGACCATGTGATAGCATAAGATCACTATAATTGCTGGAAATTCCTTCCATCATCTACTGGTCAATTCAACTAGCTCAACGGCTGTAGGATATCACAAAATGATCCCCTAGAGACGTAGCATAAAATGATATGGACGCGCTGCAAGGGAAAAGATGTCAGACCGTCCAACAGCTTAAGCCACAAGGAAACCTGAATCCTGTCTAAAGTTTCACTAATAAAATTGTCTTCACAATCCGGTGTGGCGGCAGTGTCTGAGGAGTCACAAATCCGTGGCAGCAAGGTGAACCATAATAATAATATTTCCAAGTCACAACAACATCCTGCTACCATTCTATTTACTCATATGGTGATAAAAGCATAACTGTTTGTTTCTTTTAGATATAAGCAAGCAGAAGCATTCAGATTCCAGTACAACTTCCGATCTAGACAATACTTTAAACATCAAGGAAAATAAGCTATTTGAGTAGTACACGGTTACAGCCCATCAAGTTCCCTTGGCCTCCTTTTAACCAGAGCAGAACCACAAAGCGAGGGGCCCACCATCTGGCCTTGAGCAAAATCTGTTAAGTTCGCTCTTATCATGTCTTCAATTGTCCCACGGCCCCGGATTGAAGCATCTTTCATCTCATCTTCCATCCTAGAGCAACTAGTCACCACCGAAGCATCCGTGCACTCATCAAAACTGATCATATCCTTCAACTGCTCAGCAGGAACTGGTGACTTTTTAATTACACTGGAGCTCTTTACATCTGATTCAACCAAAGGAACAGCTTCCCTATACCAAACTCGAATCCCTAGAGTAATATTACGAAATACAGTAGATAGATAGCAGAGATTCAAATTAACAAGTTTAATCAAAAGCACAAAGAGTATGGAGTTAGCAACTGCGTTTTTGACGTCGAAGCAGGTTATCGGAGCTAGTCTCCTCAGATTGGTTGGGTAACGCTTCCATGTCTTGCTGATACAGTGGCTGCCGGAGGCTTCCTGTCTAGAAATATCAGGTAGCAACGATTTATTCATTTACAGCAATAACAATTTAATATTAGATATAAAGAGTGGCACTTACATTGTGGATGAAAAATGGGCGAGCTACAAACCCAAGAACTAAGCCAAGAAGTGCACATGAGATTGCAATCGCAGATACATAGATCGCTCCCAACCCTAGAAGTCAGAAGATTGCAGGCATTAATGGTTTCTTGAAACATCAATCAAGAATCAGCAAGTATTCAATCATTCCAGCGCTTCTGATGAATAGGCAATAAATGATCAACCGAGAAGCAAGCAGTCATGTGCATCCTTTCATTAAGTAGCACCATCATGACTTGCTCACCGTAGTCAAAGAAGCATTCAGAAACAATAAATTTCAGACTTTATACTAAATCAGAATATCTCTGTTGGCGTTGACAGCCAAAGCTTGACTGGTCAAAATCATTACCAGAGTAACAAAGATTGAAGCCAAAGCTTAAGAAGAATGATTGATTACCTGTTTGGGATTCACGTGCACAATCTTCTGGTTTTAAATCCATTTGGCGAATCAGTCTATTTGCTCGATCAGAAATCAGCAAAGCACATATTTTAGGAACATACACCATCTCAAAATCATTTGAAAAGGATGCATTCTGAGCAGGCCCATCAATATGCCCTGTTTTCCCTGAGTAGCCTCCAGCAATTGTGGTGGTCATGCCTAAATGGCACCATTTAGGAAAAAACATGCATCAAGAATGTAGAATAATAAAGAAAAATAGACAATGATATAAACTAGATATATGCTCTTTTAATGTCAAATAGATTCTCCATTTTATTTGAAGCAGAAGTCCTTTTTTTCATATTGCCTTTATTTGTTTCACAAGATTCAAACCCCTTCCAAATCAAAGTCTCAGCCTCAATTGAAATTTGTTTTTATATGGCTACTATATTAACAAAATCAAAGATGGAAGATTGGAAAATCATATTATAAAAAGGAGTGCAATTCTTACAGAGACAACAATGTCTTGCTTTTAGTATGTGCAGTGTTCTTTCCATAGATCCATTCCTAAAGTTGGCAACATTATAAGGAACTTTTGTAGGTCATTTGGCATACGCAAGACTAGATCTATTGAAAAACAAACCAAAATCTTAACTGCATTTTTATTTATATTGTGATTAGCTATAGTCTGGGAAAAAGCAATGTGTTTAAAATAACGCATCAGCATCAATATAATGAAAGAGAGTGCCCTTATAACTGTTGGGTAATGGGCCAAAATAGGTCATGAAAACCCTAATGGGCCTTGAAAGCCCATTAACCCCTTATGTATGTGAATGAGAAATTGCGGGGACATTTAGTCCCACATCGAAAAGAACAAGGAAGGAAGGTTCACTTATATGGAAACCTCCTCCTTAAGCTTGTGTTCCTTCGGCTCACCATAGAAGGAGAGCTTGAGGGTGATGCGAAGCATCACCCTCGCGCACGCGCACGCGCACGCGCACGCGCACGCGCACGCGCGTGTGCGAAGGGCGCAATGGGCGCTTTGTAGGCGCACTTTGCACTTCGCACGTACGCATCGTCGCGAGGAGCTTGAGGGGCTTTAATCTTTTTGATGATGAAGATCAGACGGTAGAAACTGATCAGGATTGAGATGAGGGGCTGAGATCAAACGATGACTTGGATTGATCACAACCATTGGTGATCGCTGATCAGGATTGATCATGACCGTTGATGATTTGACCGTTGAAAGGTTGACCAGTCAATGGTCAAGGTTGACCAGTCAACGTTTGACCGGTCAACGGTTGACCATCAGGACCGTTGATAAGGTGTCCCTTCGATCAAATGATAAGTCAATCGAACCGTTGATGATAAGGCGTCCCTTCAATCAAACGGTTGTAGATAAGTCATGTCAAAAGACTTATCTGATAACGTGATTATCAGATCACAATTGTGAAAAGACTTATCTGATAACGTGATCATCAGATCACAATTATGAAAGGGCTTATCTGATCTTCAGATCTTCAGATCACAGCCTGAAAAGGCTTATCTGATAACATGATCTGAAAATCACGAAGTGAATGGGCTTATCAAACATCCTTTGATCAAAAGAATTCGAATTAATTTAATTCGTAAGGTTGCTTCCAAGGGGCATAAGGTTGCTTCCAAGAGGCATAAGGTTGCTTCCAAAGGGCATCTAAAAACCTATAAATAGGACCCTAGACCTAAGCATTTCATTCATCCCAAGCCATTCCGAATTGAGTTCAATTTGAATCAATTCTAGTTTTCTTCTCTCTTAGGCATTTGCATACTTTCCTAAGGATAGTATAGCAATAGTGCATTGAAAAGAGAGTAGCATTCTTGGTTCGATTATTTTGGTGAATTGTAGTGCTGCTTTCATCAAAAGGAGACTGTTGTATCCTGGGAGACAATCGTCATACTGACCGTGAGCACCATTGCGGGACGAAATTGTCTTAAGGACATAGAGTATAACTCTAGCCTCAGTCTGATTCAAGTAGGTAGCCACCATCTGCCAGACATACCACCAACAATCTTAAGACAATTTCCGTCCTCCAGAAGTGCTGCTGCAGATGGCTACTATGATACATCCGTTCAAGCCGAGAAGCCGGAGAAATTTCTGGCACGGACTTCAAGAGGTGGCAACAGAAGATGCTGTTCTACCTCACAACTCTGAATCTGGTCAGAGTGCTGAATGAAGATCCGCCTGTCCTGAAGGAAGGGGAGACCGACAAGCAAGTCATTGCTGCGGTGGAGGCATGGAAGCACTCAGACTTCCTTTGCAAGAATTATATCCTCAATGGTCTGGACAATACCCTGTACAATGTGTACAGTAGTATTGCTACTGCCAAGGAGTTATGGGCATCCCTGGATAAAAAGTACAAGACAGAGGATGCTGGACACAAGAAGTTTGTGGTTGGAAGGTTCTTAGACTACAAAATGGTCGACCACAAAACAGTTATGGAGCAAGTCCAAGAGCTCCAGATCATCCTGCATGAGATACATGCAGAGAGAATGTCTCTCAGCGAGTCATTCCAGGTAGCTGCCATCATAGAGAAGCTACCACCACTATGGAAGGACTTCAAGAACTACCTGAAGCATAAGCGGAAGGAGATGGGACTTGAAGACCTAATTGTCCGCCTAAGGATCGAGGAGGACAATAAGAGCCAAGAAAAGAAGGCAGGAGGACAACCTGCTGAGCCAAAGGCCAACCTCATAGAAGGGAAGAAGAAACGCAAGTTTCCAGGCGAAGGCTTTAAACAGAAGAAGGGCAATCCAAAGAAATATAAATTCAAGGGAAAGTGCTTTGTTTGTGGAAAGCAAGGACACAAATCCAAGGACTGCCGTTTCAAGGATAAAGAAAAGAAAGAGTCAACATTACTGAAACCCTATCCAAAGAGGTATCCGAGATGATGCTGTCAGCTGTTGTATTTGAAGCAAACATGGTTGACAAAGCAAATGAGTGGTACATCGACACTGGAGCTACCAGACATGTCTGCTCTGATAAGAGTATGTTCTCATCATATACTCCTATCAATGGTAGAAATTTGGTCATGGGTAACTCCGCTACATCCAAGATAGAAGGACTTGGCCGCATCGTTATGAAGATGACATCTGGCAAGGAGCTTCTACTGAATGATGTGCTACATGTCCCTGACATCCGGAAGAATCTCATATCAGGCTCCCTCCTAAGCAAACATGGCTTTAGGATGGTCTTTGAGTCTGATAAATTTGTACTCACTAAGGGGGGATATTTATTGGAAGGGGTTACTTGAATAATGGATTATTCAAGGTGAATGTAATGACTGTACACAGAAACCTTGAAATGAATAAAGCTTCTTCTTCTGCTTATATGGTTGACTCTTCTTGTCTATGGCATGATAGATTAGGACATGTAAATTTTAATTCATTACGAAAATTAATGAAATTAGAATTATTACCTAATCATGAAATCGATCCACATTACAAGTGTGAAGTGTGTGTTGAAGCTAAGTTAGCAAAAACACCATTTCCATCAGTTGAAAGAAATACTGAACCTCTTGACTTAATTCACAGTGATCTATGTGACTTAAAGTCAATTCAAACTAGAGGAGGTAAAAAGTATTTTATAACATTTATAGATGATTCAACAAGATACTGCTATGTGTATCTACTAAAGTCTAAAGATGAGGCTTTAGAAATGTTTAAATGTTATAAGAATGAAGTTGAAAATCAACTTGGAAAAAGATTAAGGCCATAAGGAGTGATAGAGGTGGTGAATACGATGCACCTTTTGACGAATTCTGTCAGAGCATGGCATTATTCATCAAACTACTGCTCCTTATTCACCTCAATCTAATGGAATTGCGGAACGTAAAAACCGCACATTAAAAGAAATGATGAATGCTATGTTAATAAATTCTGGTACACCACAGAATTTATGGGGAGAAGCAATTCTCTCAGCAAATCATATTCTTAATAAGATACCTCTTAAGAAGAAGGAGTTACTCCATATGAGTTATGGAAAGGAAAGAAGCCTTCTTACAATTACTTAAGAGTGTGGGGGTGTCTAGCTAAAGTAGCTATTCCGGACCCCAAAAAGGTCAAATAGGACCTAAAACTGTTGATTGTATATTTATCGGTTATGCACATAATAGTAGTGCATATCGCTTTCTTGTGTATAAATCAGATATATCTGATATACAGAAATACAATCATGGAATCAAGGAATGCAACATTCTTTGAAGATATATTTCCAAGTAAAAGGAAATTAGAAATAAGTTCAAATAAAAGAACTTATGATAATACTGCTAGTAGTAGTCATCAGGAAGAATATCCTGAAGATGAACCCAGACGCAGTAAGAGACCAAGAGTTGCAAAGTCTTTTGGTCCTGATTATGTAACTTATATGTTACAAGATGAACCTCAGACATTCAAGAGGCAATGTCTAATCCAGAAGCACCCTTTTGGAAAGAAGCTGTCAATAATGAAATTGAGTCCATCATGCATAATCATACCTGGGAGTTGGTAGACCTACCATCTGGTATGAAACCTTTAGGGTGCAAGTGGATATTTAAGAAAAAGCTAAAAGCTGATGGATCAATTGACAAGTATAAAGCCAGATTAGTGGCTAAGGGCTTCAAACAAAAGAAGGTATAGACTTCTTTGATACCTATTCACCAGTAAGTAGAATAACATCTATAAGAATGTTAATCGCTTTTGCAGCCATTAACAATCTTGAAATTCATCAAATGGATGTTAAAACTGCTTTTCTGAATGGTGAATTAGATGAAGAAATATACATGGAACAACCTGAGGGATTTATTGTTCCAGGACAAGAAAAGAAGGTGTGTAGACTTGTTAAATCCTTATATGGATTAAAGCAAGCACCTAAGCAATGGCATATAAAATTTGATAATGTAATGTTATCAAATGGATTCAAAATAAATGAATGTGACAAATGCATATATGCCAAATCCCTATCTGAAGGGTATGTGATAATCTGCTTATATGTAGATGACCTGTTAATCATTGGTAGTAATACTGAAATGATTAAACAGACAAAGAAAATGTTGATCAAACATTTTGATATGAAAAATATGGGTGTTGCAGATGTTATACTAGGGATTCGAATCACTAGAACATCTGAGGAAATAATATTATCTCAATCTCATTATATTGAGAAAATATTAAATAAGTATAAAAAGTATGATACTAGCCCGGTGAAAACACCTGTAGATGTTAATCTACATTTGGCTAAGTATACTGGAGAACCCATATCTCAATTGGAATACTCACGTATAATTGGCAGTTTAATGTATGTCATGAATTGTACTCGTCCTGACATAGCATATGCTGTCAATAAGTTGAGTAGATTTACAAGTAATCCAGGTCCAAATCATTGGACAGCTCTAATAAGGGTATTAAGATATCTGCGATATACCCTAAGTTATGGATTACATTATTCAAGATATCCAGCTGTATTAGAAGGATACAGTGATGCTAATTGGATATCTAACACAGAAGATACAAAATCCACAAGTGGATATGTATTCACCTTAGGAGGAGGTGCTGTGTCATGGAAATCTTCTAAGCAAACATGTATAGCTCGATCCACTATGGAATCTGAGTTTATTGCCTTAGAAAAGGCAGCTGAAGAAGCAGAATGGCTTCGAAACCTTTTAGAAGATATTCCATGTTGGCCAAAGCCTGTGTCTGCAATATGCATACATTGTGATAGTCAATCGGCAATATGCAGAGCACAGAATAAGATGTATAATGGTAAGTCTAGACATATACGTCGCAGACATAATACCATTAAGCAGTTACTTGAAATTGGTGTAATTTCTATTGACTATGTTCAGTCAAAGAAAAACCTAGCGGATCCATTAACAAAGGGGTTACCAAGAGATCAAGTAAACTGTTTATCGAGGGGAATGGGTTTAAAACCTATAACTGAAAAATCTTCATAGTGGATACCCAACCTAGCTGACTGGAGATCCCAAGATCTAGGTTCAAAAGGGACAACTAAATTATGAAGAGACTTGATAGCACTAAGGATGTACAATCCTACTCATTCCTATGATAATTGGTGCTACCTGCTAAAGGTACTAGGATAAGCATTGCTTTTAATGATTCTTATGACATGAACATCATGTGGGGTATAGCAGGATACTCTTAATAAGAATCACCTATGTGAGTGTGAACTGGGCCAATTCTATGAGAATTTTAAGGTTTAATTCTCTGAAGCACTCATGAGACCAGGAGTTGTTCGGGGCCAAAATGAACACAACCATGAGAACCACAAGAATGCTCGGGAAGAAGTTGCGTGATTGTTATTGTCTTAGTTTACACAAAACGCTGAAAGGTTCAAGACATCGCGTTCACCTTTTAGCAAGTAAACTCGATAACAACTCACTAAGGAAGGTTCAAAGCCACAAGCTACCTATCCCGATACAACTTCATCCCATTATACTCTCTTTAGTGTGTCTGCATATTCATTTGCATTAAAATCCTTTTATGTGGGGGTTTGCCTTGCCAATCTTTGCTAATCTTTGATCTGAGTCCAATTTCCATTCATGTGGGGGATTGTTGGGTAATGGGCCAAAATAGGTCATGAAAACCCTAATGGGCCTTGAAAGCCCATTAACCCCTTATGTATGTGAATGAGAAATTGCGGGGACATTTAGTCCCACATCGAAAAGAACAAGGAAGGAAGGTTCACTTATATGGAAACCTCCTCCTTAAGCTTGTGTTCCTTCGGCTCACCATAGAAGGAGAGCTTGAGGGTGATGCGAAGCATCACCCTCGCGCACGCGCACGCGCACGCGCACGCGCACGCGCACGCGCACGCGCGTGTGCGAAGGGCGCAATGGGCGCTTTGTAGGCGCACTTTGCACTTCGCACGTACGCATCGTCGCGAGGAGCTTGAGGGGCTTTAATCTTTTTGATGATGAAGATCAGACGGTAGAAACTGATCAGGATTGAGATGAGGGGCTGAGATCAAACGATGACTTGGATTGATCACAACCATTGGTGATCGCTGATCAGGATTGATCATGACCGTTGATGATTTGACCGTTGAAAGGTTGACCAGTCAATTGGTCAAGGTTGACCAGTCAACGTTTGACCAGTCAACGTTTGACCGGTCAACGGTTGACCATCAGGACCGTTGATAAGGTGTCCCTTCGATCAAATGATAAGTCAATCGAACCGTTGATGATAAGGCGTCCCTTCAATCAAACGGTTGTAGATAAGTCATGTCAAAAGACTTATCTGATAACGTGATTATCAGATCACAATTGTGAAAAGACTTATCTGATAACGTGATCATCAGATCACAATTATGAAAGGGCTTATCTGATCTTCAGATCTTCAGATCACAGCCTGAAAAGGCTTATCTGATAACATGATCTGAAAATCACGAAGTGAATGGGCTTATCAAACATCCTTTGATCAAAAGAATTCGAATTAATTTAATTCGTAAGGTTGCTTCCAAGGGGCATAAGGTTGCTTCCAAGAGGCATAAGGTTGCTTCCAAAGGGCATCTAAAAACCTATAAATAGGACCCTAGACCTAAGCATTTCATTAATCCCAAGCCATTCCGAATTGAGTTCAATTTGAATCAATTCTTGTTTTCTTCTCTCTTAGGCATTTGCATACTTTCCTAAGGATAGTATAGCAATAGTGCATTGAAAAGAGAGTTGCATTCTTGGTTCGATTATTTTGGTGAATTGTAGTGCTGCTTTCATCAAAAGGAGACTGTTGTATCCTGGGAGACAATCGTCATACTGACCGTGAGCACCATTGCGGAACGAAATTGTCTTAAGGACATAGAGTATAACTCTAGCCTCAGTCTGATTCAAGAAGGTAGCCACCATCTGCCAGACATACACAGACAACAATAACAATATAATGTTCCATCTTTTACTTTCACCATGTGAATCTATTACAAGGTATCATGGTATAGCAAGTAACAATGCAACCCAACCCATAACTCAAGCACTATATTTGGTACCACACTAGCCAATAGGGCAATTGGACCGTGAAAAAGAGTGTTGCTGCATCCACACACAGTTTTACAGAATCTTTCTACTAAGCATCCATGTGGCAACACATAATTAAGTCTTTTCAGAACTCGATATAGCTTTCTAAACTTGAAAACCACTTCCAATCAAGGTGCAAAAGTTGATTTTTGGTTTTGTTTTGGTTGAACAAATGAGTTTTTATTGCAGAAGTTTTGGGGTTCTGGCTTCAGTTTTCATATTTTAGTTTTTTAAAAAAAATCTAAAATTTATTAATAAAATCAGGTGAGAAATCAAACAGATGATCAAAAATAAAAAATAGAGTACAACTAGACATCATTCGCAAGTACCTTATAGTGTTTTACAACCTTCTCATTTGCCATTTTGCTGGCTTCGTGATGGCAATATAGCATATGACAAGCTAACCACCTACAAGCCTCAAGTAGCAGGACACTGATATAATGTTTTAATTCATGATAGTGATATATAACATATGATAGTCTAACCACATTTGTCATTTGAGTCAGCGGGCAGCCAAACTTCCATTGAAAAAGTTGTTTTCTATTTAAATGCTATCAGAATTTACCATCAAGGTCCTCACCTCAAACTCTTGTTATCTAAGTGTAAAGAAGATAAAAAATATTCCTAACATTCAAACATTGAAAGAAACAATTAGAAAATTATCACAAAATAACTCATACATACACTTAATGTGGTCCCATAAACTGGTTTCAGCTGGACCTTCAAAATAAATCACAGTTTTGGATCAATTCCAACAAAATCCAAATGTCAATGATTTGCTTGCAGAGTTATCAGTGAAACTTCAAACTATGCTTTTAGTCATGTATCATCTTCTCGGCATGTAATAAGTGAGTGCATAAATCTGGGTGTGGATGAGGCATGTTCTGTGTATTATACCATGTGACACGACATCTGGACTCCTATAGAAGGTACTGCTATAGCCATGGATGTTTTTATGTACTCATTTTTCATTTTCTGTGCTATAAACCGTATCCCATATGACAAGTAGAGCATGATAAAATGTCTATGCCATGCATGATTTCATGCAATGTTCTCACTTGTTTAGAAAAAGGAATGATGATTTGATTTAGCAGCAAGTGATAAAAAGCAGATCCCTTAATCAACATGGTTTTTTGTATCGTACAAACTGCAAACATGGTTTCGATTTTAGGTGGATTGAATGATTTTGGTTTTAGCAATTTGGGTAGTCTTGTCTGCATCTTTTTTAGTTTCAAGTGAACTTACCAAAAAGAACTCCATAAACTGCTAATAAGAATTCAGTAGCATAATAAAATGAAAAAAAAATTTCAAGGAAATAATTCCGACATCTTCCAAAAAGTATGTAGCACTACTTCAGAAGCTTTGGATGCATAATCGGAGTGGTTCTCACTGAAACAACCTAAAGAACTTCTGTTAACAAAAAGTTCAGTATTGTTTTTTATGTTGCAAAAAATAAAAAAAAAATTACTATAACTTTCATTAGAATTTAATGTTGCCATACCTTTGAAAACTTCTCAAACTCGAATGGTCTAAGTTAAACAGTACGTTTCTGCGCCTTTTTTTAGACATAGCATAAATTACTCGAATATTAACATATATCTATGGCATTCGAGGGAAAAGTCTGTCCAACAAATCGAAGAGCTTTGAGCATCACCTGATCTGCTGATCTTCCGAATGACATGATTGCTCCGATCCGCCACGTAGACGTTATCCTTGGAATCGATCGCGAAACTCCTGGGGCTCTTGAACATCGCGACCGTAGGTTCTCCGTCGGCAAAGCCGGCGATACCGTTGCCGGAGAACAGCCCGACCTCGCCTTCTGCATCCAAGAGAACAAACCCTAGAATAGCCGAAGCAGGAAGGTAGTAGTAAAGTGGGAAGAAAAAAGGGAGGGAGTACCTTGAGAGAGGGGAATGGGGAGCGAGTAGAAGGCGGAGCCGGAGGAGTCGAGGAGGATGAGGTCGCGAGATCGCTGCCGGGGGAGGAGGGCGAATGGGTGGACGGCGGCGGCGGAGGGGAGGCCGGCGACAGCGAGGGGTTTGTTGCAGTCCAGCACGGTGGACACGGTGTAGCCGGACTCCAGCACCACCTCCGAGGTCGCTGGAAGGATGCAGACAAAATTAATTGACGTATGTATATATATAGAGAGAGAGAGATTTTTTTTTCTTGTTATGCTTCTTTATTATGGAACGGTGTGGAGTACGAACGGTCACGATAGTTGACTCGTGGCTGACCTGGTTTCGAAGTGAAGGTGAGGAGGAGGACGAAGAGGACTTGGAGGAGAGGCGAGAGAAGAATCGCTGACATTTTGGGAGGGAGCTTCGACGACGAGGGCGACGGTCGATGGTTTGCTCTCAATGCCATCATTATTTATATTTTTTTTTTCCGTCTTTCTTTGGGACCCGCACTGGGGGCGGCCGGGATGGCTTGCTTGCAGCTTAAGCTGCCTGCCTCCGGTGGTACGTGGAATCAAGAAGACGCTGACAACGACGCCTGATACTGCACTGATTTTGTTCTTTTATTATTTCGAGTACGAGAGCCGGGGGATTGGACTCCGAATAATAAAAGCCAATATCAGGGATAATTATAATTTAAATCTTATATTTTAGAAATATTGCAGCTTAATTTCTATACTTAATAAAGCATGAAAAAACTCTTATGATTCAGGTATGTGTCATTCTAAACTCTTCATTTATATGTCTCCATCTACCTACGTCAATGACTACGCTGGTGTTAGAGCATATGCATATAGTTATCATAAGTATTATTTAATAATATAGAATTTACACATTAAATATTTATTTAAAACATATGAAATCATTAATTAATAAATAATAATTTTTTAGTTAGTTGTTTTCATCTTTAAATAATCAAATGTGCAAATTCCTAGAGTACTAACATCGTCAGTACAAATAGATGAAGAGTTTAGAATTACGTAGATTGCAAGATTTTTTTTTATCTATAAAAATTAAATTATATTTTTTTAAAAATTATAAGATTTAAATTATAATTATTTTTTAATTTTATTAAAATTGAGGAGAAATATATATTACTTTTCATGAATAAAATGTGCATTGAAGCCCTAAATAAATAAAATTTTCACATTTAAATAATAAAGAGTCCTACGATTTTTTGTTGCAAAAAAAAATTATTTAATTTGCGTCATCAGAATCACCTATATTTTACTTTGAAGGTAATCCTAGGGATCATTAATATTACTTTTAAATTTATTTGATGGATGATTATCTTCTATTTCCACTTTAGAGGTAATCCTAGGGAAGGTTTTGGTGCCCTTAGCATTTCTTTTCAATTCATTGGGTGATTATCTCTTAGTTTGTTTGCCTCAAAGATAAGTTAGGACAAAAAAATTGCAGAACAAAAATGTCAAGTGGTATCATGGGGGTGTAGGGCTACAATCGAGTCGAGTCGAGCCGAGTCGAGCTTTTTCATGCTCAAGCTCAGCTCGTTAACAAATATTCGAGCTCGAGCTCGTTTAAATTTGAAAAACCCTGTTCAAGCTCGGCTCGAGCTCGATTACAAAAAGATCGGGCTCGACTCGAGCTCGCTCATTTGGTATGATTAGAAAGCTCGACAAGCTCGACTCAGAAAAAGCTCGTTTCAAGCTCGAGCTTGAATTGAGCTCGTTTCAAGCTCGACTCAAATTAAGCTTGTTTAAAGCTCGGCTCGAGAATAATAAAATAAAAAGCTTAATTTTTAAATCAAAAAAATAGTCAGAAAAGATGAAAGGACATCTTGTTCACGAGCTCCTAATCGAGCCAGTTCGCGAGCTTCTAATTGAGTCGTCTCACGAGCTTTTAATCGAGCTGTCTCGCGAGCTCCTAATAAAATATGTTCTCGTGCTCAAGCTCGACTCATTTATCAAACGAGCTCTAAAATGAAGCTCAAGCTCAGTTTGTTTACATGACGAGCCGAACACGAATAAGCTTTTATCGAGCCGAGCCTCGAGTAGCTCATGAGCAGCCCGGCTCAATTATAGCCTTATGGGGTGCAAGGAGACACAAATGAGATAAAAGCTGCTAATGCTTATCCTTTTTGATTCCTATGATTGAGAATCAAACTCTGTAAACAAGATTGGTAATTAAGGTTTAAGGTCTCAATCCTTTTTGTGTTTCGTTTCTTACCAATCAATATTGAATCTAGAAGAGACTATTGGGCGATGCTAATTGAATGTAGAAGTTGAGAGGGATTTTAAGTAGAGCAAGATCCTATACGATCATAAATTGCATGGCAAAGAAGATCAAGTGGGGAACATGAGTCAAAGGAGCATTGAAAGAAAGAGGTATCCATATAGCTACAACTATCTCTGGTATTTCTTTAACTTAGATTGATGGAAACTCTCTCGATAGGACTAATGTATCACGTCTATGGTTCCAAAATATTAATTTCTTCTTGAAATGTCTATCTGGCGGTCATTACTCAAATATATTAAGAAAGCAATCAACTCGACGTCTTCTTAGCCCAATTAGAATAAGATGACTTTATAAATGAACTCGGAGAACTTCCTTAACTTGGTTGATTTGTACTTTTTCTTTTCGTCTATGCCGACTTTCATAACAATTCTGTATTGTGAAAAAAATGTAAAAAAAAGGAAGGCATATTATTTATCCGTGGATTTTTCTTCTCCTTTGGTTCTTTCCATATAAAGACTTTTTTTTTCCAAAACTCATTCATTTGGATAGGCCCAATAGCAACACGGGTCTCCAAATCAAGCCTTCGGCCTAGTCCAAGTTTTCACGGCCTGGCTCGCATATAAAATCTCGTGCGAGGAGGAGGACCAAGAGCTCTGTCCAAAATCGCCTACGCCCAGCCATGCCGAGATTCTCAGGTGAATTCAAGTAGACCTTCCATTGATAAACACGCATCAGCCCCCTCCTTCGATTTGTGGGATTTTGCCCTGCGTCGGCGAATATTATGTGCGTTTTAGCCGTTTCAGGAGCTGGCGCATCGGAGCATTTCCCCCGGTAGTCCCTCGAGAGAAAGGCTGAACCTGGGAGTGGGAGGACCCACAACTTAGCACCGCACTTCGCCCAGATCCATTACATCTCTCTTCGGTCTCCCGTCTCAGATCCCTCGACTCCCCTCGCTCGGATCTCGAACCCTCGCCTAGCGCCCCCTCTCGAGACCCAGGTGCTCTGCACCCTTCCGATCGAGAGCCGAGGGGACTCGCAGGAGGCTTCAACACGGACCTCGCCATGAATCCCTTCTCTTCCGGGACCCGCCTCAGGTGAGCTCTGATCTATTTGGCGATCCTTTCTTTCCATCCGCTTTGATCGAACCCCTCGAAATTATTCCATTCGTGCTTTTTTGACATGTTGATTTCGTGCTTCTGCTTCGTTTGAAAAGCAATTGCTTCCTCTCAGATCACAGTGGTCTTTTGTTCCAATCAGCTGAATTCCAATAAATAAGTCGGCTTTCTGTTTGACACTGCTGATCATCATGTGCTTTTAATTCGGAATTATGTTTCTTGATTTATAATATGAAATATCTTTGGGAACCAAAACGCACATGATGGCAAGGTGATCGATGAAGATTAGATTCCGAGTTCAAACCTTGACAATTCAGACCTCTGGTACATTATTGAAAGAACACTAGCTTACTTGTAGAGTATTGTTTAGAAGATCACACTGATATTTCTCTCACTATTTGATCAATGAAAACGATCAATTTATTATCATTTCCATCATTTGCTATTGTGATTCATCTTCTATGTACTTTAGGTTTTGTTTAAAGAAATTGCTTCTTCAAGCTCTCTGACTAATTTAAGAATCATACGTCTGGGAGATGTACCAAAATAATTTATCTAGGGTGAATAGAAAGTCTCATACTAGATTTTTTGTTGCTAACATATGCTGTATATGCATTTTCTTACAAGAAACTTATTATTATCTACTAGTGCAAGCGGTTTATAGAGCCATCTTTAGCTGTACCCCTCCGTCTTGGTTGTTAACTCTTCTCAACCATTTGTTTTGCTTCTTTTTTTGTGGAAATTTGAACATGCATGCGAAGGCACGTGTGAGAAGTTGGAGTGTTTATTAATTTACATTATGGAAAAAACTATTCTAATTTAGATAAGATGAATTTACATCACATATGCCAATTTTTGGGACTATCATAACATAGATTCCTTATCGTGGATGAACAACTTGGCAACTACATGCCTTTCCACCACAGTTACACTCTCCACAATTTATAAATATTTGCATCTTTGATAATCAAACCTCCTAGCATCCATTCTTGCTCTATTAGAGGGAGAGAAACAGAAGAACTACGCCAGCCAAAAGTGGGAATATAGTTATCAGATTACATGATTAATAAAAATATCTTTATTTATATGGGGAGTCACAGCTTACATGTTTATTCTCATGTTTCTTTCATAATTTTCCTGAGTTCTTTCTAGTTGAATCTCCCTGATGTTTCTTGATTTCTTTGCCCTTGGTAATAAATTAGGAATGATACTTTATGGTCATATATCCCTGAATTGTTTTGTATAGCAAGACAAGCATATCAATTCTCAGCTGAGTTTTATCACTGTTTTCAGTTCCATACTTCTAACATCTTGCAGGGACATGATTCGAGCTATACGTGCATGCAAAACTGCTGCAGAAGAGCGTGCTGTTGTGAGAAAAGAATGTGCTGCTATACGGGCTGCTATTAGTGAAAATGATCAGGATTATAGGCATCGTAATATTGCGAAGCTCATGTTTATTCACATGCTTGGTTATCCCACTCATTTTGGTCAAATGGAATGTCTCAAATTGATAGCTTCTGCTGGGTTTCCTGAAAAGAGAATTGGCTACCTTGGTCTAATGCTGCTTCTTGATGAAAGGCAGGAAGTTCTTATGCTTGTTACAAATTCCTTGAAACAGTATCCATTATGCTTATGATGCAACTTATGCACTTCATATAACTAGTATTTCATTGAATTTAAGATATGCATTCTGAACTTCTATCGTAATTTATACATTGGAATGGTACAATTTTTACTCTTTGGTATCCTTGACGCAAGAAGAGATCTTAATCATTCAAATCAGTATATTGCGGGTCTTGCCCTTTGTGCTTTAGGGAATATATGTTCTGCAGAAATGGCACGGGATCTTGCACCAGAAGTAGAAAGGTTACTACAAAGTAGAGACCCAAACATTAAAAAAAAGGTATATCTTTTATCTGTTAAAAATGCATTTCTTGACTACTGTCAGTAACTTCTTGAAATGAATTGTTTCAATGGGATTGCAAAGATGAAGAGTCCCTTCTAATTATGTTCTTGGAATTGCTACATGAAATTGCAATCTGTTATTTGTGTTATTCACTGTATTTGATGTATGGAACAATCATTTTGGTGATGAACTGTTCTGCATAGAATGTGAGTTCCAGTTGGTTGCTTATTTGCTAGTGTCTGATACAAGCTACTTGTTTAAGCAGCGAGTTTTTTTTTACAGGTAAGTATCCTGAATCTTATTTCAAGGTCAGAAAATTATATGTTATTTGCTTCTTGTTGGTCTATGTCAAGTGTAAGTGGGTAGGAAAAGCAGTCTTAACTTGTAAAGGTGTCAGGAAGAATAATATTAGTTAAAGCAGTTCCTTTTGTGAACTTGTGTGGGCTTCACTTGACTTTGATCAATGAGTTTCTAAAAATTTCTTATATGCATATCACAATCCAATTCTTTTTCCTCGTGTGGTTGTTCAATTACTTTTATGTTTAGATAGGTGTCATATAAAGAGACTTTTTGTAATATGCTCTCTGTGCAGGATAATCTAGTCATAGAGAGATGCCTTTGCATCCTTTCAAATGTGGAATGTTGGACGATGTTCTTTACCAATCTTTATCATTTTGTGAAGATGCATGTGCATTGCTGCATGCAACATATCTGTTCATATTTTCTAATTCTGTTTAATGATATATTTATGGAATATGGCCATGTCATGCTTGTGTTCCGATGTTGTTTGTTGTAAAGATGGACACTAACAGTGCTTGGTCAACAGTGAATACCTATGTATTCATTCATAAATCTTTTGGGGGCTGGTTAGTTGATATCAAGAAGAGGAGAGCAAAGTGGTTGCAATTTACTACTCATAATGTGTTGAAGTAAAAATTAGAAATTGAAATGTAAATTGATGACGCTGAATAAGTTTTGAGATATTGTTAATTCGTTGATTGTATATGCAATATTCTTTTTATTTTTTGTGATACAGTACCAAATGCTAGACCAAGATCTAGAAAAACTGATTGTGCCATGGTATGAATTGCATGCATGCTGTCCTACTCCGTGTTGGCAAACCGAGAGTAGATACAGGGCTGAACCACATTATACTGTGCCAACTTGTGACTAGCACTTCTATATTCTTTCCTAGGACAACTCGTTTTTACCTTTTATACTTTTACTGTGTGTGCACATGCCTGTATGCTTGTACCTGTAAACGCTAATGCATGGGATGGAGAAAGGTGGAGCACATCAAAACTTGACTGACAACCTAGGTTGGATAGAAGTTGATGTTGGAAGCTACGTAGTAAACAGATGATGTCATAAAACAAATCTCTTCAATATGCTTATATTTTCTTATTTTACTGATTTAGATTCTGTCTCAAAATTAATGAAGTATGAATGCAAACGTGCTGTTAGCAAACTAAATATAAATCAGTATCTTGTATAGTTATTGGGTGTCTCTGTTGTATAACTTTTCTAATTTATTATTTATTTTATCTCTGTTCCTTGCTCTATTCCAGAAAATTTTATCATGCCATGTTAGACAAAAAATGTTATTATCTCAAAATTTGTTGATCACTACATTTTTTAGCCATGAATATACTCTGTATGTTGATAAAATCTGGTGTAGTCAGCTTCACTTTTGAATGACCTTTGCTGTGTGGTTGTACTTGAGATTGATGCAATATGACTTATCTAATGCTTTGTTAGATTTAAATAGCCATCACTGTTCAGTGAATGAAGGTGATTTCTCTTTTTTCCAGGCTGCTTTGTGCTCTATAAGGATAATAAGAAAAGTTCCAGATCTATCAGAAATCTTTATGGGCCCTGCTGCTTCTTTGCTGAAGGAAAACATCATGGAGTTTTAATAGCTGGAGTTCAGCTTTGTACGGATCTATGTAAAGTTAGCACTGATGCCTTGGAATATTTGAGAAAGGTATGGTTCATATCATGACTGTATCTGTTTCTTAAATTTTTGCCATTTTGATATACAAATGTTATTTATTTAATTTTGACTTCGAACAAGCTCTTCTATTAAATTATTCTTTCTTCTATGAGGTGAGTCTTTCAATCATACAGCTCTTTCAATTTTTGTAAAGGAAACTATGGAACTGGACCATAACTAAACTGCAGTTCAGGAACTCCAGAAAATCTTTTAGATAACACTTCCTGGTGCTCGAATTTCTTTCATAGCTTCATTGTGTCCATTCTCTATATAGCTCCTTATTGGTTAATTGAGTGATCTATCCAACCTGTGTTTGCTTTGGAAGTTTCATATCTTGCTTACATACCATTAGTTTCTTCAGATTCTTTTATTTTTTTGTTCCTTTTGTTTTGCTACTTTTTTCCACTGTTCAGATGATCATATAACTAGTGCCCAAATTGATGTGTAATTCAACGAAGCATGGTAATATTAGACACAATAAGAATCAAGAGTTCCCTTAATTGGTGTTTGTAGTGAGAATTAGGGTGAAAATAGTGAGTGGAGGGTAAGAAACCTGTGATCTCCAAGCTGGAGCAGGCTTTCATTGTATTTAGACCTACAAAATGACAAGAAACGTTGCTAGAACATCAAGGAAAGAATAAATGCAAGGGATTGGGGAGGCTTAAGTTTGACTCCTCTGGAATTATTAGTTGTGGCAGATATGAGTGATAACGAGTACTCTGGACTAGCAAAGTGTGTTAGGAAACTTCCCATCGCTGTTCAAACACTTGAGATTCTTGAGTTTTTTTGTATGTTCTAGATTTGGTTCAGAGAATGATTAAGGTTCAAAATTTGGTAGCAGCTCTGCTCTTGGGGCAAATCTTTGCCTTGCAACAACAGTGAGGCGACACATTTTGCTATAAAAGAAATGCAGTAAGATATGTTCTTAATTTGGTTCACCTTGAAGCACCAAATGGAATTTCATGACTGAAGATGGTTTGGTAGGTAGTCTTGATGAGTTTTGCTAGGTCTGGGAAAAGAAATATGCTTTGTTTTGACTTTTATTACTGAAATATTGGTCACAGCCAATTTTTGCTTAATATCCACTGGAAATAGATCTATAGAGACCCTTAATTTGTGGTGTATTTTAGGTCTGAAAGAGTCTAATTTTGCCCATTTTTCATTATAAAATCAGTAATTTTCTTTTCTCAATTGTGGCATAATTGTGCAAGGTGGAGGGCATGACTAGTGCCATTTTGGTTGCTAATGGGCCAAAAGGGAAAGGACTGGTGAACTGAAATGCCATAGAGGCTATTAAAACAGGGGCTTATATGACCAACTGACAAGACTTCTTATATTTTGTTTGGCATAGTGTGCAGTCTTAACAGTGTCCAGTAGATGAACTTTTTTCTTATATACTTTTAAGATTTTATCAGTCTCATGACCATAGCAAGACCTGTCCTGCTGCCTTTTGAAAGTAATATGTAATCCAATTTATGCTGTTCCCTGTCTTCTCCAGAACAGCCAGTAATTTATATGGGGTTGTAACAGAAAACTACAAACCAGTTACATTTGTTGTGGGATCCCTGTTTTCTTTTAGGATTATGTGGATGATTATTATTTCCCGAGTTTGGTAGCCTGCACAAGGGAATTATGTTAGTGCATCACAATTAAGCTATTAAAGTTTGAGGCTTTGAGCTTTTTACCCTACCCTAATTTTTTTGATACTCTTGGATTATTATTGTCTATCATGGAGCCACATTATTATGATGAACTATATGGAAGATAAATGACTTTGACTAGCGTTTAAGTTTGAACATCTTGTAGATTCTCTTTCTTAACATGCATATGCATATGCCCACAATCCCAAAAGTCTTATTGACTGCAATGCTCTGCAAATAGGGCTGAAAACGGATCGGATAGTAGAATATCCATATTTGTATCCATATTTTTCAACGGAGACGAATACGGATACGGATACTAAATGGATATTAAAATTCATTTCCATATTTGTTCTAAATGGATACGGATACAGATACGAATCGGATATCAAGCATATCCATATTTGTTATATACGGATACATATACGGATACACAAACCTGAGTCTCTATTTTACCTAGGTTTTCTGAAATCCTCACTGCACATGCTTGCACATCAACCAGTCATTTCTCTCTCAATGTATTCGATTGGAACAAAAACATTGAAATCTACTTTGATATGGTTACCAGGATAAAATTGAAAACAAAGGATGAAGATACAATTTTTTGATTAGATATCCGAATCTGTATCCAAATCCGATTAATTTTTTGATTAGATATCCGAATCGGTATCCGTATCCGATTAATTTTTTGATTAGATATCCGAATCCGTATCCGGATCCGATTGGACTGGAAAATAAATATCCAAATCTGATATAATTCGAATACAGATACGAATGCGATCGGAGTTTATCCGATCTGTTTTCAGCCCTATCTGCAAATCATGCTTTTGTCAAGTAGTTGGACATTTTTTGCTATGTAATTTATTTAGTAATCATTTTGTCCCTAAGGTGAGGTATGTAAGTTGGTTGGCCAGTGTAGTCTATGTTAGGTACTCTTATTTTCATTTTTTTTCTGCTTGAAGATGGTGCAAGTGCTTATCTTGGGTGTCAGCAGTTGTGCTTGGTGGCTTTATGTCTTGAAACTTCCGTTGCATGCTTTTTGTCTTTGTGTTTTTGCATTCTACATTTCATGACATAGATTGGTTTTCATCCTGATTATAGAACTGCACAGAGGGACTGGTTCGAATACTGAGAGATGTCTCAAATAGTCCATATGCACCTGAATATGACATTGCTGGGATTACAGACCCATTTTTGCACATCCGAGTGCTTAGGCTTTTGCGTATGCTGGGCCAGAGAGATGCAGATTCCAGTGAGTATATGAATGACATTCTTGCTCAGGTAAATTTTCTTTACTTATATATTTTCTCCTTAATAATAATTCTAACTCAAGAGAGATGCAATTTATTTATTGGATATGCATGCATATATTAACATAACCAAAACCTTCTGATACATATTACTCTATCTGACTTGGAAAGCACAGAGCTAAGTTGATGTCCCTGCTATACCCTGGAAAGATTCACAGCACTATAAGCTATATGCTATATGCTTTAAAGATATACTAGGCAAGGTTTTTAAATCGCGTGATGGGGCCATCCCGGGTTTTTCATAGAATGGGATGTGCCACTGTCTTGCTCCGTCTTGACACTTGGTATTAGGAATGTCTCAAGATGTGTTGATTGGGATATTGGGATAACGACGGGATATCTCCTTCTCAACATTTGGAATGATAACCTGTCTTGTATTCCCACAGGATGTTCCGTCAGGGCCTAAAACTATGATGCTAGGAACTATATTCTTTAATAGTCTGTATTATTTCAGTGGCTTTCTGGTCCACATTGAACATGTTTTAGATATTTAAATCATGATTTGGGAATTTGGTCCTTTTGCTGGCCTTATAGTGTATGATGATTGTGTTTTGAGTTTCTCAATGAAGAAATTCAGTGTCTGGGCTAGCCCAAACTATATTTGATAGTTTTACTGGATTCCATTCGAAAATGTTGTTGTTGGTTGGCTTTATCTGAAACTTTTATAAAAGAAGTTAAAAAATTGTTAGAAAGGTTTTTAAAAAATATTAATTGTAAGAGCTCGGGGGAAAAAAAATCAAGAAACTTCATACAAGTTTGTCACAATATGATACACCATTTGGTGATAATTTTATGTTGTTGGTGTTTGTTTAACATGTACTAATGTATATATTGCCATCTTTATACTAAAATTGCATACTAAATGAGAAAGCTTGAGGAAAATAATGACTGTGATTTGAGTAGGAAGGAGCAAGAAGTAGAAATTGTTTAAGGTATCAAGGAGCAAAAATTGTGATGGCATAGCATGTGGCAAATGCTGAAAATAGAGTCTAATTCATGTGATGTCTTGCTGTCATCAAAATCTCTCCAATGTTATCTTTGTTATCTGTCATTTCGTCTGCTACTTAGTGCTCATCATTCTCCTGCATCACAAAATGCATGAAAGAAAACTACGTCCCCACTTCTGTTGTAACATATGGCTTTTTCCTTACTCAAGCAGGTCCCCACTTCTGTTATAACATATGGTTTTTTCCTTACTCAAGAAACATTGCGCTGTGGGGCATGAAACTAAGGAATCAATGATATAACATTTGATTCATAGCCTAATCACCACTTGTTAGATTGCTACTCGTGCCATCCTGGTACCTTTTAAACATGATATTGCACTTCTTTGTCTCTGTCACCACAAGATCAAGGTTGATTTTGCAGATCCTTGTAGTTACTTGATGACAGTACAACTAAGCTCCTCTCTTTAGGGGCATCACTTATGGTACTTTGACTTAAAATACATAAAGAGGTGATTACATGTAAAAACTTTTGCAATGCCTTCAACTATAATCTTTTTTATAAATTGCCTTTTGTATTTTTGCAAATACGAGTCTATTAGACCATCATAGGTAGCAAGGAGCCTGTTGGCTGTTGCACTACTACACTATGAAATAAGAAACTTCCACATATTAGGCTTTCACCTCCACACTACCGGCCATGCTTGTATCTTGAAGGGCATGGTAAGCCAATGCTATCCGGACCCTGTGCTTTTGCCTTCATCGGCAATTTTGTTGAATCAAACATTTGCTTGCTGCTTCTTGGTGCTATTCTAATTGCTCTGTGCTCCTTGGAGTTTTTATATATTCTAATTCAAATTTGAGAAATCCCAAATGTTTCTTTAAACAAGTGATGTATTTTTTTAAACAACTAGACAAGAATATTTATTCTAAAAATCTTTCATACTGGCCTTTTCTTTTTTGCAGGTTGCGACAAAAACCGAGTCAAACAAAAATGCTGGAAATGCTATTCTGTATGAATGTGTTGAAACTATAATGGGTATTGAAGCTACAAGTGGTCTTCGTGTGCTTGCTATCAATATTTTGGGGAGATTCTTGTCAAATCGTGACAACAATATCAGGTTATTACTTTTTTTTTCCCCAGTAAATCCCAAGGACTAATGGTGAGAAATGTCCATTTTTTATCATTATCACTGAAAAAAAATTTCTTATTCTTTTTGCTGACTGTGACAGACTGGAGTATTAACTTAATTATGAAGTTCGTGTGCAACAAATTTTTTTATTCATTTATTTTCTTTATAATTTGGGAAAGAAAAAGAAGCACTGCTATATGCACTTTAGTGTAGGTTTGGTGTATTATCATTGTAATGAGTATATGCAATGAATTTGCTTTTAGAGATTCTGTTTGTACTTCTTATTCTGAAGTTCTGAACACACAAGTCTTATCCCATGGATGGAGGTTTTATATCTGGTTAAGTCCATCATAGCATGAGAACAACTTTAAAGGAAATGCCATGCTCTTAAAAGTAATGCAAAATTTTTCAGAGGTTCACTTTGGACAAAAGGGGACTTGTAGAGAGACTTATCTTCTTTGTTATATAATTTAAGGCTTAAGCTCATGTAATCTTGCAGTAATTCTTTTTTATTTTGTTTTACAAAGAGGCCTGAATTACAAGTGTTAAGCCATCTGGTATAGAGAATAGAATCATGAACTAGGTTGACTAAGCTGCATTTTTGCTAATTGAATTCTGCTGAACAGGTTTAGCGCATGCACCAGAACACATACAATCTCCCTTCCACACAGAATCACAAAACGACCTGATGTTTTATTAAATGATGATTTAATCTTTTAATGGTTTGTCATTTGTGTATTGGCTGAAAGAACTTGTGATTGATAGTATCTATTCAAAAACTATTGACTACACCAGTAATTTCTTTTTCTTAGCTGTGATTTGCCCATCCTAAAACATATTGAATCTTTTAGATGACTGAACTGGTTTCTGAAGGAGTCTCAGTCTATCTTCATTAAAAGTTAGCCCAAATCACAGTTTTAATTATTGAATGGAAATGGGCAGTACGAGCCATACATTATTGACCTGGTGTGGTGCTGGTACAGTATGAGGGCTTGGTATGCCTCTGTATTGTTGTGTGGAACAGGTGCTATGCTGACTTCATCAGTAGGCCTTGTGTGGGGGTATGCTATACAGTATTGCCCCATCAGGGTTCTTATAGTGGTCCAAAACTGAGACTTAAAACATTGGTCCAAATAAATTTTAATTGCATATACAGATTTGATTATCTTGTGTACTATGATATTATATTATAATACTAATATTCATATACTGGTATGAATCCTATATAATGATTATCGAAGATAATAATTAGTGGGAACGGACTGGATTTACTCTAAGGGAACTGTACAAAGAGAGACACACCATATGCTTAGTAGGATCCAAGTGGAGAGCATGATATTGGTACATTTTATGATCCAAATCTCTGAGGATTCAAGGGGCGAGTTGTCCAATCTCAATCTTGGGGCTATGGCCATTATAGCCATGACGGATGAGATCCATTAAATGATTGGAAAGATAGTCAAAACTAAACTTCAGAAACCATTATTTATTGTCAAGGATATGATATGCCAGTGAAAGAAATGAAGACAAGGGGGCATAAACAATTCATCAAAAATTATCCATATCTGATAAATTGCACACATGAATTAGAAGTGCACTTCACAAATATGATGCATTTGTTGAAAACCATTGAGAACTAAAAAGGAATTTTTCAGAAGATAGGGATTGGGGGATATTTGGTCTAACCTGAGTATTAGAAAACAAGAGGGATGACCAGAGTTTAGTTCAGTTTTAAGTAGTGACAGGTTTTCTCTCGGAAGACCTGACTTTGGGTACAAATGAAAGCCGAAGTAGAATTTATAAAACCAAGCATGGTAAAGAGAATGCAGATCCTTGTTTAAGTTAAAAGCTAGTGGTATAGTGGATCATGTGTATGTACACATCAATAACTGCTATTCATGAAGCAGTAAGTTGGTGCAAGTTATTTTGTGTAAGTGCTATTCATGATGTGACTAGAACGTGGTGCACATATGATCGGATTGATCTAGAACGGTGAGATTTTATATTCTGTTCTAGAACTGAAAAAAAGTTTACCAATTTTCAATTCGAGTAGATTCCAGAAGAGGGTTTACCATTTGGCAGCTAAAGTTCTATTTGCTATTGGACTATAGATGAGATCACCAGAAAGCTACTCATTACACTGTTTCTATCTTAGAGAAAGATTGGTTTTTTCTTTTTTTGGGTTGGGTTGGGTGGGTTGGGGGGGGGGGAAGAGATGGTGTTGAGTTGAGCTTTTGAGTTGTCACTCTATCGTGAAATACTATGGAGATTTGAATGTAGAATTGTCAGACAATATTTAACACTTCCCTTTGATTAATTTTACAGCATGAACGACAATTTTAGGCATTAAAGTGGGCCTTCAGCCTATGCCATTAAGCAAGATGTGTAGATGTCCTGGTGGATGAGTGGTTGAATTAGCAAGAACTAATCAGAAATATTCTTTTGAAGAAAAGCATGAGTGACATTGTTAGATGTTAAAGTGAGCAAAAATTACTCGGATTAGTTTGGACATTTGTGTCTTATGTACCTCCCAAAGGATGTCATTTCAGTTTCATATTTTTAAGTCTTGGTTTTGCCTAGATAGCAGTGGTGAAGAAGAATGCTTAAAGCTAATATTAAGAAATTGGAAATTTGGAATAAGGCCTTGCACTATGTTAATGTTAGTTTGAATGAATACAACAACAATAAAGCCTTAATCCCAAACTAATTTTGGTTAATGTTAATTTGAATATGTAAAAATTTTGGTTTTCAAATGATTAATGATGATTTCCATTGCATCTCAGATTTTATAATACATTTTAACTATTTATTCTTTCCATTGGGCAGCACTTCTTCTGCCATTGGAATAATGCTGAGCTTACTGTTATTTCTTTAGTGCTCTCTCTCTCTCTCTCTTTCTGCATGTCTGGATGTGCACCTGAGGAAGAAGGATTGTAGATGTCCAGTATCAAATAGTTAGAACAATTTTCTTATTTATGTTTATGCATATTAAAATAAGGAATGAGTAAGCATGTCACTTTTTTGTTGTTTTTTGACTGTCACTGCTGATTTCTATGGCATCATTAGGCTTCAGATTTTGCATTTCTTAAATAGTCATGATTTCTGCTATGCAGTGTTCCTTTTCTTGCTATTTGATAATCTTAAGCTTCCTTTTAACATTTCAATGCAATCTATCTATATTTTTCTCTCTCTCTCTCTCTCTCTCTCTCTCTCGCGCGCGTGTGCATGCGTGGTGTGTGTCTGTCCGTCTGTCTCTCTGTATGCCTGATCCTTTATTTGCATGATTGTCATTGGATTAATATCTCTTCATGATCCCTGGACTAATGGAATGAAAAAAAAGATACCGACCAGAATCTCTGTTCTGAATAATTTGGTTTCTGTTTGTTAACTGTCTTATTTCTTTTCCTTCAGATATGTTGCCCTTAATATGCTTACAAAGGCTGTTACTGTTGATTCTCAAGCAGTGCAGAGGCACAGAACAACAATTCTAGACTGTGTCAAGGTACTGTATTTTCATGTTTTTTAGTAAGAAGGGAAGATATGCTTTGCAAAGTAGAGATAATAAGTGTGTACAATTGGTATTTTTCACCCTGTGGAAATGTCTGCCCAACAAGCATATTGAACAATTTGATTTTGATTTCTTGCTTTATTTGATATCAGTGCACCTTTTTCAGTTTAAATGGTAATGGTATCGAGAGATGCCTTCTTATTCTTTTCCTTCCTTTTTAAACTCATACTACTAGATGAACCTTTTTGTCTCTTGTTTAAACTGGACCTACAGGAGATTTTATTTATACCATGAAGACTACATGGTTTGTTTATCTTTTATTCTTAAGTTTTTTTACGTATATACCTTTATAAATAACTGAAATTGCATATATATCCTCACAAATTTATTATGCGTATAACCTTATAAATTAGTTCTTGTATGTATATTTCTATAAATATCCAAAATTATGTGTATAAAATAATGACAATAACAACAAAGCCTGAATCGCAGACTAGCTGGGGTCGGCTACATGAAACCTTTTTTATTATGCTCGGTTTGGAGTTATATTTTCTATAAGATGGAATCACTTCTTCTAACGTAATTTTCGGTCTACCCCTACATTTTTTCCCTTCTATATGTATCAAATCACAACTTTGCAACCATCTAAATAGTCTTTCCCTCAATTTATTCTTAATTGGTGCTATCTTCATATTTTTATGAATGACTTCATATCTTATATTATATTTTCTTGTGTTGCCACACTTTTATATTAACATTCTTATTTTAGCCATGTTCATTTTGTGCATATATATAATTTTTGAACTACCCAACATTCTGTATTATAAAGTATAGCTGGTCCTGTCTTATAAAATTTTTTCTTCAATTTGGCAAGGATTTTATAATCACATAACATTCCAATTGCACTTCCCTATTTCATCCAACCTACTTTAATTATATTGACAACATCATCCTCAATTCTCCTTTCTTATAAATAATTGATTCTAAATATCGAAAGTTATTACTTTTAGAAATTTTATGATCCTTAATTTTTGCTCTACATTCATCTTTATTTTTAATTACACTAAAATTGAATTCATGTATTTCATCAACCAAAAATCTTAGATTATAATGCATTTCTCTATAATTTCAACTTATGATTAACCTGATCTTAATTTCATCTACTAGTATTATATTATACGTAAATAAGATGCACTATATAATATTATTCTGAAGTAAGCTTATTTATAACTAATGCAAAAAGGTAAGAACTTGGAGCAGATATCTGATGTAAACATACTATAATTGGGAATTCATTGGTATCAATACTAGTAATTCTTATATGAGTAACCATCCTATTTTACATATCTTTTATTATATTAATATATCTAGCGGATACTCCTTTCTTTTCTAACACCCACCATAAGATTTTTTTTAGGGATTCTATCATATGCTTTTTCTAAATAAATAAAAATAATACGAAGTTCTTATCTCTTTTCTCTATACTTCTCAATTAGTCTCTAAAGAGAAAAATAACTATTGTAGTCAACCATTCTAGCATAAAATCAAATTGATTTTCTGATATTTTTGTATTGCATCTCAATCTATACTCAATTATCCTCTTTCAAAGTTTCATAATATGACTCATGAGTTTAATACCAGGTTAATTAAAAGCAGTTCTAACTATCTTCTTTATTCTTATAAATAGGTACTATAGTACTTTTCCTTCATTTATCAGGTATCTTTTTAGTTTCTAAGATCTTATTAAATAAATTTATTACTCAAGTTACTCTTACATCACCTAAACATTTTCAAACTTTGATAGAAATTTTGTTAGGTCTCGCTACTCTTCCCATTTTCATCTTTTCAGTCTCTTTTACCTTAAATTTTCTAATTTTAGGAGTACATGATATATTTTCATCCACAGTTAAATTAGCAAGACATCCTAAATTATATACATGATTTTCTAGTAAGGCACCTAAAATTATATGTATACTCTTAAATTTATTATTTTCTTATATACCTTTGCAAAATTATTTCTTCTTGAGTTTATAACCTTAGAAATTTACTATTTGCATATATACACTTATAGATTATTTCTTTTTGCACATCAACCCTTACTGGGTTAGGGTTATATATATAAATCGCAAAAATTCGCAAGGATGTAGGCACTATTTTAGATATTTGTAATGATATATAAGAAAAAGCAATATTTTATTAGGATATATATACAAATAATAAATTTGTGAGGATATACACAATAACAGATATTTATAAGAGTATTCATGCAAAAGAAATAATTTATAAGGATACATATGTAAATAGAAAAGTTGCAAGAATATACATGTAGATTCGGATATTTAAGTGTATTCATGTAAAAAAACCCTTTATTCTTTCTGTATGTTTCATATTAAAGGAGAAAAAGGTAAATATCATTAATCTATGAGTTTTTGACGCTGTAATTTCAGGAATTGAGTGCTTTGCCTTTTTGCTTGCATCTACACTTGAGATGAGTTTTTGAAGCCTCTTTGTGAAAAATGGTTTCTCAACATTATGCATTTTGGTTCTTAATAAGAATCCGACAGCATTAGATGGCCATGTAAGAGTGACTGGAAAGGGTCATTATGACCGAAGTTCAGAAAAAAAGGTTGCTGCATAAGGTTGCTTAACATGTCCATGCTTATTGACCGTTGAGCCGCATCTGGCATGCAAAGGTCAATGTGTTAACACACAAATTAACATAGTTGATAACTTGCATAGGTGAAAATATGAGAGGGTTATACTAGTGTAACAGGTGGATACATGAAATACTATAAAGGGACATGATGCCTGATTGATGTAAAAATGTTGGTCTCCTTGTCTATGAAATTAGGGCTGGCCATGCAGTGCAAACTTGAGTAGGGTTTAAGGGGATTTGTGAGGAAGAAGCTGACTTTCTATTGCCTTAATTCAAAGATGTGTTATAGTGATGTTGTTGCCAACAAACTGCAAGCTTGATGGTTTAAAGCTCCATGGAAAATAGCCATGTGATCAGCTTCATTCTTAAAGTGCTAGGCTGCTTCTCCCATTTTTTCCTCACTGTAATCTTTTGTCATCCTCTACATACTCCAATTTTAATTTTCAACTATATATATGCAACTTTTTTTCTATTAGTTTAATTTTCAATTTCTATGAGGGAGAGAAGCAACTGAAGTACACCATGCAAAGTGGGAGTATGCTTATCAAGTTAAATAAATGATGAATTGTTCAGTCAAGTGGGAGATGAAAGCCATCGTTGTAGCATAGTTAGGCTGTCATTTTCTTTCCAAAAATTAATTATGCTTCCATAGGCTGCTGCTAAAGTTCTTTGGCTATGCTTTTTGTCAATATTTGCCTTTATGTTGTTCTGCCTATTGATTCCTGCCTCTCTGCTGTAATTGCAATGAAGGCTTATGGATATGCATTTTTTCAGGATTCTGATGCCTCAATTCGGAAAAGAGCCCTTGAACTTGTATTCCTCTTGGTCAATGACACCAATGCGAAGTCTTTGACAAAAGAACTTATTGATTACCTAGAAGTAAGTGATCAAGAATTCAAGGGAGATCTGACTGCCAAAATTTGCTCAATTGTGGAAAAGTAAGTGAAAATGTTCTCTAATTTCAACTTATGCAAAGATAAATGTTAATCAAAATATTTCTTATATGATGTAATTATGTTATATGAATGAAGTAATGGCTTTTTCTTTTAATATTAGTGTTTTTCTTCTGATTCTTTTTATAGGCTGAATTAGTGGAAGATTTTATTTGTATGATTTGGGAATCCCTTTTCTTGCAAATCTACCCTTCAAATGGTCAAAGCAGCACATATGCTTTTCATAAATTTTAAAATTTGCATGTGTACTCTCCAGACCTTGGTACATTAACTTTCATCATTCTTAGACGTGGGCACAGGCCATGCCTGGCACGGCACGACCCAGGCCTGCCGTGCCAAAAAAAAATTGGCAGTGCCTGGCATGGTCCGGAAAAAAAATGAGCCCAGCACGGCCCGCGGCCCATTTTGGGTGGGCCATGTTGGGGCATGTTGGGGCATGGCACGACTTTGGCCATGCCGGGCATGGCACGACTTTGGCCATGCCAGGCATGGCCCAAGGTTATGTACAGGATCTCCGGCGTAAGTTGAGGCGGAAGAGCCTTGACCGCCTCCGTGCCAAGATTGCTGAGATCCTGAGGCTCAACACCCCACTCGCCCCACTCGCTGACATCATTCGCGATCATGCCCTCCCTTGCCTCCTCGTCGCCTCCCTCCTTCGCTTTCGCTCCATCTCCATCCTGGGACCACATCTCCCCCATATTTGCCGACCACTTTCGTGCCAAGATTGCGGAGATCCTGAGGCTCATCAACACCCCACTTGTCGGAGATCCTGAGGCTCATCAACACCCCACTTGTCGACATCATTCGCGATCACGCCCTCCCTCGCCTCCCCATCCCCTTCCTCCGCTTTCGCTCCGTCTCCGTCTCCTAGGACCACATCATCTCTTCCCCCATATTCACCCTCAGCCAGTCCTGCTGCCACCGCTCCATCTCTGATGTCTTTTCCTCCGCCACCCCCTCTAGCCCGTTATTCAAACCCTTCGACCCGGTCGCCCACGCCCTCCCCGACCCCTCCCTCTCCTTCCTCCCCAGCCCCACGATCATCGTCCGATCCTCATCCAACAACCTCCTTTGCTGCTTCGCTCCTCCCCTCCACTCTTATTTTGTCTGCAACCCAGGCCCTTGTGGGCCGGCACGGCTCAGGCCCTTGTGGGCCGTGCCGGGCTGGCACGCGTGCCGTGCCATGCTTGGCATGCCTCGGCTATGCCAGCCCAAGCCTGGGCCGTGCCGTGTCGGGCTTGGTCTGTGGGCCGGACTTTCCAAGCCGGCACGACCCTTTTAATGGGCGTGCCAGGCACGACCCGGCTCGTGCCGTACTGGGCTAGGCCATGGGGGCCCGGCCCAGTGCCCATCTCTAATCATTCTAAGCTTCGAGCAAGTTTAAAGTTGATTTAAATCAACATTTAATATTCTATCCTTTTCATGTCAGTTTGCAAGTTCTAAAAAGCACTTTGAAATTTCTCCTAATGGTATATGATGGGGCTAATTGACCCCATAGATTACAATGACCGCATCTGGACCCAGCCTCGGTGTTGGCCTTCTCTGCCCGGCCTTCTCTACTCATCCCCCGGAATCGGCCTCCTCTACTCGGCCCTCGAGTCGACCTTCTCTACTCGGCCCCCAAAGTCGACCTCTACTCCGACTCTGGCCTCCTCTACTCGGCCCCCGAAGTCGGCCTTCGGAGTTGGCCTCCTACTCGGCCTTCTCTACTCGACCTCTTCTACTCGGCCTCAGCACCGACCTCAGAGTCAGCCTTGGTGCCCACGTGTTCACTACTGACTGCAACCGTCATGTGGCTCACCAATCACCTGTGGTCCCACGTGGCTCACCTACCATCTGCGGTCCCGCGTGGCTCATCTGCTGCATGTGGCCCTCACATGCCTAGCTCCATCACTGTCCATACGTCTCTCCACTCTCCGCACAGGATAACAAACGTGCGACATGAGAGACATATCTGGCAAGCGCCGTAACGGCTGCCCATGCCCTACAAGCTTGCAACAGTCAGCTGCAGCCATCCACATAGACGGGACACGACCTGCAGTTTTGACGGATGGTTACACCTCGAATCTCACATACTCCAAACGTCAATAAAATGGGTAAAAGGGACTCCGATGAGATAACTAACTCACAACAACTCCTAAACGCTCATACTGGCTCAAACAGAGAGTATCTCTCTAAGCCTCTCTCTTTCGAGTTTTCTCAAGCTCACGGTTGTTGCTCAGAGCACTGACTTGAGCGGTCCCCGCTGGAATCTTCGGTCACCGGGATTTTTTGCAGGCTCCCGATCGAGCGAAGCCCGCCGATAGGTCTCGGCACTCCGGAGAAGGCGATCGGACGCTCGCGGACGTTCGAAAGGGTGATTGGCACAACAGATTGACGCGCCAGGTAGGAAAGAACGAAGGCTCCAAGACACCAAGCTACAAGCCTCATTTTCCCTCATACAACAATGGTGGTGATGCGTGCCTGGGGATGTCAACTAGTCATGCTGGGGGGCACCTTAACGGGTCGAGCAATGGGAGGTCAATCTCCCTGCCCTACCTTCGCCACCGCATTAGGCTGACCAGCCTAATCCACTCGCCGCCCTCACTCGGCAAGTTCAAACATTAGCGATTGAGGTTTGTGGGCTACATCAACATTCCGTAGCTACACAATAGTAGCTAGGACCCCCCTTGCGAAGAGTTGCAGTTACTCAGCCCAGTCAACAATCCACCCGCGGGAGATCCCCCTAGAGGAAGGCTCATTGCCATCACGCCTCGCTCAAGCGCCACCGCCGGGAGGTTCCTAAGAGGCAACGGTCCCCCAATTGCTATTTGGGTAGCCCCTCTCCCGGGTGGCGACCTGGGAGGAACCTGGACGGGGGCACCATCACCGACGTTACCCCTCCCCTCGTTCCTCCCCGAGATCCTCAGGGGAGGAGTCCATTGGCGAGCGAATCAACTATTGGGCAGAGAGACGCCTCGACGAATACCACCGATGGTTAGAGGAGCTCAGTCGAAGATTCACCAACCAGTCAGGTGGACTACGACAACCATCCCCTTGACTCGCTGTGTCATGGAGGAACCGGTCCCTTCAAGGTTTTGCCGTTGGATCCATACAACGGTACCACGGATCCACTAGATTATCTTGAGAGCTACAAAGCTCTCATACAAGTCTAGTGAGCAACTGATGCCCTCTTCTGCATTGCCTTCCCACCCACCCTCAAGATGGCAGCGCGTGCTTGGTACTCATGTTTACCATCACGCAGTATTGATTCCTTTCGGCAACTGAAAAATACCTTTTTGACGTACTTCGACGCTTGTCGGAGGATTTCCAGGATTGCCGACAGCCTGTTCCCCATCTAACAGAAGGAAGGAGAGTTTCTTAGAGACTTCATGGCTCGTTTCAAAATGGTCGCCCTCGAAGTCTACCATTTGGATGATGTGGTAGCAATCCTGGCCCTGAAACGAGAACTTCGTCCTTCCCGTTTCACTTACTCCCTGGACAAGAAGCCTCCCAGCTCCTACTCCGACCTTCTGAGCCGCGCGTAGAAATACATTCGCACTGACGAAGCTGATTCCGCTCGGAGGGAGACTGAGGGGAGGTACGGCAAGAAATCGGCCCGTGCAGAGCCAAGTGGGCTCCTCTCCATGAATCCTGGGCCCTCGCGCAAACACGATAGCCGGCGTCAAGGTCCACCTCCAGGGAAGATAATCTCACCCCTCTTCTTGCCCTCAGATCTCACATACTCATGGAGATTGAGGATGAGCCCTACTTTCGTGCCCTGCTCTCCAGAGGTCGGGAGTTTCCGGTGACAAGAGCTTGTACTGTCATTTTCATCGAGACTACAGCCACGACACGGAGGATTACCGTAACCTGAAGCGGGCCATCGAGAAGCTTATTCAGCGAGGTTACCTCAGAAAGTTCATCCAGAGGGGTTCCCTAGCTCCTCCATGCCTGGTGGGGCCTTCACCCCCACAGGCCAACATCGATAATGCCCCAACCGAAAAGATAGTTGGGATGATTTCCTGGGGACAGGCTCTTCTTCCAAGAGGCGATATTACCAATGATGTACGCACTTAGCTGATAAAAATAAAAAGAGCTTTCAACACTCTGCCTTCTCAACTGACTCGCTTCACAAGCTGAAGGTCAATTCTCCAATAATCACTCGGGCCGGCCGAAGAAACCCCTAAGGCGGTTACGAAGAAAAAGGATCCCGACAACTTCAGCAGCTTTTGGGTCACCACTCGGGCCGATCGAAGAAACCTCCGAGGCGGTTAAGAAGAAAAAGGACCCGACGATTTTAGCAGCTCTCGGGTCACCACTCGGGTCGGTCGAAAAAACCCCCGAGGCGGTTACGAAGAAAAAGGGCCTCGACGACTTCAGCAGCTCTTGGGTTACCACTTGGGATGGCCGAAGAAACCCCCGAGGCGGTTCCAAAAGGACCATGACGGTCTCGCGACTATCAGGTCACCCTCGGGCCGGCCAAAGAAACCCCCGAGGTGTTAAGACTTTCGATGGTTCCGGCGACTCTCGGGTCACCCCTCGGGCGGCCGAAGAAACCCTCGAGGTGGTTCCAAAAGGACCCTAACGGTTCGCGACTATTAGGTCACCCCTGGGCCGGCCGAAGAAACCCCGAGGCGGTTCAAGACTTTCGATGGTTTGGCGACTCTCGGGTCATCCTTTGGGCCGGCGGAAGAAACCTTCGAGGCGGTTCCAAAAGGATCCCGATGGTCTCAACGACTCTCGAATCATCACTCGGGCCAGTCGAAGAAAACCCTCGAAGCAGTTACGAAGAAAAAGGACCCCAACGGTCTTAATGACTCTCGGGTCACAACTCGGGCCGGCCGAAGAAACCCCCAAGCGGTTATAAAGAAAAAGGATCCTGACGGTCTTAGCGACTCTTGGGTCACTACTCGGGCCGGCCGAAGAAACCCCCAAGGCAGTTCCAAAGAAAAAGCTTTCAAGCCTCTAATCAGCGTCAACATTGAACACAATGCAAAGGCAAAAAGCTACAAAAGCTAGGTACGCTATACTTTGAGAAATTTTTTTTTTTCATTAATGTTTAAATACATTACATGAAAACCGACAAAGTTGGGCTACAAAAATATTCAAGTAAAAAATACAAGGGCCTATGCCTCAGAGGACCCTGATCCGTCCTCGGTGTCGTTCCTCTCTGGCTCCTCTTCGGCGTTTCCAGGCTAGATGTCTTCAAGATCAGCTCACAGTTGGGAGAGACCAACTCCCCGGTTCACAACTGACGCTGGCCACTCTCAGCTAGCCAAGAAGACAAAGTCAACTCACAGTTGGGAGAGACCAACTCTTCAGCTCACAGTTGACGAGGCTGACCGCTTCCAACCGGCCAAGAAGATTAGCCAGCCTCCCGGGTAGGACTCTGATCCGTTCGGCCAGCCAAGCTATGCTCAATCTTTGCCTCAACGGCTCAATTCTGCCTCAGCGGCCAACGACCAACTAGGTGAGGCCTTAACTCAAATTATACACTTGCAACATATTGCTGGTCACTTTCAGCCATCCAAGAAGAAGCCCAAAGTCAACTCACAGTTGGGAGAGACCAACTTCCCAGCTCACAGTTGACGAGCGCCCCCCTTCCAGACTTAATATCAAAAGAAGAAGCCCCAAGTCAGCTCCTAATGGGAGAGATTAACTCCCCAACTCATAGCTGATGGACATCCACTTTCAGACCCTGCATTGGGAGAGGATTGCTGGTAGCCCTCAGCCAGTCAAAGATGTCCACACAAGGCCGACAACAATTGTCAGGAGTAGTGCAAAAAGAAAAAGATCCCTTCACTCAGAAGGGGTCAGAGCCCAAAGATGAAAAGACATGTAAAAATGAAGAGCTCTACACTCATTTCGCTTCGCTGATGTAAGGCACGCGATCGCATAAGCTCAAGAGTGGGGCGCATCTGATGGGGCCAATTGACCCCATAGACTACAATGATCGCATCTGGACCTGACCTTAGTGTTGGCCTTTTCTACTCGGCCTTCTCTACTCGGGCCCCGGAGTCGGCCTCTACTCGGCCCCGAAGTCGGCCTTCTCTACTCAGCCCCAGAGTCAGCCTTCTTTACTCGGCCTCAGCACCGACCTCAGAGTTGGCCTCGGCCCCCACGTGGTCCACTATCGACTGCAACCGCCACATGGCCCACCTACCACCTGCAATCCCACGTGGCCCACTACCACCTGCGGTTCCGCGTGGCCCACCTGCTGCCCGCGGCCCCCACATGCTTGGCTTCACCACTGTCCACACCTCTCTCTCTCTACTCTCCGCACAGGATAACATATGTGCGACGTGGGAGACATCTGGAAAGCGCGTAACGGCCGCCCACGCCCTGCAAGCCTGCAACAGCCAGCTGCAACAGCTAGCTGCAACTATCCACATTAGACGGGACACGACCTGCAGCTCTGACGGGTGGTTACACTCGAATCTCACATACTCCAAACGTCAATAAAATGGGTAAGAAGGACCCCGATAAGGTAACTAACTCACAATAACTCCTAAACGCTCATTCTGGCTCAAACAAAGAGCATTTCTCTAAGCTCTCTCTCTCTTTCGAGCTTTCTCAAGCTCACGACTGTTGTCCAAAGCACTGACTTGAGCGTCGAAGGGTTTCTGTCGGAATCTTCGGTCCTCGGGACTTTTTGCAGCTCCCGATCGAGCGAAGCTCGCCGGAAGATCTTGGCACATCGGAGAAGGCGACCGAAGTCGCGGACATTCGAGGGGGTGATCTGGCTACAATAGTATACGTGTGCTTTTCATTTTCTACTGGACCAATTAAGTACCTTTTGTAGCATTCAAATGAAAAATTCCTTGGAAGAATAAAAGAGTAAGGTAGATAGTTGTAGCAGGGGATACCATATAATCTTGATGCATATATGCAAGTTTCAATTTCTGGAGCAGCTTGTATGCAAACTTCAGATTCTTGAAGGGTTGGATATGAAAGTTATAGATTTTTACAGTGGGAACATTTGTGCATTCCACTTGAAGGTGTCTTAGGTCTTTGGTTTCCTGTTGGAATGGTATGGTACTGAAGGTATTGCCCCATTCCAATAGGACTTAAATCGTTCTTACTGCGGAGTATTTGCAATCAAATATTCAGTGATAAAAAATGTGTGGTGTAATGGTTGATTGCACCTTCTAGCAATTATTCAAAAGCCACTAAAATTCTAGTACTCCACACATGTTCTGCTTTCTTAACTCAACACATCTAAGCCTTTTCCCAATTACATGGGGTCGGTTACATGAATCTGCTTCCTCCATCTGCTCTATTCAGGATTAAGTCGACATTCAAATTATAAATAGTTATATCTTTTTTATTATTTCTAACCATGTTAGTTTAAGTCTACCTCTACCTCTATTCTTACCATGGATTGTTAAAAAATCATTCTTTCTAACGGGAGCATCTAAAGGTCTTCGTTGTATATGTCCAAACCATTGTAATCGATTTTCTCATTTTATTTTCAATTGGGGCTGCTTCTATCATTTTTCTTATATGTTTATATCTAATTCTATCTTTCAAAGTTTTACCACATATCCATCTTAACATGTGCATTTTTGTTACACTTAATTTATTCGCATGTTCTACTTTTCTATATTGAAAAATTAGGATGCTGTGGGGGCATGCTAAGCAAGAACAAATGGAGAAGGGGAAAAAAAAAAAATCTTCTTGTGGGACTTCTCAATCTCATTATGGTTTGAGCTCAGCAGAGTCTTTCTTTCCTCTGGTAATTGTTGTCTAGGATTCTAGAGGCTTCACTCTTGGAGAGGCTTTCTTGGAGGCTGGCTTTCATGTGGAACTCCTAGAGTTTCCATTATATATATATATATATATATATATATATATATCAATATGATAAATTGCATGTAATTGAAATATTCAACTTATGACCTAGTCAAATGAGTTTTGGTAATTATAACTAGTGTAGATTAAATATCTTTATGCAGTATAAATAGTGTTCAATATTATGCGATGGGGAGGCATCTGAAGTAGTGTTGCTTCCAATATGAATGAATGAATGAAAGGTCAGAAAGGCTAAGTTTGTGCTGTTAATACCTAAGCAACTTTCAGTGAACTGTGAAATTTTTTTGATCAATGACCTACCCCACATTCTATCTTTTCTTTGATTGTGCTATTATGCAGTGATAAGACTGATTTTAGTGAAACTGTAAAAGCTTAGGTGGTTGCAATTACATAATAACTCTGGACAAAGCTACTGATTATGGTTGATGAGAATAACAGTTGGCATAATTGTTCAGATGCAATGACCTTCTATGTCTATATATATTTGCAAACAGCTTATAAAGTAGAACTGGTTACCATGAATTAGTAATATTTTGTGTTCTTTGTTTTTTTTTTAGGTTTTCCCAAGAGAAGCTATGGTATATTGATCAGATGTTCAAGGTCTTATCTCTGGTAGGTCACAAAAGTAGCTGGAGAGTGTTTCATGTTTTAAAGATGCAAGATATTGGCCTATTGATTGTTGATTCATTTGTCTTGTTGGTTGCATTAAAATTGTCATTGCAAATTACACAGTTTCATGGTTCTTTCTACTGCATTATTCCAAAAGAAATACTTTTTTTCCCACTTCTTTGTATCATACTTGCTGGTCTAGAAATTTTGAAACCCGGCGTGTGTGATGTGGTTACATGGTTTTCATTTAAGCCAGAATCTCAGTTTGTCTTAGTATCAGTTATTGTATGATTTGATACAGACCTGTGTTGGTTTTTAATTGTTATGGCCACTGATACTAGCACCCAATAATGCATCGGTAGTGGGTAGCAGGTGTTCCATTCTCTATTGATCTGATACCTAGCCAAAAGTCATTTTTCAGTTAAGGCATGGCTAAACCTATACCCAAACAGTAGTTTTGTTGATGGTATGACTTTGACCCTGAGATAGTCATACTAATATAATATCTGAAAGAAAGCAATGATATTAGCCCATTCTCATTTTCTGTATGTTGTCACCAGGCATTTCTTGGCCATTGAAATTGTATTCTTAACAATCAAGGACCTTTTCATATATTTAAACTTTGTCAGGCGGCATACTTGAAATAACCTGCTTGAGACTAGGAGCATGATGTCCTTATGCATTCATCCATGCAAGATGTTATCATCTTGTTATATAGATTTTCAAATATGTAGTAGATTACTGACAAAAAAGAGCAATCACAGAATGAAATATTAACACATTGTTAACTCTTTTTTTATGCACTTGAGAGGAGGATGCACTTGAGAGGAGGATGGTTGCTTTGAATTGCCAAGCAATATCTTTATTTTTAATTTGAATTCTTATGCTGTTAAACATTAGTCATATCATATTGTTGGGTACAATTAATGTATTGTTATTTTTCGTTTAGTTTGTGGATCTCGCCACTTGCCTAGCCTCAGTAATTAAAGTATACATTGTCAATTGTCGAAAGATCAAGCCGTTGGTTTTCAAATGACAAAGACTAGCATGCCAAAATAATGGGCAATAGATGGCTCCATATTGTGCATACATTTTGAAATGAAACACCTTTGTTGCTTGCTATCTTTTGTGGGCTTGAACTGTTTTCTTTTCTTTCCCTCTTCTTTTTGTCACATTTGAATTTACTATGCTTTATTGATAAAATGGTTTTCCCGACTTTGTATCGAATATTGATTTTTAAAATGGTTCTAGCCTTGACTGGATAACAAAGATATCTGGAATACATCCTATTTTCAGTGGTTATTATTCCTTGTAGACGTAGGATGACCCTATTGGTGCTGTTTCTTAGCTCATGCCGAATAATACAAAGTGTACCCCCTCCTAGAAGTTTTTGTGTATTTGCAATCAATTCATGTGTTACATTCTTTATGGATTCTCCCATATTATTAAGGACACTTGCTGCCTATGCTTATTGAATTGCAGTCACAATTTTGTGTCATGATTTTCACAGCCCTATCTTCCATCTTGTTTGGTATGTAAATTCCTTCGTGGATGCAACTTTTTAATGTTAAAAACGTGCATCGAGGGATTTCTGTTTTGTTGCTGCTGCTCTGGCATCATTTAATCTCAAATAGAATCCTGCTTGTACGTTCTGCTGCAGCTGGTGGCTTAGTTGATAAATCTCAAACAATCTTAAGATCTCAGTTAACGGCTAGTTCAGATAATTCTGGAGAAGATCCTTTCTTCTCTTTTCCTTTTTTTTATCAAAGATAATATGTCTGGTAACATTTTTTTTAAATTATACTTATAGGCTGGGAACTATGTAAAAGATGATGTGTGGCATGCCTTAATTGTTGTGATAAGCAATGCACCTGATCTTCAAGGATACTCTGCAAGGTCATTATACAAGGCATTTCAAACGTCAAATGAGCAGGTACAAAAATATGTTTGCAGTGCTGATGCTAAAGGTACTTGCTTTGTTGTGTTTACCTTGCTTACTAGCAATCTAACTTAATTGTGCAGGAGAGTTTAGTGAGAGTAACAGTATGGTGCATTGGTGAATATGGTGAGATGCTGGTCAATAATGTTGGAATGCTGGACATAGAGGAACCAATGACAGTGAGGGCACTCTTACAGTATTAGATTTATTTTTCTATCCTAGTTTTTTCTCATATTAGTTTATCATAATATTGTTTCTACAAAAAAAAATTGCTAAAAATAGGGCTGTCAATATGCTTCGTTATCTAAAACCATCAATTAGGCTGTGTTGGCAATTTGGTATTACAAGTTAAATCAGCAGCGTGTTTGTTTGTTTGCTTGTGATATGCCATGTCTTAAATTTGATGCTGATCTAACTTACAATATATGCCGTCTTAAATTGGATGCATCAGAACGTAGTGATTATATATTCCTGCGCCAAATCGTTCATTAGAAAATATAGTCCCTGTCCTGATGTGGCAATCACAAAAGTGGGAGGAAGTACTTCAGTTCATTCATCTTCTCATGGAAAAGAGGAAACGTAGAATTGATTTTTGAGAGTGAAGGGTAATTCTACTACCCCCCCCCCCCCCCCCCCCCCCCCCCCCCCTCTTCAACAAAAGAAAAGAAAAAATCCCTTCGGTTAGGGTTTTGCATGTAGTATTGCCTCTTTGGCTCCATGATATCACATATCAAGTAGCATTCTGTTTGAACTAAAAAAACGATCCTTGTGAACAATTCTATTCAACTTTGCTTACATATAAACCGGTTGTCATTCTTTAATCTACTTGATTTGTTAGGTTTTGTCTTAACTAATTCACATTAAGTTTCTTTTTTTCCTTTCCCTCCCTGCTCAATCAGTTGACTGAATTTGTTGCATCCTATGGCATCACTGTTGTTGTTGTAATCTTAAAGCATGTGAAATCTGGATTTCTCCATAGGTTGGATTCAGAGCTGAACTTTTTGACCATCATCATACAAGTTAGTCAACTCCTTAAAATTTTCAAGAATCACAGCATCTCAATTAGTCACCATTCCCCATTATGTTTACTGTTATACTATTTGTACGACATCATATACCACATGTGGTGTCATTAAGTCATCAGTAGTATATTTTACAAGGTTTATTGTTTTTGACATCATTGTTTCAACTGGTATCAGTCTAATACCCTAGAATCCACAACATCATGAGTCAAAACAATTTGATAATTTCTTACATATATTTCCTTCACCATACAAGTTAGTCAGCTCCTTAAAAATTTCAAGAATCACAGCATCTCATTTAGTCACCATTCCCCATTATGTTTACTGTTATACTATTTGTATGGCATCATATTAGCACATGTGGTATCATTAAGTCATCAGTAGCACATTGTACAAGGTTTATTGATTTTGACATCATTGTATCAATTAGTATCAGTTTAAGAACCTAGATACACAGCGTCATGAGTGAAAACAATTTGATAATTTCTTACATATATTTCCTTCACTAGGGATTGTAATGACCTGTTCTGCCCTATACTGCATACACTAATATAACAAGGTGAGTCAAATTATCTCAAGTTGAAGAACGAAGAACATCGAGTCAGGGTTAACCTGTACTTTCATTCAGCACAAAACGGTTCATGACTCTTTGATTTAGAAAATTTTACTGGTCTGATTAATTATCTTCTGATCTTTAAGATATGTCAGGCTGATTGCTCTGATTGCTTATTCTCTTATATTTTTATTGAAATATAATTTGGGTTTAATCCCTATTCTTACATGTACCGATTTAACTTTTTTAAGAATTATACTGTCATCTACTCATTAAATGCTGTCAGAAAAATAGCGACTTTTTTTCAATATCACTGTCTTTTTCTAAAATATTATCATCCTAATAGACTTGGAGGGTGATTGTTGGTGGTATTGGTGGTCTTTGTATTGGTTGGCTCTTTTCAGTTATGCTTGATGGATATTTATATTAGGATGTGGAATAAGGATAGGAATTTGTGGTTACCATTGTGGGGCTTAATATGAACCTATTATACATGCATACATGCATGGGTACGTGCACGCGTGCATGTATCTAGTATATGTAGACATGTACATATACTCACTTATCATCATCATGCATCTGGGTTTATTTTTGTCTTCTCTCCCCAGCATTTTAGCTAATATTTGGTTGTTATTGCTTAACTTTCTTTTGAGCCGATCCATATTTATTACCATCGAAAGTTGAATATGCGATTTGACATGCTTTTTCGCATCCTTGCTATTATTTTTCTTTTTCTTTGAAGTTTTTTCAAAGTCTTTGATGCTATAGCCTCTTTCTTAATGGTCTCTTGGACCTTACCTTTCAGCCACTGCTTTTTTTTTAAAAAAAATTGCACTTTATTTTCTCCAAAAAGTCATTTAGCTAGATGTGGAACCTTCTGATGTTGTATTGGTTTTGTTAGTTTTCAAGTTCTAATGCCCTCCCTTTGGTACTTTATCTCTCAATTTTTTATGCTATCCCACCTTAAGCTCAGTCAGATACATTATTCTTGGATGTGGAATCCTTTTTCTTCTCTTTTTGGTCCCAGTCTCTGTGTCCATAATTTGGAACCTGATAATCAAATTTTTTTCCTGACATCATCTTCATATCTATGCTAATTATTTAAAACTAGCCTATGTTTTGAACATGGCTGGTCCAAAACCTGGATAAAAGAGAAGGATCACTATGGGTTGATGGTGTAAGACTATAGTCACATTTTCTGAACATGAATCTGCAATCTTTCTATGCTGATAAATATTCTGGTTATGACATCTTCGCTCCTAAAATCAGTCTAATGTTATAGTTCTTTTTGAGATTTGCATTTGTTAAGTGCTGACACTTGGATGACAAGCAGAATCTCTGTTGCAGGTAACAGAATCTGATGCTGTTGATGTTGTAGAGGTTGCCTTAAAACGTCATTCTTCAGATATCACAACTCAAGCAATGTCCTTGGTTGCTCTTTTGAAGCTCTCCTCGCGTTTTCCTCCCACTTCAGAGTATGTTTTTAACTCATTTAATTACATAAAATCACTTGGGTGGTCCTTATCAGTTTTCACTTTCACAAGTTTAACTTGTGTCTCTGAGCACTCAATTGTCTTTGATTAGCACCATTTTACTGTATCTGATAAGTTTAGCAGAATGTTTTGAAAGCTACCTGTTAACTAGTGTTCACATCTAAATTTGCATTGTCCTCGATAAGGTGTTTAGTCATAAAGACTTCTATCTAAGCATTTGCCTGTTTCTTTTCTTTTCTTTTCTTTTCCTTTTTTTAACCTACTAATTTGTATGTACACATATAAATATGCATGCACATGTGCTAGGTCTGCAACGGGTTCTAAATCTAAGATCTGTGTTGACTTAGGCTTGCTAATCTTCTTTTTTAAACTACCCAAATTGTTTCCAGTCTTGACATGGCTTGTGTTTTGCTGAAAAAAAAATAATTTGCTTACAATTTTTTCTTGGTAATAATATGCAATATTTATCTCCTCTATGCTGAGAAGAAATAGGTGGTAAAAGGCTGGATTGTTACTGTTACAGTTAAGATTTATCTTCTCTACTCGGCATTACTTTTTCACTTGAATTGTGATATTTTCTACTTCTATATTCTGTCATTACATAATACCATCATCATAGGGGTTGACATTGTTGTTAATTCATTATTGTCATCATGTTATCAGGAGGATAAGAGAGATAGTTATGAAGCATAAAGGAAATGTTGAACTAGAATTACAGCAAAGATCAATCGAATTCAATTCGATCATCCAAAGACATCAAAATATCAAGTGGGTAACTATTCGTTAGTTGCTATCAGTTTAGAATAGTTATTGTTTTTAAAAGTTGTGGTGTGTGTTTATTATATTTACTTTTGAGTGTCATGGTGCATGGGTAGATCTTCTTTGCTTGAAAGGATGCCTGTTCTGGACGAGTCAGCTTATATTGGAAAGAGAGTGGGCTCTTCTCAAGCAACCCTTTCAGCAGAAAAATCTAGCCGACCAATCTCTGGAGCTTCAGGGGCCCCATTAAAGCTTCCCAATGGTGTAGCGAAGCCACCAGCAGCGCCACTGGTGGATCTACTTGATTTAAGTTCGGATGATGCGCCAGTTCCTACTTCTACTACTGACTTTCTGCATGACCTGTTGGGTGGTGATCTGATGAATTTGTCATCATCAGGTTTTGTTTCTTTTTTCCTGCATATTGATTTAACTGATGTATTTGGTCATTTGATTTTCCTCTGCATTTGTTCAATTGTTTTTCTTTTAAAACCCTGTGTTGCATCGCAATGCGTAATAATCAATGTCTAGGCCAAAATTTTCAGTAAATTCTGGAATTCTAGTTTGAATACTAAATAGCTCCTTGACTGACTTGAGAATCTGAACCTGAGCTTGTTCCAGGGTTTCAAAACTGTTACTTTTGCATAACTGCCTCTAACCCAAGAATGAACTTCTAGGACGGTACACCCTCTAAGCCAAGCTTATTTTTGTCCTCAATGTTTGAATAATCTTTTGAGGTAGTAAACAAGCTTTCATGGTGAATTATTATCAATATTGTGCTGAAATGACAGTATCTTATGGACTGAGTGATGATTGTGGAAGGATGAAGGAGATGAATGATCCTTGCTTGCTAAGTTGTTATGTAGGCATTCAAGTAATTGTTCTTCCATCAAAGATTTATTCTATGGGTGATTCAATAGACAAGACTTCAGAGTGAAGGCTTATAAATCCATCGTCAATGGATCTTTACAATAGTAGCTCCCAAAAATCTCCCTCATAACTTTTCTTCCATGTTGGTCTTGCATGGTAGCCTTTGATGAATCTGGACAGCACTTTGTTCTTTCTACCTCTGTTTAGAGATAATAGAGGTGGAATAATGACCTACAGTTCAAAATGACATGATACACACATGCATTTCTTGGAATTTTAAACTTGAGTTCATTTATGTCGCTGATAGTATCTCTAAACAGAGGTAGAAAGAACAAACTGCTGTTATATACGTTAATTTCTTGCGGAATGAGGGTGTCCTGGTTTCTTCACGGAATGAGATGGTTTGCTATCTTATCCTAGAGCATCCCAATGCCTTGGTCTCTTTTCCCTTCAATTTTTCTTTATTTAGTCTTTTTCTGTTCTTTTTTCTTTCTTTTTTCCTTCTTTCTTCTTTTTTATTCTCCTTCTTCCTTCTTCCACTCCTTTCTTTTTTTCTTCCCGCTTTATTTCTTTTTACTTCTTCTTTATTTTCCTTCTTCCTTCTTTCCCCCTTTTCTTTCTTTCTTCTCTCTTCCTTTATTCCTTTCCTTTTGTTTTCCTTTTCTTTTTCTTCTTTCCTTCTGTTCCTTTTTTTTTTCATCTTGTTCCCCTGCATGGTTAGGATTTGGTGTGCCACCCCTTGTCCCAATCTCATTTTCTCCAGCGCTAGGGTGTCTCCCATTTCATTAGGACTTAAAACCTTGTAATATAATCTATTGCTCTTTAATCGTCATCTGCTAACTTTTGAATTCTGATTTTTCATGTTTGGAATGTTAATAGGCTTGTTTTTTTTTTGGTATGTCAAGGTGTAGCTTCATCAGGGGGTGCAGGTACGGATATTCTGATGGATCTTCTATCAATTGGATCACCTTCCATAGCAAGTGGTGTATCGGTGCCTAATACCATTTCATCCAACCAAGGTAACTAATAATTATACTGAGGAGATTGTTGTCATCTTGATCTACATCATATTCCCTGAATTCTTTTGCACCTGGACATTAATGTAGGGAATGCACAAGAGCCCAAAACTGCTCCTGCTCCAGTAATGGATTTGTTGGATGGCTTACCATCAAATTCATCTCTTCCAGGTAAGGTCTTTTGGTGCTAATGCTTGTAAGCTATCAGAGTGATGAACAGTATAATTACATTACTGTTTTGCTATAAACAGAGGAGAATCCAATTTATCCATCCATCACTGCTTTTGAGAGCAGCACCTTGAAGCTTACATTCAGCTTCACAAAGCAGCCTGGAAAACCACAAGTTACAGTGATCCAGGCTATGTTCACAAATTTGTCATCTAATACTTATACAGATTTCATTTTTCAAGCTGCTGTTCCGAAGGTAACGTGTACTAGCTGGACTTTTTTCTAAAGCATCGTTGGTTTCTTATTTTGCATGTTATTCCCTGGAAGGTAGGCTGAGAATGAAACTGCGTTACTGTAGTACTATTCATTTAAAAAATTCAAATTAGTTCCATATGTGCAGCTATGGCCTTTGCATGTTTTAACATGTGGAAACCCTAGTGCTGGTTTCTTTCCTTGTATAAGCTAAGCATGTAATGGTTATTCATGAACTCTTTAATGTCGTTCTTGTCATGTGAAGTATGTCAGATGTTAGAACATACTTTGGGAATGACCTTCCGAGATCCAAACAAAAAACCAGCTCCATTTGGAGGAGAGTTGCAAATGCTGGCCATAGCCCAACTGCTGGTTTCTAAGTAATTTATTCCAAAAATGCCATCCAAGCCTTTGCAATATATGTGGTGAAAAGTGTGTAGAAATCTTTCTCCTTCCATGGCCCATCAACTTGATCATCAATATGCAAAGAACAAGGACAAACTTTTTACCACATACCTACTTGTCAGTGGCATGAAACTTACTCTAATGGATTATTTATCTCATCATGTTTTTGGTTCAGCAAGTAATTTGCTTTAAAGGGAGAGAATTGATTGAAGACAGTAATTGACAAGTAAACACTAATATTGCGCAACCAGAGGGTTCCTGTCTATTTCTTCATTCTCCAGACAACTGTTCCAATTTCTAGGACAAGCTTAATCATTTAGATATGAGATGCTGGTGCAGTTTCCTTGCCTCTTAGATTATATAAAGCAGCATACATTTAACCTTTCTATGATCACCCATCGCCTTGGTCTATGAGATATTCAAATTGTGAATGAGTTTTTTTTTTTTTGATCGGTTTTTCCCTACCTTTTGTTGAATTGAGATCACAATCATAATTGCAATCAAAGCCTTCTCTTTATTCCACATCAACATAAAGCGGAAATTTTAACTTTGTTGTTCTCCTATGCCTGCCCAATGGCTGAACCAGGATAAAAATTATCAATGATATGGTCATTACAATAATGAATACTACATTTTGATCTGTGCTAAATATATGCATTTTCATCTGCAAATATGAACTCAATCCTGAATTGCACATGTTCCCAATTATGGTGAGTTCCACATGGTTCTGGTAGTGGGATGCACAAACTGAGGGGAGGCTTGTGGCTCACATCAGGTGATATTCACCTAAGGTGGTGTTTGGTATGGGTTGATATTTGAAATATCTGGTGATTTTGGGATGATGACGGGATTACTCCATATGGTATTCTTATTGTTGTAGCGATCTATAATCACTGAGGGATTAATATTTTTGTCCAAGAAGGTGATCTTAATCCTATCTAAGAGGAGGGGAATGTTGGATCACCATGGTGATGATGATGTGCACTGAAATTTATAGATAATTTTGTCCCTACTTACTATAATAATTTAATATATAATTTATAATATATTAAATTATTATGTAATAATATTTATATAGAATATATTAATATGTATAATTAATATATATTAATAATATATAATACTAATGAGAATAATATATAATCTATTATTAATATTATATATATCATGATATTAATCAAATTATATTAATGTTATTATATTAATTTATAATAATATTAGTTATTATAATAGTATAATTAATTGTATTATTATTTATATTTAGTATATATAATACTTATATATATATTATAATAGAGGTAGACTTAGCTACATTTGAATATAGCCAAGCACGTCACCTTCTCTACCCTTAGATTGATGCAGTTCATAATTTTAAAGAGGAAAAAAGTGAAAAAGTTGGTCCAAGGGTGGGAAGGTGACTCTTGAACTTGGCTGCATTCTAGGGAAGGTGACTCGATTTTGAACTTGGCTACATTAGAATGCAGTCAAGTCTACCTCATTATAATATATATATATAGACACATATATATAATGCAAATAATTTTTAAGAGTATTATTGGTATTGCATGCAAGGTGATCTTTTATTCCCATGGTATACTAAACAAAGATCCCTGATAATAGTGATCTTTGATTATTGAAATATCTTATACCAAATGGAGTGATGTTAGATTGTTGGAGATTTTATCATTTTGGTGTTTCTATCACTAAGGAAAATTACCATGGTAATTAACCAAACATCCCTTAAATGAGCTTGTTGGTTTGGTGTGCCTTTGAATTATCTTCTTTCCCATGCATTAGATTGTTATTATATTTATAAATTATGATGCCATTAACCCTTCTGGTTTTAATTGGCATTCTCATCTGATCTTGGTTTAACTTTTTAGTTGCCTCTAAAGGTTCTTAGATGTATAACCAAGGTATCTGTGAGATGTCCCATATATGGAGGATATATGCAATTGGAATGGTATGTTGGTGGGTTTGTTGGAGTGTTTACTTACATTCATATGAAGGACATTGAATTTTCTTATAAGATAGTTTCTGGGACAAAAAATATCTGGATGGAGAGATGATAACCTCCATCTCTCCCACCTTGTCTTTTCTTTGGCTTCTTTTCTCGTCTCAATTGGGAGCTTCCCTTCAAGTTTCTCTCCCATGTAGGATAGTTGGGCAGGCAAACTAATATATGAAATCAAGGTTCACAATACTGGTACATACCAATTTATACTGGATATACATTATCATACTGGTATTGAACTAATTATGGGAGGCATACTGAATGTCAGTATGCCAAACTGAACCTTGTACCAGACATGCCAACACTAAATAACATGGTATCAATATAGGATAGGCTCTAATATTGAGATTGTCAACCTTGCATGAAATAGATATAGTCATATACATGCCTATATAAGGCTGTTTTTAAGGAGATCCTGGTCATCACATTAATATTTGTTTGTCTACTTATTCATTTTAAGGTCAAACATGAATCATACAAGGCTAGTTTCGACTATATAGATCCTTGAGTTTGTTGACGCATTCCCTATGGTGTTGTCTTGCGGACAAAATAATTGTAGGGTATCTCAATTCTCATGTAACCCTTTTGGAGTTTTATATTGTTTGAGGCCATGTGTGCTTGGTTATGCTTACTTCCTTAGTCATTAGTTCTTGCCTTTCATCATGTTCAAGTTCATGTGCGGATACTGTTCTTCTACAAGTGTTTCAATGCCCTCAACCTTACTGTTGCCCTCATCGTTCAGTGTAATGCAGGATCTTTATGAATAATAATGGGACTAGTAGGGTTGCTTCTTGGTTGAATGAGGTTAAACTGCGAAATGTAAATCTCTTTACTCTCCAACAGGCCATATAAGTTTCAATTCTCTTCTTGCCCATATGTGCCTTCCTATGATTTTAGCACCAGTTTTAGAGGGCTAATTGAAGATATAACTATTTGTAATTTGAATGTCGACTTGGTCCTAAATAGAGCAGAGTGGAGGAAGCATATTCATGTAGCCGACCCCATGTAGTTGGGAAAAGGCTTAGATGAGTTGAGTTGAGTTTTTTAGAGGGCAAATATCAGATTGATATCCAATTATATTTTTTTAAAATTTTGAGTTGTGTTCTATAATCAACTATATATTTGATGGGAAAAGGGTTGGGTGACGATGATTGCATTAGATTACTTTATAGCAAGTAATGTCCTTTGGGGAGTATAAAAGTTCTTAGTACTAAACAACTGAAACTGCATTCGAAAAATGCAATCAGAATTACTAATTGCACAATGTTCCAGAAGTTTTAGCTATATTTATATGTTTTTGTATGAATATGGTTGACCGTTCGAATTCTGTGATTGTCATACAATATGAAAACAACCAACAGCATTTGTTCATATGTTTTGTATATGCCTGTCATGGGGTGTGATATTAATTTATATAAATTGCGTTTCTTTCATGGATATTACTTTAAATTCCAGTGTTAATAGATTGTTGGATGTGGATGGACCAATAGGATAGGATATTTGAGTTACCAATTTCTTTTCCCTTGTAGTTTACAATTTTTAGTTGGAGACAAAAAAAGATATTTCTGTTGTGGTGCTTAAAATGTGTGTATTCCACAGTTTATCCAGTTGCATTTAGACCCAGCTAGCAGCAGTACTCTTCCAGCCAGTGGCAATGGGATGATTACACAAACGCTAAGCGTCACTAATAGTCAGCATGGGCAGGTATATAAGTTCCAAATTTCTTGCGCTTTTCATATGCTTTGTTTGCTTATATAAACTACTGCTTGTTTGTATGCTCCATCACACTTAAACAGTCAAGTTTTAGCTTCAAAGTTAGATTATGGCAAGGACCAGTCAAGGGGCATCAGATGACGTTGGTAATTGGAGTTGGAGAAAAATAGGAAAGAAAAATGCAGGTCACATGAGTAAAATAGGAAAGAAAAAAAAATTTCAAGTCGCATGTAGAAAAATTCCAGGGATACAAACTTGAAGACTTCGATAATCTGAAACAAGTTGTCCATATACTAATAGATCTCTTTTTGTCATTCTATTGTAAATGGAACAAAATCCAAAGCTTGTGAATGGCTAAATTTATGCAAATTGAAATTTCATGTGAATATGTAGTTAAATGCATCTCAGTTAACATCAAGTGAATTATGTGATATTATAGACGACTTCACCAACACTATTTGATTATCAGTAATTTTGGAGAACTAGATGCCTTGTGATGCAGCATTTATCTACTGTAATTTCGCTATAACAGGTGCATGCTTAATACATGGGATTCATGTAGTCCTATTCATTTATATATTCCTTTTTCATTCACAATAGATGTATAGGGAAAAGAAAAAAAAAGACTTTCATATGATCTTTATTGATTTAGAGAAAGCATTATGATAAAGTATCTAGAGAAATAATATGGTGAATTTTAAAGAAAAAAGGAGTTACCAAAAGGTACATAGAATCGATAAAAGATATGTATGATAGAGCAATAACTATTGTTAAAACAATAATAGGAGAAACTAGTGAATTTTTAATTCCTATAGATTTACATCAAGGATCTGCCTTAAGTCCGTATCTTTTTGTATTAGTTATGGATGAATTAACCAAACATATTCAAGATGATATCCCTTGGTGTATGTTATTTGCATACGATATAGTATTGATTGATGAAACTAAATCTGAAATAAATGCTAAGCTAGAGATTTGGAGAGGCTTTAGAATCCAAAGGTTTAAGATTATAACTAAAATTGAATACACAAAATGTAATTTTAGTGGAAGCAGAATATAAATGAAGAAACAGTGAAGATTGCAAGTCAAGAGATACCAAGGAGTAAAAAATTTAGGTATTTGGGATCAATTATCCAGCAAGAAAGTGAAATAGGGGAAGATGTGAATCATAGAGTTAAAGCAGGATGGGTTAAGTGGAGAAGTGCTTCGGGAGTATTGTATGATCGACGCTTCCCATTAAAATTGAAAGAAAAATTTTATAAAACCACTATTAGGCCATCTATGCTATATGGAGCAGTGTTAAGCAATATTGAAACAACATGTGAATAAATTAAGTGTAACATAAATGCACATGTTAAGATGGATATGTGGTAAAACTTTAAAAGATAAAATTAGAAACAAACATACAAGAACAATGATAGGAGTAGCCCCAATTGAAGATAAAATGAGAGAAAATCGATTACAGTGGTTTGAATATATACAACGAAGACCTTTAGATGCTTCAGTTAGAAAGAGTGATTTTTTAACAATTCATGATAAGGATAGAGGTAGAGATAAACCTAAACTAATATGGACAGAAATAATTAAAAAAGATAATTATCTGTAATTTGAATGTTGACTTAGTCTTGAATAGAGCGGAGTGGAGGAAGCAGATTCATGTAGCCGATCTCATGTAGTTGAGAAAAGGCTTAGATGAGTTGAGTTGAGTTGAGTTTTTCATTCACACTAGATGAAGTCTGTATATTCACTTTTTATTACTTGATGAATTGATGCATTATCTGGCTGTTGGAAATTGGCCGAAGGCTACTCTGTTTGATCTCAGAAGTGGATTTATGTAAAGACGATACTATTTTTTATTACTGATACGAATAGTGCTAAATTCTGACTCTTGGCACTTGATTATACGGTGATTACTGACAACTAAGGAATTATAGGAATTTGAGAGCAGTGGCTAGATCATCACACTAAATACTGATCAATCTGAACTGTTTTCTGAGACACTATTCACTGCCAGATTGTGCTTGAATGTGTGCATTTGTGCAAGTGAATGTGGGTGGGTGCACTTGTTAATGTATGCGTGTGCATGCATTCATGTCTGTGCATGTTCACTTGCATGTGTGTAATCTCAAGGGCATGGATAGTTATTAAATATGTTGAGCAATATCAAGGCTGTGCGGGACACACAAAACCAATTCTGATTGTGGCTCTGCTGGATTACTAGAAGGGGAGTGATGATTAGGGACATCAGTTATGCTGATATTTTTAAGTTATGGTAGATGAGGAGGCTATCAGGTAAGATGAGGAAATTAACCTTGTCAACATCTGGGTAGAGGTGATGCAGCTTTTGGCCTTGCATAGTTAACCGGTGCATAATAGGTAGCTGAATTCTTATAAATGTGGTAGCTGACTTCCACACTCTGCTAGCAGCAGCCTACTGCTTTTCTTGCTTTTGGTAGAGGGCAGGCCAAGACTTGAACACTACAGATTAAAATATGAAAACAAGTACAAACAAGTACAACCCATTCCTTCAGCAGTCATAAGTAGAGATAAATGGGCTCCAAAATCACTCATGGGCAGAGTCCTTTTGGTCAGCCAATCTGCTGGCTGATACTTCCACAAAAGGTGTGGTTTGTCCTGTATGCCAGCATCAACTGTAGAGGCATCTGCTGCTCTGGTCCAGCATTTTGTTAAAGCATCCGGCGGTCCATTGGCTAAGAATTCAGGGAGCAGAGATTACACTGCTTACCCAGATGGGGTGACCGATTTGAGTAATTTGACTATTAAAACATTTTCATTTTGCTACAATATAATTAAAGCATGGTGGATATTCTGTTATGGTAGACTCTAGTTTTCAGGTTACAAGTTTCATTGTAGACTCCTATATTTACATTCTAAGCCATTGGACCTCTAAATTCATTTAAACTTATGTTTGTTTCCTCTGCTGTAACAATTATTACCTGTAACATCTAAGATAGAATATTTGCTCACAAAGCATTCCTGTTATTATTTATCTATTAACCTGAATATATCCTTTGTTTAGTTTTTGCCTCCATGTAAGTATGCCATAAGCTACAGTCACTCAAGTGTTATTGGTGTATTTTCTGCTGTTTCAGAAAGCCCTTGCCATGCGTATAAGGATGGCCTACAAAGCGAATAACGAAGATAAGCTAGAACAAGGACAGATCAATTTTCCTTCTGGTTTATGAGCCTGCTATTTGGCGCCTAAGTGTTGTGCTAGAGTTTTTTTCTTTTATTTTTTATTTCATGAAGGTTTCCCCCCTTTTCTTTTTTTATTTACCTTCAGAGTATCCTTAGACAATCTAGGCATTTTTGATTGTTCCATATAATGTATAGAAAGTGCCATAATACACCATTGTCAAGTTCTGGTATGAAGTACGCTTAGAGTTAATGTACAGCATGCATTTCCTTTATAGGAGTGCAGAACTGATTCATTGTCCTTGGATGGGAAATTGAGGTTGTATGAATGTAATGATCAATTTATACTTTGTCAACGTTATTCATCAATGTTGGTTTGTTTCCGCTTGATTTTATGTGTCGATTCTTGGATATATACCTGAAATTGAACTTTGTTTGAGCATGACAGTGGCTATTTTGGGTGCCATGCTGCTTTTTATCAACAACACGACCTTACACTCTTTTCTTTTTTCCAAAGACCTTGCGACGCTCTCCATGTGCTTGCTTGTTGTTTGACGACACCGGCCAATCATGTGCTTGGGTCTTCTTTGGTTCCGATTGGACAGGGGAGGGCCATGGTGAAAACTAGTTCCATTTTCCGTGATGTGCGGTCCAATCTCGATGGCTTTCTCACCAATGCAGCAATTTTTTTGGGACCGCTTTTTTTTTTTGTGCTTGTATCCAGTCTTTTCTTGGGAGGTGAATATATAAGCAGACCGAGGCCCTGTTCCTATCCTAATAGCATTTGGAAAGAGTGTCCTACATGGTTAATTATGTCTATTGTTTGGTCAAATCTTAAGGTCTTACCTGTAACTTTCTTCAGTCAAGACTACATAATAATTAAACTACGTTGCTTTGCTTGCTAGGTATGCAACGTTGATAGGTTGGGTTGGGTTGAGGGCATATCTTATCCCAAGCCCACCTCTAAATCTCTTATCCTCAATCCAGTCTCATTTGGCCCTGAGTTTAGATATCTCTAATCCAATCCAATTCAACCAATCCTATTATAAGCTAAATTTGGATGAGAACGGTCAGCCATGTCGGATTGGTCTAGTCGGGTTGAGTTAGCTTGTGCATCATACCAATTCAATTAAAAATCTGATTCAATAAAAATTTTAAGATTGAAAGAAGATGCAAGATGTTTTTATTGAATTACTAATTGTTAACCAACTCCAAATATCTATAAATTTGAATGGTCACTAATATGTGACATATATGAAACATAAATATGATTTATTTTTTATTTGCAAGTATATTTGGTTGAGTTAGGTTAGGTCAGGTTATGTTGAGTAAGGCAAAGCTTAGGTTGGACAGGGTTTAAGATGACAAAAAGGTTAACCCTAATTTAACCTTACTTGAGATCAAGTCAGGATTTGTGAGCTCAAGCTCAATTTAAATTTATAAAATCTCAACTCAATCCTGTCTACAGTAGGTTGGGCAAGTGAGCTTCAGGTTGAGCCTAACCTAATTTGCTCCTCTAATATTTAGATGCACAAAATGAACTATGTTAATGCAGCCATTCAATGGGTCCGCATGCATGCATGACATCATTTATCCTGTTAATGAGATGAGCCATGATAAACCTACGGGGGCATGAACTAATTCTTGAGCCAAAAAGAAGGGGAAAAAGAGAGGAAAAAAAATGAAGGCTTTCAATCAAGTGAAAGTAATAGAAATATTTAAGTACGAAGAGAATAAACTTTTAAGATTACGGGAACAATTAGAATACCCAGGAATCTCTATCAATAATGCTGAACCTTGCGCTGGAAGAATGTTTGAAGGGTCATATCCTCGGTAGACAGGACAGTCGATTCCATGGAATAAGCCCCTTTTGGTATATGGCTAGAGAGATGAGCAGAGAAATAAATAAATAAATAAATATATTAATTTTAAGATTACATAGATTTTAACTTGTAACATCATATTTGGATCTCTCAAAAATAAAATAAAAGGATGTTAGACTAAAAACTTATTAATATTTTTCAGTCAACAAAGATGATTTTTTTATTAGTCAATGAAGATGATTATTTATCTTCGACCATTTAAACATTTGGTCACTTAGACTAAAAAAAAAAAAAAAGAATTATATTATGAGTTGCAGAGTCCACGGTGAGTTATCAATAACTAAGAGAAGTTTTTGATGATTTTTAAATTTAAAAAAGAGTTGCTCGAAATTTCAATCCATTGATGCTTGCAGTTATAATCCAAACAATATATGCGACAAAAGCATTCGAAGGAATCCCAACTTTAGAATCAAAAATTAAATTTTTAAAAATATTCCTAAAGGTAGTCTAACTTAGTTAAGAATGGTCTTTATAATTAGCTTCCTTATCCTCTCTTTCTTATCATTTCTTTCCTTCCTATCCTTGGCTATCCCACTTCTTTGCAAAAGTATCAGTGATAACAAAGTTAGTTCAGTTGTTACCCAATTTAATCCAATCCGATTTTTATTTGTACAACCAACATTATCACTGGAATAACATCATCCTTCCTTTTTTTTTTTTCTTTTGTTTTTGGTACGTAGAAAGACTGGATAGAGGTAAAACTATGAATGGGAGAGGCAAGTTGTCACGCCCCAGATTCAAATTTGAGATAGGGTGACAACAGATAGGGTGACAACTCGCCGTATATCAGGCATGCAAGGCGTCCCGAGTCATGACACTTAAATCAATAAAGGCAATAACTATAAGTCATTCAAGTCCATAACATTAGTACAATCCATAACTATAAGATTTGGGCTACAAGCCTTACATATAAACACCACTTATGTTACATCAATATAATGGATCTAATTAATTTTAATAGAAGCTCTATCTACCCCATAATCTCATCTTCAATCCTGTGGCTCTGAAAAATATTGTGAGATTTACATGAGCTCACACTCAATAAGTAAGCCTACTATAATATAATATAATCCATTAATTATTTCAAAATATTATCAAATCAAATCAGCTATACAAATAAAAAGGCTTCCAATTTTAAATACCCTTGCCATATTATCAGAATATGCATATCATTTTCTCAAAGTAATTTTGGAAGCTAAATCATACAATAAATACCAAAATATGCAATGTAAACAAACACACTGTATTTATATAATTACCACTTCTTATGTGTCCCACGGCCCTACAACACCCAACCGGTGTATCACTCTTAAATGTTCCCTAAGAGAAAGGGTCCTGGTACCAGCGTTATGCCATGTATCAAAAACAATCACAACACACCTACAGATGTGTGTCCTCTACATATCTTTCCTTGTGGAGGTGGGTCCCGTATCACTTGGCATTTCACATCATTTCTCATCATTCACATTATTACATCATATGAGAACCGGGGCGATACATATAAGTATATCTCAATATCATCATCATATTAGCATGTAACACATTATGCATCATCATAAGCATAAGTTTCATATACAGTGGTTTGAACATTATTAACAATTGCATATAGACATATCAATAATACCATTATATTTTGTAAAGTAAAAATAAGTATATACTTCATCTTTTGTACATACATATAAAGACATTACTTTGCAAAATATTACCAGCTGTAATAATCATAGCAAATACTCAATTGTATACTCATGGTACTATTACCAAATTAAATATCAAAATTTTATTTTCCTCATTTCATAATTTTATAAATTAATATAACTACAATTCCAAAATCTACATATTAAATTATTATAAATTTTCATTTTTCTCATTTGCATGTAACACATCATACATCAATATAAGCATAAGCTTCTCACATCACATATACAGTGGTTTGTATAATCTTAGCATTTGCATAAAAATACATCAATAGTACCAATATATTTTGCAAAGTTACAATGATCACATTCTTCATCTTTGCATATTTATAATTCCACTACTTTGCAAAATAATAGCAGTTGTATATAACCATAGCAAATACTCAAATGCATACTCATGGTACTATTTACTAATTTCAAATAGCCAAGTCAAATATCAAAATTCCATTTTTCTCATTTCATAATTTAATACAACTATAAATTCAAAGATCTATTTATTAAATAATTTATGAAATTATGATAATTGGCTTACTTACCTCAGTACGCTAATCCCAAACTGTAAACCAGCTATTTGGACATTTGGGTACCTACAGCATCATTTTACACAATTAAGTCTCTAAAATTTAAATAATAAAATGTCCCTTAAATTTTACCCAATCTAATTCTGGGCCCAACTTTGGGCTCGAATATTTCTTAATATATATACGCCCAAATGGGGAAATAAAAATATTCCAAGAAACTAGGATCAACACTGATCCAGGCTATATTTTCTTTTTCCTAATCCTAGTCCAATACAGTGCCCAAAATACAGTCCAAAAATGACTCAAAGTTGGCCCAACAGGGCCCAAACCCAGAGGAACCCAAACGGCCCACTGCTCTTTTTCTTAATCATTCATCCTCTGTTTCTCCCGAGGTTGTCAATTTCGTTTCGGATTATGTTTCGGTTTAGCTTATGAAACGAAATATTTCGGTATCGAACCGTTTCGGTGCTTCGTTTCGAAATATATATATAATAAAAAAATTATTCATAATTCATATTCTTTATAATAATAATAACAACATAAAAATAAAGAGTTTAAATTTTTAAGAGTTTGAAATATATATATATATATATATAGATATATAATAAAAAATTATTCATAATTTATATTCTTTATAAATAATAACAATATAAAAATAAAGAGTTTGAGTTTTTAAGAGATGCGACCGTGGGGATATGGTAACTAGAATTTTTTTTTTGTTATTATATATATATAAAATGGGGATAGGGTAACTAGGATTTTTTTTTGACATTATATATATATATTTTAAAATGGTTCTGAAAGGTTTAATAATTCATAAATTGGTCTCCAAAACATATTTTACCGAAACGGCCGAAACATACCGAAACGGCCGAAATACGCCGAAACGCACCGAAACGACCGAAAAATCTTCTGAAACGAAACGTAGTACTTATCTTTTCGGATAAACTACCGAAACGAAATGTCTCAGCCGAAACGGCCGAAACGAAACGAAATTGACAACTTTGGTTTTCTCCCTTCCCCTGGTTCATCCGAACCAGGGGAGGCTCGTGCCGGCGGTCAGAGCCGCCGCCGGCCATTCCCCGGGCAGACCGACTGCCGGCGACCGGTCCAGAGCCGGCCACCACCGCGGTCGTGCCCCAACTCTCTCATTCCCACTCTTTACCTCTCTTCCTCTCTTTCTCTCAACCGCGGCTCTTACTCGTGCCGGTGGCACGGCCGGCCTCCACCGGCCGGTCGGACCTCCATCGGATGCATGGCCGACGCCGGTGGAGGCCACCGACCGTCGCCCAGGCCCGGCGAGACGACGAGCATGCCGCTGGGCCTGAACCAACGAGGGAGCCGGTTCAGCTCCTGCCTAGGAGAAGGGCCACCCGGCCCTCTTCTCCCTCTCTCTCACCTTCGGTACCCCATCGGACGCTGCCTCCTGTACCGATGAGGCCGCCGGCCAGAGCCCAGGCCCGACGAGGCAACGGGCTCACCGCCAAGCCCGGTTCTGACTCTCTCTCTCTCTCTCTGATGCACTGATCTCTCCCTATAGCTCTCTCTCTCTCTGGCATGAGCAGGGACTTACCAGAAGAAGGTGCGAGGATGAAGGAGAGAGTTACCCTCGATCTTCTTTTAAACATTCTCGTGATGCCTCGAATCAAGGAAATTGGAAACCCATCCGACACGCGAAGACCCGAGAAACCAAACGTTGCATCGGGACCTAAACGTCATAAGGAAGTCAAGATGCCAGGTGTCCCCAAATAATACCGGGGGTTACATTCTCCCCCTCTTATAAAAATTTCGGCCTCAAAATTGATATATTTTTAATAAAATATAGAAACCAAATTTTCTATCCCATAATCGATCAAATTTTATTCAAAGGTTAATAGTCATCGATACATCATTGATCTATATTAAGATACAAATAATTATGGATATTTCTTTTTCATTTCCTCCTCAAGCTCCCAAATAGCCTCCCTCTCAGAATGATTACTCTACAGAACCTTGATAAAAGAAATGCTACGCCATCTCAGAACTTGATCCTTGCGGTCTCCGATGCGCACAAGATGATCTTTATAGGTCAATTCTTTCTTAAGCTAAATTGGTTTAAGTTCTAACATATAGCGAGGGTCTGGAATATACCTCCTCAATCATAAAGATATGAAACACATTGAACACCCCAACGAGTAATGAACGCAGTGCTAGGTTATAAGCCACCTCCTTTATTTTGATCAAAATCTCAAATGGCCTAATGCATTGTGGACCTAATTCACCTCTAAACATAAATCTCATATATCATTAGTTAGTAAAACTTCCAAATGATCATCAACCTGAAATTTCAAATCTTTCTTTTTGACATCAACATAACTTTTCTATTAACTCTGAGCTACATGAAGCTGCTTTAATTAACGATACTTTTCATAGTTGTTAAACCAGCTCAGTATCCAAAATTTTCTTTCTCTCACTTCATCTCAATAAAAAGGAATCTACACCTATATCATAGACAACTTAAATGAATCCATTTGAATATTGGCTTGGTAACCATTAAAATAAGCAATTTCACTAAGGATAATAAGCTATAACAAGCAACTCCTAACTCCATCACACAGGCTCGCAATATAACATCTAAAAATCTAATTGGTTCCTGTAGTTTGTCCATCTATTTGAGTGTGGAAGGCTGGAACGAAATTCAGCTTAATCCACTAAGCTTTATGAAGACATCATCAAATTAGAAGAGTGAGACAAATGGGTTCAGACTCAATTTACTACTAATCCAGAAACAAATATTAACATCTTTATCTCACTAAAATTCCATCCTCGAAATTAAATGTCCACTAATTTTTGTACCATTATAGATACTCACTAGCGAACTTTTATTTCATCCCTAAGTACCCAAATAACATATCCAACTTTAAAAATTAATTTGATCTTTCTACCAAATAAAATTAAATTCCTTAAGAAGTATTTCTTTCTTGCCTTTTTTTTTAATACCTTAACTTCTCACAATCATCATAAATATCATAGAGTCCATCATATGTATTATGTCATCCATTCTTAAGGTTAATAACATATCAGTTACTCTTAATTCCTCGATAAGACAGTTCTAAATTCTTGTGAATTAGATATAGGACAGTTTTCTTCCAATGCTCTATCAACTCTTGAATAGTTGAATGTGCCATTAATCATTACGACACTTATTTCAATCATCATAACATACTTGGTTTCACTCTTGAATACTTCAAGCTAACATCAATGAACATTATGCCAATCATTTAGGACATCTTTCATAATTATCATAATTGACTAATTTATTTTCTTTGAATAATAGTGCCATCATTAATCATCGGTATAATTAATTTATCAGTAATACCACCACAACCAATCAATTTCTCTTGAATAGGCCAGTATATTCTCAATAATTATTGCAATTTAAATGATTCAAATCCTTGAGTCAATTATTTTATTATCAATGACTATCAAAATCACCTAAAAATTATGTTGTCTTTTAAAGATTATGCAATGTCTCATGCCATATCATGGCCAACTAATTTAAACCCTTTGAATATCTCAAAGTAACCTCATTGATCTAGCTCAGATGGATACATGACTTATAAGGTCTATAAAGATTGAAAATGCACTTCCATCAAAATACATAATTGGAAAATTATAGTAATCTCTCTATGATTGAAAGTGATATTAGATGTATCCTTAACCATAATCCATAATTGATAATAATCAAAAATAAAATCATCTCCCTCCTTTTTCCTTAACAATAATTATGCCACTTATGGCTGATTGATAATTTATCCATCCTTGAGAAAGATATCTACTTAGGAACTATGAAGAAAGGCATAATAAATTAATGAATATATATATCTTGATTTAGAAATCTATTAACAGATCAAAATCCTCATGAAAATCTTTATCAGTGAAATTTATTTTATTCTTCTTACTGCTAAGATCTTTCACTTTCTATTATCAAAATATTTGATCATTTATAGCTAAAATCGGTTCTAAAGATTAATAGAGTCTACTACTCTTAAAAACTTAAATAGTAATTGTCTCAGAATTTAAAATTTTATATTCTTCCTAGATGGTCCATCATGATATAATATGTAGTCAACCACTTCATTAATATCAGTATCAACCATCTTCATATCTAGCAAATTAATAATCAGTCTTGAACAAGCAATATCCATAATAAAAGTTCTCTTAGTAAAATTTACTATATATACTTATCCATCCAGACTCAATTTTTTTTTAAGTACTCAATTGTAATCGATCAAAAACATGTAGTTAACTATTTCATTACCAAAATATCATCAATATTAATCATCTCTATAACCAATAGATTAGCTCATAATCTTAAACTTACAATATCAACAATGTAAGTTCTACAAATAAAAATCATTATATACATCCACATTCAAATTCAGATTTAATAACTCAAAATCCAAATATCTAACTCAATTGCAATATGGATATAATGATGTTATCTTAGTCATATTAGTCCTCAATTGTAATTTTCAACTACTATATTATATTCCATATATTCATCTATCTTTTATTGCATATCCAATTAAAGTTTTATGTACCCATATTATTTAAAGGTCTGAAACTGCTACGAGCCATTTCCAACAAGTTTGACGGAGCAAAAACCTCTAGAAGCCCCTTGGCCTCCCCACTGGTCAAGGTTACCAGCCTGGGAGTCCCATTATATCATTGGCTTCTGATGCGATGGTTCATTCGTAATTCCTATTAAATTATATTTGATAAACTTTAAATTTTAGGCTTTCAAAGCATAATTCCTGAAATTCCTTTAAAGTTATAATTGTCTCAATGTCATTCTAATATTTTGCCTAGAGTGTCATCATGTATGTGTCCCTAAGGTCATAACCTAGGTTCTGATACCATAAAAGCTGTCATGCCCTAAACCCAAAATTTGAGATTGGGTGACAACCTGTTGCACGCCAAGCATGCAAGGCGTCCCGAGTGATGGCACTTAAATCAATAAAGGCAATAACTATAAGTCATTCAAGTCCATAACATTAGTACAATCCATAACTATAAGGTTTAGGCTACAAGCCCTACATACAAACACCACTGGGGTTACATCAACATAATGGATCTAATTAATTTTAATAGAAGCTCCATCTACCCCATAATCTCATCTTCAATCCTATGGCTCTGAAAAACATTGTGAGATTTACATGAGCTCACACAAGTAAGCCTACTATAATATAATATAATCCATTAATTATTTTAAAATATTATCAAATCAAATTAGCTTTACAAATAAAAAGGCTTTCAATTTCAAATACACTTGCCATATTATCAGAATATGCATATCATTTTCTTAAAGTAATTTTGAAAGCTAAATCATACAATAAATGCCAAAATATGTAATGTAAACAAACCCACTATATTTATATAATTACCACTTATGTGTCCCACGACCCTAAAACACCCAACCGGTGTATCACTCTTAAATGTTCCCTAAGAGGAAGGGTCCTGGTACCAGCGTTATGCAATGTATCAAAAACAATCACAACACACCCTAAGATGTGTGTCCTCCACATATCTTTCCCTGTGGAGGTGGGTCCCGTATCACTTGGCATTTCACATCATTTCTCATCATTCACATCATTCACATCATATGAGAACCGCGGTGACACATATAAGTATATCTCAATATCATCATCATATTTTCATGTAACATATCATGCATCATTATAAGCATAAGTTTCATATATAGTGGTTTGAACATTATTAACAATTGCATATAAACATATCAATAATACCATTATATTTTGCAAAGTCAAAATAAGTATATACTTCATCTTTTGCACATACATATAAAGCCATTACTTTGCAAAATATTACTAGCTGTAATAATCATAGCAAATACTCAATTGTATACTCGTGGTACTATTACCAAATTAAATATCAAAATTTTATTTCCCTCATTTCATAATTTTATAAATTAATATAACTACAATTCCAAAATCTACACATTAAATTATTATAAAATTTTATTTTCCTCATTTGCATGTAACACGTCATGCATCAATATAAGCATAAGCTTCTCACATCACATATACAGTGGTTTGTACATTCTTAACATTTGCATAAAAATACATCAATAGTACCAATATGTTTTGCAAAGTTACAATGATCACATTCTTCATCTTTTGCATATTTATAATTCCACTACTTTGCAAAATAATAGCAGTTGTATATAACCATAGCAAATACTCAAATGCATACTCATGGTACTATTTACTAATTTCAAAATAGCCAAGTCAAATATCAAAATTTCATTTTTCTCATTTCATAATTTAATACAGCTATAAATTCAAAGATCTATTTATTAAATAATTTATGAAATCATGATAATTGGCTTACTTACCTCAGTACGCTAATCCCAAACTGTAAACCAGCTATTTGGACATCTGGGTACTTACAGCATCATTTTACACAATTAAGTCTCTGAAATTGAATAATAAAATGTCCCTTAAATTTTACCCAATTTAATCCTGGGCCCAACTTTGGGCTCAAATATTTCTCAATATATACATCCAAATGGGGAAATAAAAATACCCCAAGAAACTAGGATCAACACTGATCCGGGCTGTATTTTCTTTTCCCCAATCCTAGTCCAATACAATACCCAAAACATAATCCAAAAATGGCTCGGAATCAGCCCAACATGGCCCAAACCTAGAGCAGCCCAAACGGCCCATTGCTCTTTTTCTTAATCATTCATCCTCTGTTTCTCTCCCTCCCCTGGTTCACCCGAACCAGGGGAGGCTCGTGCTGGTGGCCAGGGCCGCCACCGGCCATTCCCCGGGCAGACCGGCCGCCGGTGACCGGTCCAGAGCCAGCCGCCGCCGCGGCCGTGCCCCAACTCTCTCTCATTCCCCCTCTTTACCTCTCTTCCTCTCTTTCTCTCAACCGCGGCTCCTACTCGTGTCGGTGGCACGGCTGGCTACCATCGGACGGTATGACCTTCAACGGACGCATGCCAAGCGCCGGTGGATACCACCGACCGCCGTCCTGGCTCGGCGAGACAGCGAGTATGCCGCTGGGCTTGAACCAACGCGGAAGCCAGTTCGGCTCCCGCCCAGGAGAAGGGCCATCCGGCCCTCTCCTCCCTCTCTCTCACTTTCGGTATCCCATTGGATGCCGCCTCCGGTGCTGATGAGGCCATCGGCTAAAGTCCAGGACCGGCGAGGCGACGGGTATGCCGCCGGACCCGAACCAAAGTCGGCACGGGAGGTGGGCGCCATGGCCTCCTCCTCGCTCGGTTCTGACTCTCTCTCTCTTTGAGTAGAGACTTATCAGAAGAAGACAAGCGTGAGGATGAAGGAGAGAGTTATCCTTGATTTTCTTTTAAATATTCTTGCGATCCATTGAATCAAGGAATTTAAAAACCCATCCGATATATAAAGATCCAAGAAATTAGACATCACATCAAAACCTAAACGTTCGAAGAAAATCTAATATGCCAGGTATCCCCAAATAATACCGGGGTTACACAAGTTTTCCCATTCCGTGAAATAGATCTATTCTGCCACATTAGTAGGATAGAATTATCTAAACAACTGGCCTTACTCTGGGCTTCCCGTTGATAGACTCGTGAGTTGACGTGCAATCAATCATCTTGTAAGCCCGAGAAGTTTCCTCGTACCCGACCGGCATCCTGAGGGATTTTCCTTACCACCGCGTACTCAGCATCCAGGTAGGTTTCCTTTGGATATCCGCTTTGCTTGAAGGTGAAGCGTTCAAAATCTTCTTTGGAGGCGTTTGATGGTAGATATATTTTTTAAAATTATTAATAATTTAAATAAAATTTATTAAATAATTATATTTAATACATATTTTGAATAATAATTTATTTTATAATGTTAATCTGTATTATTTCAAATAAGAAAGAGTAGTTATTTATATTATAAAAAAAATAATAGTCTAATAAATTTTTTTTTAACAAAATTATTCCTACTTCATCGCACCCTAGTTGTCTTCTTCTTTGTTGACTTCATTGAAACTTGAAACTTTAATGTCCAAAATTTCAAGCCACATTCTTTCTTCTTCTTTACTGATCTCACTAGAACTTTGTGTCCAAGGTTCTAAGCCACATTCTCTTTATCGAGTCAGGTCGATGATGTTCGCATTTTCACTGATCATTTTGAATATTATTTATAAATATAATTTTTTTAAATATTATCATTTATAATATAATTTTTTAAATTAAATATATATAATATATAATTTTAATAAATTTAATTTAAAAATATGTTGAGAATTTAATTTATATAATTAGTTTGTTATACCAAACAGTTACCGTAATATTAACTGTATATACCAAATATGATAATTAATATTATTAATCATCTATTAAATAATAATTTATCTAATAAATAATTTATATTATCATTCAATATTAGCATGACGATGCATCACGCAACCTTAAAGATGAGCTTACGCTCTTATCCGTTGCTAGGAAGGAACGAAGAATGCAACGCTCAAAAAAGAAATTCTCTTACCCAATGATCAACATTTGACGCCGCCGCAGAAAGTATACGACTCGCACACCAAAGTTGACCGAAGCTAATCTCGCAGAAGGATCCGATTTTTATTTTTTATTTTTTTATTTTTTAAATAAATAAAAAAAAACTCTTTCTCTGCTTCATCGTTACCAGCTTGTATTTAAGACTATAAAATCGAACGAATCTTGCTCTTACTTTTAAAACGGCTCCTGAACACCCGAGCCTATCAAAGTCTCTGAACTGTCTCCAAGCTGTTTCCACTTTACGCTGTCCCCAACTTGTTTCCAATTGGATCATTTTAGAGCTGGATCCTCTTATATAATTTAGTTTCGGAATGTCTGTTTCTTGACAGTGAGTTAGGCTCAACGATTGTTGGATTCCTAAGCTGTAGTTCCGTTGAGAAAATCTTTTATTTAACATGTAAAATGCCCTCGATTAAAGGATGGTAGGTAGGCTCAATTTATAGATGCTTTGATGTAAGCTTTGTCCCATATATGCTTTGATGGCTGCCATATGTCCCCCATTTAAAACACTTTGAACTCTTATAATTTATAGATGCCTTACAGAGTGCACTGTAAGTGACAAATAGTTGTTTATATATATATATATATATATATATATATTGAAATAAAAGGGCAATCATACAAATCTAGTGTGAGCCAGTCCAGATACATCAGAATACAAAATTTACTGCAGAAGAAAAAGGACAGGGATCATCCGGCCTCCAAATCCAGGATCCAGCATGCTAAGCAACCGAGGCCATCATCTAGTCCACCGCCGAATTGGCTTCGCGATAAATATGATGGATATGAACAGTACCAACCTCCCGCAAAATAGCCCAAATATCCCTCAGGATCAAATTTGAGGGCCCATCAACGCAATTCTCTTTCTGCAACCAAGAAATAACCGTCATGAAATCACCCTCAATCATGATCCTATGAGCATGAAGAATCCTAGCAGCATAAGAAATACCCGTCCAAGCAACCAAGAGCTCTGTCATCGAAACAAAGAAGTCCAGAGAACCAAAACCTTTCGCCGCCAATAAATCACCTAGCGGCCCACGTATAATGAATGCCGAACCGGCAGCTTTACCACGGATACTCCCATCGAAGTTGATTTTGACAAACCCTAGAGGGGGCTCCCAAGAAATGAAAATCTCCAGAGAACCAAAACCTTTCGCCGCCAATAAATCACCTAGCGGCCCACGTATAATGAATGCCGAACCGGCAGCTTTACCACGGACACTTCCATCGAAGTTGATTTTGACAAACCCTAGAGGGGGCTTCCCAAAAATGAAAATCGTACGCCGACTCGCTGACAAATAGCTATTTATATTCAAAATAAAATATATGATGATCATCCAAGTATGCATGAAGCTTTGCTGATAATCCTGCCCTAATTTAATGTTTGTAATTAATAATCTCAGCAGCAATTTTTTTTAAAAAAAAAAGGTAACCGCATATTTATAAACATGTTGGTCAAAGTTAGCATCAAATATCTCTAAACATTATTGGTGTTTTCTATCGCTCTAGTTGCGAATCGGACACTTTCCAAGCTTGATGCTAGCTTATATCATCCAGTAATCATGTATTAGGGTTTTGTGAGTCTATTATCCCTAAGATTTAGGGATAAATAGACATGAAGCAGTGGTGATGACTATAATAAAAGGTTAAGCGACCACCCCTAACCCCAAAAAAAATAAAAAATAAAAATAAATAAATAAATAGTGGCGGTGACGGTGATGGATTTTAATTTAATTGGGGGACGGACGGACGGACGGCCAAATGGGTCCCATCTCCAACGTCTCGGTTCCCGGTTCCCAACCAGACGTGCCAACCGCCACGTCAGCAATTTTCTCGCACACGTATTAAACCAACCCCTTCTTCGCCGTTTATTCCGCGTCTCGCTCTTCTTCTCGCCATATATCTCTCAGAAGAGCCGCCGCCGAAGGGAGAAGAATTGGCGTTAGGGTTTCGGGTTTCTTTCTAGGAGTTATCTTGGTCCGTTTTATTCACCCAAATTCCGATTGGAGCGATGGAGGCGGAAGACCACTCAGCGCCGCTTGACGAGGCGTCGAGGGCCGATGCCGTTTTCGCGCGGAGATGCTGCTGCTTCTGGATCCCATGGTCCGGCGGACGCTCTTCCTCGGCGCCGCCCTCCGCCGAGTGGTGGGAGCGGGTGGGCGACGAGCGGCGGCCCTCGGCGGACGGCGGGTGGCGGGGAGCCCTGATGAAGGTGCGGGAGTGGTCGGAGCTCGTGGCCGGGCCACGGTGGAAGAACTTCATCCGGCGGTTCAATCGGAACCCTAGACACGGTGGTGGCGGCCTCGTGCGGCTGGGGTCGTCGAGGTACCAGTACGATGCGTTGAGCTACGCCCTCAACTTCGACGAGGGCCACGGCGGCAGTCCCGAGGGGGACTACACCGGCTACCGCAACTTCTCTGCCCGCTTCGCCGTCCCGCAGGCGCCCGCAAGTCATCCGTGGACGTCGCCGGCCGGGATGCCCCGCCGGTCTTCGCCGCCGCCGCCGCTCGCTGAGGTCGGAAATTGCGTGTCCGCGTGTTCCGAGGGAGTTTCTAGAGGCGACGGCATCGGAGAGTTTGACGGGCGCACGATGCTTGATTCTTTTATTGCTTGTTTTTGTTTTGTTACATATATACGTATGTATTATAAATATGTTGTCGTTTTCTTCTTTGCTTATTAAAACGTATGATGGTGGGAAAAATTAGGTCGAGAAGACGTGTGCGATGGCTGAAATTTTGTTTGTAGAAATATAATATGTGGGTTAAAGAGCGTTTTTTTCAACAAAAACAATCGTGATGACCGCTGATAGCTTTTTGTGCCGATGTTTTTTTTCAAGTGCGATGGTTTGTTGTGAAACGGCTCCTTCCTAGTTGGTCCGTGAACAAATATTAAAAAAAAAAAAAAAAACTCAACGAATTTCGATAATTTTAAACGATTTCTTTCAAATGGTGGCGTTTTTCGGAAGATCCTCTAAAAGGCACTACCGAGCATCCAACTGCAACACCAGAGACAGCATCTTCATTGAGACTTGAGCTTTGTAAGCGCATGAAATGGATTCCTTCAACCGGACACAAGCATCCAAGAACCAAAATTATGAGCAAATGCAGTTTGGAGGAAATGATCAACAATAATATAATCGAACCCAGTGGTTTGTAACATCTAGAAGATGGTTCCATTTACAGAAGTTTTAACTGCAACTTTAAAATAAACAAAACATGACCCTCCAGGAGATAAAGCTACCTTTATCTTTCCAACTTTAGATAAACAAAACAAGACCCTCCAGGAGATAAAGCTACCTTATCTTTCCATTTACAGAAATTTTAACTGCAACTTTAGATAAACAAAACCAGACCCTCCAGGAGATAGAACTACCAAAGACATTTATTTGACACAATACAATAGAAGTTGGCACTCTTTTATCTCTTGATGTTTAGATACAACTGCCTGCTCCTGTTTGCCTTTATGGCTTTTTGATGCTTTTATGCTGAGCAAGACATCACTTAACATCCATGGGAAGCTCAAGAATCTATTTTCTGAATAATAGCTTGGATGGTTGGTCACATGATACCATGCTGATGCCATCCTCAATGACTCACTTTCTGCACAGCTACTTTTGAACCACTCTTGAACCTCCTTGTGCAGACTCTTAACCCCAATTAAGATCCGGTCCTTCAATTCTCCATATCTCTTCTTATCCCTCTGCAAATACGTTGATCGACTACGCAAGTTACCTGTTAATATCTCATCTTCCTGCTTTGCTCCATAATAGTTCATTAATGAGCTCAACTTCTCAGAATACTGATTATAGTAAGCTTCAGCAACTTCTAGAAAAGCCTCGAATCCTATTACTTCAAGGTCATAGTCATAAGCAAATTGAGGGAGTATTTCAGCATCCATTGCGTTTGGCCTCTCTATATGTCTGCTGGCTGCACGGTACAGTTTTCCGATAATCCCAGTGGAGGCATACATCGGCCTGTCCCATCTTTCCATAAAATCTGGGAACTCTCTTGGTTTGAGTATCCTTGGCATTTCAGCTGAACAACCTGTCTTTGCAAAATCAACAGCCATGGAATGAAGGTTTGCGAGCTCGAGGCATTTAGGGCTCCGGGCTTTGCCCAGTTCACTGTCAGCATGAACCAAGTGGGCAGTTGCAATGACACCAAGGGTGTCATTGATCATGTAATCAACAAAGAACTTCTGAATTTCCTGCATTTTTTGCATGTTAACGACAAGAAAAATAATCAAACAACCCAACTGGTTCATTTTAATGCTTCTTCTAAAAGCAAGACATGCTTTTGAATAGAAAAGGAATCTGACAGCAGTCACTTATAAAATTCAGAGACTTAACCAAATTTCCATAGATTTTAACATTTTAAATAAAAAGAAAAGGACCATATTTTGAAAGAAAGCACTATAACCTGATAATCACATGGACTTGTTGAAAGAATAAGTCAAAGGGTATAGAACATAAAAACAAGATTGCAGCTTGATTATAATTCAAAGACTAGCAACTGAAAACCTCTTCAACATATTTAATTTTTCATATTCCATGTTCTCATCTTCTAGAAATGTTTGTACAATTACAACAATATAGGGCAGAAATATATATGATACCATGCCTGTCCAATAATATAACATGATACATTAGCAAGGCAAAACTACGACTTGACATGTACCTCATTATTTTGGCATGAATACTTTTACTTTTCCTGGTGCAAACTTACATAATCACTGGCATCACAATTTCAACTTGTCTCAGTTGTATTGCCAAGATGTGGTTATATCTAGACTCACAAGAACTCACTCTTAATTTCAATGTTCAAGGTCACTATATTAACTTTACGTTCCAAACACAAGAATGCAACAAAAGAAAAGCTATGAAGCAGCACCGAAAAAATCTGAGTTCAAGTTAGAGCATACATCTAGTGTTACATCATGATCTGTATGGCGTCGCTTTCGTGCATTGTAGTCCATAGGTGTATCTGTCTTCGATGGGATAAGTTTTTCATCCCAACAAACAAAATATAGATCACCATCCAGATCTCCACCAGAGCATTCATTTGGATGAGGCCTGCACGTATTGACAGCCCACGGTCATAAAGAATGAGAGGAAGATCAACCATATTAACAACATTTTTTTGTTAAAAAAAAGTTGAAAAGTTCTGCTCCACAACAATTCCAAGATATGGAGGATTTTTAACTTTCAAAATTGAAGCATCTGAAAATAACTTGCTAAAACCAGATAGATTATACATCATCAGCCTGGCAATTATTGGTCCCTCTACATTTAAGACATTTCAGCTTATCTAACAATTATAGGTCTGGAGAATCACAATGTCGTGCAGATTAAGCTTTGTTTGTTCTACATATCTGCCAATATACACGGCATACTCAACTTTTAAACTAAGATTGTAAACCAATTTATGGGAAAGCAAAAAAATTAAATATCCAAAATACAATCGAGAGAGGCCAAGCACCTTTTTTCCTTATTAAAATGTGCTCTGACAATGTGGATTATCACTTAGCATCCCAATATTATCAAATTGAAACCAAAAAGGTCAGCCAACCTTGTTTCTGTAAATAGACAAACATGACCTTATCTGCAAGCCATTAAATGAAACTTGAGAAGGAAGTTACGTTGTCAACATGAAAGGAAATTTCTAGAGGCCATGGATTGTCTTCTTTCAAAATTATGCTTAAAAGTTGAGAATAGATGCTTCAGAGGTATCGTTGTTGTTCCAGTTGTTTTGTGGTTCTATATGTATATTTTTTCCCCAACTTTGAATATGCATTGTAAGCTGCTCCTTTGGTGGCCACATGCGGTCATGGTAAACTGCATAGCAAAAAGTCCATCCAACATCAACTGATACCTGTTGGATAAGTTTGAGGAAAAGATAGTACCTGGGATGATCTTATCTATTTGAATTTGAATGTATTTGAGAAGATGCTGTGGCGTGCAAGACACTGTCCTTAAGAGTAGATTCGCACCTCTCGGAGATAATATCTCGGTGCAGAAGATCAGAGCACGACTACCCTTCAGAATACAACATCAAAGTCTTCTAACAGGCGTGCACACACCAATGTCAGAAGAGGATGAACAACCGAAATGATTTCCTTCTCTCTAGATAAGAACGGAAGCAAAAGAATGAATCTCTGGGCTGGATAAGGATGAGGAATGAATCTCTGAATAAGGATGGAATAGAAAGCATAAAGTTTGAATAAATTAAACACCGGCATTGCTTCGAATATTTATAAGAAAGCAAGCACCAGTCGAGAGCGACGAATCAATCCAACGGGAATGACGATTCAGTCCAAAGGTCGATCAGCGTCCAACGGTAGGTCAAACAAAAATAAAAGACTTATCACGTACGTAAAGACGTATAAGTCAAAAGACTGGTCAAAAAGAAAAATAAAAAGACTTATCCTACCGGTTGAAATAAAAAGGCTTATCCTACTGGTTGAGAATGACGTATCAGATAAAAGGACTTATCAAGTCAAAAAGCTTTTGAATTTTGAAATATACTAGATTTCCAACAATCCCCCACTATTTCAATATTCAAAAGATGACAAACTTTAGAAGGAACTTTAAGAATGTAATGCATAAGCCATGGTGTCAATGTTACTATGAACCATACATAGAGAAAATAAGTGTAATCCATAAAAGGTTGGTGAAACTAAGTTTCTATGAACCAATCCTTCTTTTATTGGATCGTTGACTTATAACTCACATTCCATCTCTCAGATTTTAGTTGTTTAAGTGGGTTGACACGTTTCGGCCATGCGTCTACCTGGATATTCATGAGTGCTCTAGAGATCTTACCCAAGTCTCATAGGAAGCGGCCACCACCTCCACACTCATATAGGTAGATTGTCATCAAGTATACACTGCAGTTTTGTATACCACCCAAATTAGGCTATAACATCCATTAAGAACTTCACATATTAGTTCAACCTAAACACTGCAGAATACTATCTCACACCATAGAAAGGGATTTCACAATATAAATAATTATGATAGTATACTCCAAGTTGTCCAGTGAATTGTTTTCCCATATGAACCTTCTTTCCGGTATTTCCGTTCATGAAGGTTGGGTTACCATCACTTCAACTTTTGATCTGGGTATAATCTCATTTCCCTCGATGTATTGCTCACAAGCTTTTTGCTTAGAGGCTTAGTCAGAGGATCGGCCAAATTCAACTCTGACCTTACATAATCCAAGGATATTACTGCATTATTAATAAGTTGCCTCACAATATTATGTCTTAGACATATATGTCTACTCTTCCCATTATAAATTTTGTTTTTAGCTTAGCTATGGCAGCATGACAATCACAATGTATAGACACAGATGGAGCTGGTCTCATCCAAATGGAAAGATCTACCAAAAGATTCCTGAGCCATTCAGCCTCAGTTCCAGCCTTCTCCAAGGCAATAAACTCGGATTCCATTGTAGACCGAGCTATACATGTTTGCTTAGATGATTTCCATAACACTGCTCCTCCAAGGGTAAACACATATCCACTCGTGGATTTCATCTCATCAGTCTGAAATCCAGTTAGCATCACAATACCCTTCTAATACTGTAGGAGTCCCACAATACATTAAACCATAGTTCATGGTTCCTTTCAAATATCTAAACACTCTTTGTAATGCAATCTAATGATCCTTGTTAAAAAATTGGGTATATTTGCTTAGTCTTCCTACAACATAAGTAATGTCAGGTCGGGTATAGTTCATTAAATACATAAGACTACCAATAATTTGAGCATATTTGGATTGTAAGACACCATTGCTTTTATTTTTCTTAAGCTATGAATTAGCATTATAAGGAGTGCTCACAGGCTTACTATCAAAATGTGAAAACTTTTTTAAGATTTTCTCAACATAATGTTCTTGTGAAAGTATGATACTATTCAACTTCTTTACAAGTCTAATTCCTAAAATCATATCTGCTTCTCGCATATCTTTCATATCAAAATTCAAAGTCAAGAACATTTTGGTGCTAGTCACAATATCAAAATTAGTGCCAAATATGAGCATATCGTCCACATACAAACAAATTATAACACATTCATGGTTAACAACTTTAGAATAAATATATTTATCAACACTATTAATTTGATATCCATTTGAAACTAGCACTTTATCAAACTTATCATGCCATTGTTTTGGTGCTTGTTTTAAGCCATACAAAGATTTAATTAATTTACAAACTTTATGCTCGTTACCAGGAAGAACACAACCCTCATGTTGATCCATATATATTTCTTCTTCTAGGTCTCCATTAAGAAATGCAGTTTTAACATCCATTTGATGAATTATCAATTTATGAATATTGCAAGAGCAATCAAAACTCTAATAGAAGTTATTCTTGTCACAGGTGCAAAAGTATCAAAGTAGTCAATATCTTTCTTTTGAGAATAACCTTTTGCAACCAGCCTTGCCTTAAATTTTTCAATAGAACCATGAGGCTTTAGTTTTTTCTTAAAGATTCATTTACACCCAATAGTTTTAGCTCCAGGGGGTAAACTTACTAATTCCCATGTATGATTGCTCATGATGGATTCTATCTCATTATTTATAGCCTCTTTCCAAAATATAGCATCAGGAGATGAAATTGCTTCAGAATAGATTTGAGGATCATTATCAATAAGAAAAGTATAAAAATCATCTCCTAAATTGGTTTCCTTTCTGATTCTCTTGGATCTCCTTAGCTCTTGAATGACATCAGGCTTTAAATTAGGTTCAACCACTTGTGGTCTAGAAGGTCTTTCTAAGGAGGTTTTCATAAGAAAGATATGTTCAAAAAATTCTGCATCTTTCGTCTCGACTATAGTATTAGGTTCCATAATATTATTTTCACTTTTAATCACTAAGAACCTCTAGGCTGCACTATATTTATTTGCAGGACTATTTTAAACATAACCTATGAACATACAATCAAAGGTTTTAGATCCTAACTTTCTCTTTTTAGGTTCAGGAAGCAAGACCTTTGCTAAACAACCCTATACTTTTAAATATTTAAAACTTGGCAAATGACCATTCCACAACTCATAGGGTGTTTTATTGGTTTTCTTATAAAAAATTCTATTTTGAATAAAACAAGCAAAAAGAAGGGCTTCCCCCCACAAGTTCATGGGTGCACCAGAACTAAGGAGCAATGCATTCATCATTTCTTTAAGTGTTCTATTCTTTCTCTCAGCCACTTCATTAGATTCTGGTGAATGAGGAGTAAATTCATGAATTATACCGTGTTGTGCACAATAATCATTAAAAGGAGTAGAATCATATTCTCCTCTATCAGATCTAAGTCTTTTTATTTTTCTTGTTAATTGATTTTTAACTTCTGCCTTATATTTTAGAAATATTTTGAAGGCTTCATCTTTTGATTTTAAAAGATAAATCATTGCATAACGAGAAAAATCATCGATAAAAGTAATATAGTATTTCTTTCCACTTCTAGTCATATTACCTTTTAAATCTCCTAAGTCAGAATAAATTAATTCTAACAATTCAATTTTTCTTGTATGAATAGATTTGCAACTCCTTTTGGTTAATTTAGATTCTACACATGTTTGGCATTTTTCATGATCATAAGAAGTAGACATGTTATTTAGCAAACCTAATTGTTTCATGCTTTTAATATAAGAGTAATTAACATGTTCTAATCTACCATGCCAAAGATTAACAGAGTCAAGCAAGTAAGCAGAAGAAGATGATGCATTTTCATTCATAACTTTGAGTACAATTAATACAAATAGACCCTGGTTACAATATCCTTTCCCAATGAAATTTTCAGATTTGGTCATGACAACTTTATCAGACTCAAATGACACTTTCACACCATTTTTTTCAAGCAAGGCCATAGAAATCAAGTTCATACGGATGTCCGGCACATGTAGCATATCTCCAAGTGAAAGGACTTTTCCAGAAGTTAGTTTTAGATTGACTTTTCCTTTGCAAATCACTTAACAAGACTTTGAGTTGCCCATGAAGACTTGCTCCTCTCCTTCTGGCAGTGGGATATAGGAGGCAAATGCATTTCTATTGTCACATATATGACGAGTGACTCCAGAATCCATCACCCAGTCCTTTGTATGTGCAACAATATTAGCCTCGCTAACAACAACAGCAATCACATCTTCTCCAACCATCAAGTTAGCCTTTGGTTTGAATGGAGCATCATTAATTTTTCTGAGCCTGCATTGGGCAGCATGGTGTCCTAGTTTCCCACAAACATAGCAAGATCCCTTTTTCTTCTTAAAATTTTGACTTTTTTGAAAATGAAGCTTCTTATCATATTTCTTGTAATGGTTTATATGTTTGGGCTTATAGGACTTATGCTTATCCTTACTAGATCCATCCTCTATTAGATTAGCCTTACTAGTCATTTCCTTAGCCTTTTCTATCTTTTCTCGGGCTCTGTTTTGCTCTTCAATCCTAATATGCACAATAACGTCTTCAAGGGACAGACTTTTTTTATGCTTTAAATTATTCTTATAATCTTTCCAAGATTCAGGTAATTTTTCAATTAGGGATCCAGCAATAAAAGCATCAGGAAGAATAATATTTTCATTTTTAAGGTCATCTATTAGAACATGGAAAGCATGGATCTGAGATGACACATCCTTATCTTCTGACATGGTAAAATTAAAAAGGTTTTCTATAGCAAATTTATGAGAACCGGCATCTTCAAGAATATATTTTCTTTTAAGGCTTTTCCAAATTTCAGAGGCTGATTAAATAGGATAATAAATATCAAATAGTTTATTGGATAGAGTACTAAGAATAGTATGCCTACATATTCTGTTAGCCTTTTCCCAGGTTAGAAGGTCCTCCTCTTTCTCAGGTTTAGGATCAGTCAAAACATATCCAATATTAACGTCTAATATTGAAAATATTTTCTCTTGCCAACGTTTATAATGGGAACCGGTAAATTGCTCAATCTTGGATGTATCGGGAAAGTACTTAGTAGCAGCAACCATAATAGAGTCCATATCTACTCTTAAGATTGTTGGATATGTTTAAGGAAAAGATAGTACACAGGATGATCGTTTCTATTTGAATTTGAATGTATTTGAGAAGATGCTGTGGCGTGCAAGGCACTATCCTTAAGAGTAGATTCGCGCCTCTCGAAGATAATATCTCGGTGCAGAAGATCATAGCACGACTACCCTCCAGGATACAACAGCAAAGTCTTCTAACAGGCGTGCACACACCAATGTCAGAAGAGGATGAACAACCGAGATGATTTCCTTCTTTCTGGATAAGAACGGAAGCAAAAGAATGAATCTCTGGACTGGATAAGGATGAGGAATGAATCTCTGGATAAGGATGGAATAAAAAGCATAAAGTTTGAATAAATTAAACACCGGCATTGCTTCGAATATTTACAAGAAAGCAAGCAATGGTCGAGAGCGACGAATCAATCCAACGAGAATGACGATTCAGTCCAAAGGTCGATCAACATCCAATGGTAGGTCAAACAAAAATAAAAGACTTATCACGTATGTAGAGATGGTCAAAAAAAATTAAAAAGACTTATCCTACCGGTTGAAATAAAAAGACTTATCCTATCGGTTGAAAACGGCGTATCAGATAAAAGGACTTATCAAGTCAAAAGGCTTTTGAATTTTGAAATATACTAGATTTCCAACAATACCAACCATTTTTAAGCCATCCAAAGTAATCTAAACGGATGAAATCCATAAATACAGGAAAGCATGAAAGGCTTCCCTCAGACTTCTTTTCCTTTTGCCCTTCCACCTTTGCTTTCTTCTACAAGGAACTATAGTTCCTGTGACATTAAAGCCCAAGAGATTCTAGTTCTTCATTCAGCATTTTCATGTAAACAGATTTCTTCAAAATATAGTTCCTGTGATTAAAAACCTATATCTGAGATTTGATCCAGCATGTCACTTGTAGAGAAAGCCACAATGATTTTCTTATGATTCAAGCTCATATGATGTGGCCATATTTTTACGTTACCCATCACCATCCCACAACTCCCTTTATCCAGACTTGGGACTGATTATATATAAAACACAGGCAGAGTTAGCCTTAATATCAGGTAAGTTACGTAATATTTCCCAAGTAATACAGATCAAATAAATAACAAGTAAAACATTATAAGACATCGAGGACAAGGAATCAATCAAGGCAACAGTGAACACTCTCTGTGTTACTTGAATTAGTAAAAGCTCGTTAATCATGCTAATTATGCAATTATGCAGCTTGATAAAATGTTTGGCCTAAAAAACAATCCATTTTTCTTAAGTTAAATTAAAAAAAAATTATGGAATTACATACCTGCTACCTTTTTGAGGGAAGACAATGCAATCAACCAAACCCATATTATCCAATTGAGGGTTATAGACAGCCTGGAGTACTCTAACATCACCAGGGTGTAGGCAAGGGTTCCTTGTGACCACAATCTTTTGAACTATTGTTGCTGCTTTTTGGTCGACCTCCTCAAAGAATGTTTGATCTGTATCTTGTAGCTCTTCCTTTGTCATGGTCAATTTGACATACACTTGGCCATAATCTAATGACCCTGTCTCATCTAAACATCCAAGGAGGACCCGACCCTTTGGAACAAAGATCCGGCATCTACTTCTTATATCAGATAACTGAGATTCCCGGTAGGCTTTAAGCAGCATTGACAGATATGGCTCTGAATTTGGTTCATAACCTTGCATCAACATCTTTACTGCTGTTCTGATATCAGGAAAGGTCATTTTGTCCAACATTTTCAAAGCAATTTCTCTGTTTGTTAGCATTTCATCTAAAAGATGCATTTGATCATGTTGCATTGATTCAAATACTTCATCTTCTATCCCCAAGGTGGAGAGGAGACATACAATTTCACGGTTCAGATAGCATGGCTGATAGTCGCTCCATTTAGTGACACAAAGCATTGTGTTATCTGACTTGAACTTCAACATGCTAGGACGCAATGAAAGCTTCTCAAAGGAAGTGCGGTCAACAGCTATAACTCCTTTGTAACCACCATATCTAATTTGGAAAGCTGAAGGAGTATGACTCAATCCACACTTGTGAGCAACTTGCTTGGCAAATGATAAAGATATTTTTCCAATACCATCTGAAAAGCAATATGGTATGCCGTCAGTAGTGACTGTAATATCTGAAATTGATTTTACATCCCGGAGTGGAACGTTTACTGTTTGCAAAGAGGAACTGAACAATTGACCCATTCTTGCTGCACATTTAGATATACTATGGATTTGGTTAAAATGACCCATCCATTCTCTAATGTTCTCTGCAGTCACCTTGTCATTAGAAGCAACATCCAAGCAGAATTTGAACGAAGCTGACTAGCAGAAAATGCCAGAAACTCAAACTTCTTTGAACCAATCACAATTCCATCTTTGAGAATTGACAGTATATGATTATATATCCCAGTTCTATAGGGTTTAGAAAACACTCCTTGCTCAGATCTTGTTGAAATTGCATCTGAGGAAAGCTTGCTCCAGTCTTCCTCAACAAAGGTAACCCTAATGAAGTCAGAAGCATATTCAGAATAATAATTTACGACATAATTGGAGATTTCAAGCTCAGGTCCTAAAAAGTAGACTTTTGATGGAGTAACAAGAACCCTGTGACAACTCATTAAGTTTTCTGCTTGAGGGCTTTTGATGAGCAACGACGTGTTTTGATTCTTTCTCAAGTTAGCCAACTGATTTTTGATGAACTGTACAGGCTCATAGCAAGTTGACTTCAACTTATGCATCTTTGTGAGTATTTTCATAGCTGTATCTAAAGATAGTCCTCTGAGAATGTCAAACAGATCATTGTTGACTTGCCCGCAAGAGATTTTTTGCATGTGGACTAGAGAATTAAGCTGAAAAAGGATCTCATAAGCCACTGAATGTTCAGCCGGGCAACTTATTATGGGAACTAGTTTTGATGAAGGACAAAATAATTTTCCCTTTGAGAGGGCTAATTCACCCTGTTCTCCTGAAAATGGCAACTTTTTCTGAATTTCTGGGCTTGGCAATCCTTCCACAAATTCCAAACATAGATAACAAGACCTCCCAATAGAGCTGTTTGATGAAAAATCCGGCGTGCGGACCCATAGGAACTGCAAGTCCTCTTTGCAGACATGGTAACGATCATTGCTAAATTTTGAACTAATTGTAGGCCCAGAAATTCTGTTATAAATTTTTGGTGCGTAGTTGAGCTGAAATATTAAAGTTTCAAGTGAGATTGCAATCAACAGAGGTCTTTCTAGAAAACAAAAGATAATAAAGGATGCTTAAAGTACAGAAACATGAACATGTGCAACATCCACTTTTTTAAACATCCCCGCAGAGCTAAAAGTTATCATCTACTGGTTAAATCAAATATACAATATTTAAAGTATTTTTAGCATCCAAATTTTGAATAAATTTTCCTTTTATTCAAGAGTTACTCAATTTACATTCTTAAGAATTTTGCAACAAGCAAAATATTAATACATACAGGAATTTTGTTTAGAAGGTATAATTTAATAGGAATTAAATTAAAAATAAAATCTATATACACAGTAAGGGACTGGAGTCCATCCAACACAAATACAACGCCATACAAAAACAAGATTTTATTAGGGGTGGCAATTCATGCTGCCGTGTCATGTTTGTGCAGTGTCAAAGCTGGATAACATTACATGGGTCAACACTAATATATGTCAAAAATCTCAACATAAACATGACTCGATTATTAAACAAGCAACACGACACGATACATATAACCCATTTAATAAATAAATCGTATTAGATTGACATAACATGACTCACTTAACAACTTACTTAACATAAATAGACATGACTGACTTAACAACTCGCTTAATATGGGTTTTTACTTTTTCTCCTTAATTTTTAAGTTTTCTTATAATTATTAAATTCTAATAGCATATAGACAAAAGATAAAAGTAACATTCATTTCTTTTAAAATTAGCTTCTAAATAGTCTTTATATATATATATATATATATATATATAAAGAAACAATTGATAAAGTTAAAAATGTTATTAACAAAGTATGTTAATTAGGTCATAATTGTGTCATTTTTTAGCTGACAGGTCAACACATGATACGGCATGTTTATTTCATATTATAATCGTGTCGATATGATATTAACTCATTTAAGATCAAAGTTCACTATACCAAAAACTAGCATGTTTCAATACTAGACTGGTATAATTCAGTACTGAGCATACCTTACTGAATCGATGGTATACCAATCGATGGACCAAAAGGCTCCAAGCCATGAACCATCCCGAATTAAGCTAAATTAGGCTGAATCAGATGGTTCAATTCAGTTTGGTTCGTCGATTTGGGCTTAGTTCAGGATAGTTTGCCCCTCTCCCCCCAAACCAAACCAATGGGCCAAATCGTTCTAGTTTCAGGCTAGTTTAGCATACAATGCTTAAGATTAACCCAAACCTGCTTATTTTGTGTTGGATTCGAGTAATGTTCGCATGTCGCGTCCAATTTTGCCACCCCTACTTGATAGACTATGTCAAACTTTTTTTTGATGGCACACATGCTGTCATTTCATTGAGTCATAGCTGTTTTCTCTCACTATTACATGTGTTATTGAATTATTAGTATTAATCTAGTCATGAGAGCAGTGGTATAATAGTCCAATAAAGTCCAACATGGATGATTTTTTACCAAAACAAAAGTAGCCTGCTTTTGCAAATACAACAATGAATTGGATCTTCTTGCAAAATCGTCTATCACCAACATTCCATCTTGTGGCACCCAGAAAATCATGCATTGTAGAATCAATAGCCTCTCCAGTCCCTCCTACTTCTATACCCCCATTAGCTAAAGGGAAGGCTCCAAATTATCTTCCAAGAGAAACACAGAGGGTTCAAAAACTTAGAGAAGCAAGGTTAAACTGTTGGAAGCCATGGCATATGCTACAACATAATTATCTTCTTAACCTAAGAATGATGTGAAAACATCCCATATAAGCTATAGACTTCCTCAATACATGAACTGCTTTCTTGGTAAGGGTGAATTAAGGTTTTGCCTTAGTTCATATATGAGATGACACCATCTTGAGGAAAATATATGCATATCATATCATCAAGAACCTCAGATATATATCTCAGGACCAATATTTTAGCTTCACCTAACCCAAAGTTTTATACATTCAAGGGCACAAAATGTTTCCTCATAAGATCTGCCTTTTTATTTCAGAGGGAAGTTCCGCTCTTCTTTAACCAATGGAACATTCTGTTTCTTTCCGTGAGAAAATGCAGCATTTACATTCCAAAAGGTTGGCAAAACAAGCACCGCAGATGGCCATAGAGGAGGAAGAAAATACCAATTATGTAAATATGATAGACATAGAAATCACTATATTATCTCTATATGACAATGTTCAGATTCAAACAACAAATAGTATTAGATCACTAGCTGACGAGGAAACAAACCAAAATATAGAAATCTGAAAAGTTCTACGCAGATTATGTGCCTCTCTACACAAGCATGCATAGTTTCATAGCACCACACATGCCCACGGAAGAGGGAGAAGATACTCATCACATAAATATGTGCTTCATCATCAGGGAAATATTCATCCAGACTATATAGGGCATTATCCAATGTGAAGCACATCTGAACATAGAAATCTCAAAATCACATATTAGGAGCATGTGCAGTTCAATATGCTTCACATCCAATATTATATAACCAAACTTCCTCATTTGAGTATTTTGTTATCATAAGAAGCTGCTTAGTTCTTCTAAAGATTATCTTTCATGCAAGAAAATAAAAGCCAACGCACTACATTCACATGCCAAAACACTACCAAATGCAGAAAAATAATGATGTAAAACCGTTCCATGAGTATGCACAAGTATTGAAGAAGGAATAAATAAGTGTCAACTTGAAAGTCCAAACCAAAATAAAAGCATATATAGCAAAATAGGCATAAAAAAGCCTTCACCCGCAATAGAATGGCATTTGTTCCCCGTCCAGCCAAACGACACCCGAAGGTGGCAACAATGTCCCCAAATGTGACCTCCAGCTTGTATCTCTCCCCGCCATCCTCGAAGAAAGCTCCAATTTTTCCCTCTCAGGCATGATCTCGGCCCTCACGCGGTCCCACGAACCGAACACTTCCATGCACCGCTCGGCCACCAGGACCCCGGCGTGGAGCGCGGCGCCCTCGACGCGGTTCCCGGTCTCGGCGGCCCTGACGATGATGTCGTCGTTGGAGCGGAAGACGGCGAGGCGGGCGCGCTGGAAGTCGGGGAGCTGGCCGCGGTCGGCGAGGAGGCAGGCCCTTTCGGCGGCGGCAAGGGAGTCGAACTGGACGCGGCCGAAGCCCCGGGACTTCCAGTTTCGGTGGGCGGTGACGATCTCGCAGGCGAAGACGGAGCCCACGGCCGAGTCGAAGAACTCGAAGATCTCCTGCGCGACGGCCGTCAGAGGGATATTCGACACGCGCACGGTGGCGCGGCCAACACCCATCGGAAACAGAGAAGGATAGAGTGGAGCTCGACGGAAAGGGCTTTATTAGGGTTTATTCATGGATTACCCCTTGGCCGAGGTTGGCGGGAGTATAGAGATTGGAGAAAAAGAGTTCGCGAGCTTTGTTTCGGTTTTAAACCGTAGCCCTCTGCGAGTTTATAGTTAGATAAAGGGGGTGTAATCGAGACGAGCCGAGCCGTTTCGATGCTTAGCTCGAAATCGATTCAAACTCTAAAATTTAAAATTTAAAATTTAACTTAAGCTTGATTGAATTTTTTATTTAAAGCTTGAAATCGAGTTTGACGAAAAACTCGATATATTCAAACTCAACTCAATTTAATTTAAATTTATATAAATATTTTAAAAATATTTTTAATTAAAATAAAATATATTTTAATAAAAAAATATATGATTTATAATTTATATAATTAAAATAATATTATAATATATAATTACAAGAGCAAAATAATAAAATTTTATAAGTTTAATTAAACTTACGAGCTTTTCTTAAGCCTAGTATTTTAATACTTCAACTAGACTTGATAATATATTCGAGTAGTTTGAGCGTGATTCGATAAGCAATGAATCGATTTTAAATATTTTTGAGTCAATTTTGAACTACTCACTGTCTCGACTCAATTACATTTCTATCCAAATCTAGTTCTTCTTTATTAAATTCGGGTTAGGGCTAATTTTTTTAAATTTTATCCTACCTAGCTCACTCTGATGTGAATTTCACGGCAGTAATTTTTTTATATGCTAAAACGTATAATTTTTATTTAAACTTTATTTTGATTTCCAATCTTTCATGCATTGCGTCAAACATGACCATTATTTAGCTTAGGAGAAAATCTCAATGACATTTCAAATTTTTATTAATTTCAACTAAATTAAAAATATAGTATTTTTAAAATATAAAAAAATAAATTGTTATATATTTGGGGTCTAAAATGAATTTTAAGATAAAGTTTAGGGGTGAAAAGCATATTTTCTTTTTTAAAAAGAAAGCTATCTATTACAACTAAATTAATATTTTATAATTTTTAAAAAACAAAAAAAGATTGCAGGCCTACTTTCGATCAGGACACGTTTTTAGAAAAATAAAAATAAAAACATTGTACACTTAGGCTATGTTTGAAATAGAGGATAAGAGAGATAAGGGGATATCCCTTCTTATCCTCAAAAGCTATAACTATAGGGAATAATTCTAAAAAAAGTTTAATTAGAGGGAATAAACATGGGTTATCCCCTAGACTTATTCCCTAAGGACCACAGTAATAACTAGAGATATCTTTTGATGGCAAAGTTATTATTTAAGAAAGATAGTTATCCCTTGAGCTACCCTAGATAAATGTTATCATGTACATTTATACATTTATTCAGAAATAACTTTTTGAAAACCAAATACTATCTTAACCTGCACTATCGGTGTGATGCCCCTCCCGATAGTTCCACATTGAAAAATTGGGAGTTGATTGAGTGGTTTATGTTGGGAATTGTATCCTAAAGCCAATCATTTGATGATTGTGCTAATGTAAATTGTATATAAATTGATATATTAATAAAAGTTATTTGGCAGTTTATTCATTACAAGAACATCTTCTTAATACTCCTGATTGTAATGAAGCCCAGATAAATCTTCCTTCACGATAAAGGAGGATTTATCTTTGAAGGTCCTCAAAAAGGTTCGCGACCATATGATATACTATGACAGGGCCATAGTACTATCAATTATAGGACGTTGTATATCATATTTGTTGGTTGTCCTCTTAACCAAGGAGTGTAGAGACACTGATATGACATACAAGTGAAAGTGTAGGAGTACATTTCACCGAACGTGACTCATTTCTGGATACTCTACTGTCAAGAGTTAATCCGAGAAGATATAGGTATAAGTATCCTTCAAACCTGAAGATCACAACCAGTGGCTTATAAGCAACTCATTGTACTTAGGTGCTGGACCACCTGGATTTCTAATCCAGCTACGAAAGGTTACTGGGTGCAGTCAAGTACTTGTGGTAGTCAGTTATGGATCAAGATGGAATTTAACCTATCCCGTTAAAAGGAGAAATGCTTGTGTTTCAATTTAGCAAGACCTTGGCCAAGGCATTTCATGTGAAAGTCACATGATCACTAAAATTAAAATCACTTTATGGATTTGCTATTTAGAGTTGACAGGCTCTTAAGCCATCCTTAGCATTTGTGGTCAAGAGGATGAATTATACGGTAACTGTTTCTTAGGGTTCTTGGAGTTTGCTCGGCAACTCTTTGACCTATCCGACGTCGAGTTCCATTGCTAGATGGGCACATCGATTAGTATAGAAAGTTATTTCTATGCTACAGGCTTAGGTTCGAACCTAGAGAGTCACACGCATAGAAGTTTTCTAGGATGATTGTTTGCTGATCAACGATTGAGAATCGTATATGATTTAATTAATCAATTTGATTGATTGAATTATCTCAATTAGGTTAAGTACAATTGAATAAGATTCAATTTGGTTTAAGTCTATTAGAAGGACTAGTCAATTTCAAATATTGATTTAAAATTAGACTTGATTTGGATTTAAATAGATTCAGGACTAGCTAAATTTGATTTGGGCTAGGACCATGATCTATGTGGGTTCAGTCCAATAAGTTCAGATTAGCTTAAACCAAAAATTAAACCCAAACCTCTCGCATAAGTCTAAGTCTGAGAGATTAAATTCACATATAGAATTTAATGTCTTGCATTAATCTTCTCTAAATAATTACGCGTTAGAATTTATATGGAATAAATGCGCCTCTTTGTATTAACCAAGCGCTATGGTTCGACGATGGTTTTTATAGAACGTCGGAATTAACCGTTCGACGACTCTTTAGTTTTTTACCGAACGTCAACGAAGCGCTATGGTTCGGCGTCTCTTTGGTTTTCGCCAAACGGCGAAATTCTAAATGTTAGAATTTAATGGGCTGGCTAAAAAGATACTATAAATAGAGGACATCCCTCACCGTAGTACATAAAAGAGAAAAACAACACACGATATGTCGTGAATTGATTTTCTAAAGAATTAGAATGGAAAATCCTGGTGATTCTGATGCTAACGGAAGTATGGAGGATCCTAGAAAAAGAATTCAAGTGGAGGATTCAAGATCAGCAAAGTCATTTTTCGCGAGCTAGCACTCCCGAGAATCCGATCATTCGGGGCTTTGCGTGGACGATACTAGAGGCCGGACGATTAAACGGCTGCAGAGCATAAAAGGATTTACCAATTGCCTTTAAGGTAAGTGATATGATCCCTAGATCTTAAGGTATGCTTCAAGATAAGAAGTATAACTTCTTGCCTTGAAGATCAAGACATGATCTTGATAGTTTTATTTATATGCATATACAAAGCAAAGATATGATCTTGATGCATGTTAGATAGATTAGTATGTAATCTTTAAATTTCCGCATTGATAATTGTTATCAATTTTTTAAAACATGCATGCCTCGAAAATTGTTCTCCCTTCAAATGGTATCAAAGCGATGGTTTTGTATTGATCTAATTTATTGCATGTAAATTAATGCTTCTATTAATTGTGTAATCAAGGCTAAAACAAATCACAGGTCTATTCGGTCACAGATGGATTGAAAATTTAAATTACCCATTCAACGAGCCGTGATAATTTAAATTGATCTTTGGCTTCAAAACACTGATTATACACACTCTCAAAAAATATGTTTTATATTTGATACATATTGATGTTGTATAAAACATGATATTTGCATGTTTAGTATAAAGCATAGATATGATTATGATGGCATGATGTCTATGTTATGAAACATACAAATATTTATGAGAGTCTAATTTGAATGTCAAATGTTAATTCATAATCTCTTTAGATATGATCTAAATATAGGAATTATGAGTAGTAACATAATACATGTGATGCTTGATTGAAATATATGATACGTAAACATGAAATATATTTAATCCTTTGGGTTAGCTAAATCGGGTCCATAAAGGGTTAGACCCTAAGATTTAAATCAACTGGACTATAAGAGTATTTGATCAAATCTAATTAGATTAGGTTAAGAATGCTCTAAATCAAACAATAGTTGTAGTTGATCATGTCCTTCTCTTTGATTAAACCAAATGGACGTAGATTAGGCTCCGTGGTTGAGCATGAATCTCTTAGATGGTCAAATCAGAATTGATTAACCATATGATGTAAAGGTGAGTTAGCAAGTTGCTCTAGGATCAACGATCCAATGGTTTTTAATTGTGAGCTACTCGTATTGATGCGTCTTTAACAAGTTAATGGCATATCCCTCCCATTGATCTCACTCACCTGGTCAATGTGGTGAACCATTTATGATTCAGATCATTTACCTAATTCGGGTTGACCCATGCTTGTAAGGAAATCAGTCTCACTAATTTAGGTGCCACTTAACCTGACTTAATCTTGTTTCATTCTACCGATTTCATAGATTCAGTGAGAGAACTTGATTAGTTAATTTATCTATAGATTATTAAATCCTTTAAAATTATTAGGTCCTTAAAATGAAATAGTTATATGATAACTAAATCATAGCCTCCCATTAAGGTGGATGATAATGAGTCCGATGTCTTGATAATCATTGGAGGCACTCTATGTCTGGTGCTTGTCAACCATCGGAATTATCATTCATTATATGATAAGTCAGCGTAACTATTACATAGACAATCAGGTGAGCTGAGCTTCACTCGGGCTTGGTTGTCTATTGATAGGTTACACTGATTATATCATTTAATGGTTGGACCTAACCAGAACTTTCAGTGGGGGCACTTCATGCTTGCTGAAGAGGTATATTGGGCAAAACTGAACACTAAGAATTATTTAGGAAAAATTGGTTTTGAACCTACTCTTAGATGCATATGGGTTAGCCAAGCTTCACTTGGGCCTGTATGTAGTTTATGTAGATCTTAGTGCCCGCTAAAGAATTAAGAGTAATTATTTGAATTGGGGTGTAGAGGCTGCCAATTTGAACAAAAATTATGGGAGAATCTTTAGACTAAAGTCCAAGTCTTTAGACTGAATCAATTTATATACTAATAAACTTTAGTTTTTCCTTATGCAAAACATGGCCACTAATTTATCATTAAGGTCCCTATTGGATAGTGACAAGTTGAATGGTTCCAATTTCAATAGCTGGTTCAAAAAACTTAAGATCGTCCTTGAGCATGAGAGGATTCTATATATTCTGAATAATCCTGCACCAAAGATACCTGATGCAAAACACCCAAAGTTCTGAGAGAGACACTTATCAGAAGTGGCTCAGTGATAGAACTAGTGTGCGTTGTATCATGCTAGCGGCAATGAATGATGAATTCGGTTGCCGATTCGAGAATGCTCAGCCAGAAGAAATCATTCAAGCGTTGAATGAATCTTTCGGCACACCCGATGATGTTGAAAGGCACAGACTAGCACTACAAGAAAATAATGAAATAGCGACGCAATTTTAGCGATGCAAATATGCGTCGCTAAAATTGCGACTACATTGCGACGCTCCGCGTCAAAAAAACATTGCGACGCATTAGCGACTCAAAAACCATAAAATTAAAAAAAATTTAAATTTAGCGATGCAAAAATGCATCGCAATATTTATAAAATATGTTTTTTTAAATTATAAAGGAATAAATATTGCGACGCAGCTAAGTGCGTCGCAATGTTTTTAAAAAAATTAATTATGTTAAATAGCGACGCATTAGCGACGCAATAAAACAAAATGAGAAAAAATATATTTAATATAGCGATGCAAAAATTGCATCACAAATATTAATAAAAAAATTAATTTTTATAAAATATAATTATGAAATAAAATATTACGATGCAACTCAGTGCCTCGTAATATATTTGAAAAACATAATAATTTTAAATAGCAACGCATTACCGATGTAATAGACCAGAAAATTGTAAAAATTAATTTTAATTTAGGGACGCACTAATTGCATCGTAATTATTTTAAATGAAATTAATTTTTATAAATATTAATATGAAAAAAAAATATTGCGATGCAAAACAGTGCATCGCAATGTTTTTAAAAACTTAATTATTTTAAATAGCGACGCATTAGCGACGTAATAAACCAAAAAATATAAAAATTATTTTTAAATTTAGCGACGTAATAATTGCATCGTAATTAATTTAAATAAAATTTATTTTAAGAAAATAGTATTATGAAATAAAATATTGCGATGCAATCCAGTGCATCGTAATGTTTTGTTAAAAATAAATATGTTAATTAGCGACGTAATAGCGATGCAATAAAACAGTAAAGCAATAAAAAAAAAATTATTTAACGATGCAAATTAATGCATCGCAATATTTTAAAAAAAATTCATAATGCCAAATTAGCGAGGCATTAGCGACATAATAAATTAGAAATATAATTAAAAATTAATAATGTCCTAGATCGGTCGTCGTCGACCGTGATCGATCATGGCTTCAATCGATCGCAACCGTCGGGTCGTCGCCGATCGGATCGATCGCGACGGTTCGAGATCGGTTGTCGCCGACCGGGATCAATCATGGCTTGGATCGATGGCAACCGTCGGATCATCGCGATCAAGATCGATCATGGCTTCGATCGATCGCACCGTCGGATCGTCACCGATCCGATCGATCGCGACAGTCCAAGATCGGTAGTCGCCGACCGGGATCGATCATGGCTTCGATCGATCGCAACCCTCGATCGTCACCGATCCGATCGATCGCGACGGTCCGAGATCGGTCATCGCCGATCAGGATCGATCATGGCTTGGATCGATCGCAACCGTCGGATCATCGCCGACCAGGATCGATCATGGCTTCGATCGATCGCAACCGTCGGATCGTCGCCGATCCGATCGATCACATGGTCTGAGATAGGTCATCGCGACCGGGATCGATCATGGCTTGGATCGATCGCAAACCGTCGGATCATCGCCGACCGGGATTGATCATGGCTTGGATCGATCGCAACCGTCGGATCGTCGCCGATCCGATCGATCGCGATGGTCCGAGATAGGTCGACACCGACCGGGGATCGATCATGGCTTAGATCGATCGCAACCGTCGGATCATCGCCGACCGGGATCGATCATGGCTTGGATCGATTGCAACCGTCGGATCGTCGCCGATCGATCGATCGCGACGGTTCGAGATAGGTCATCGCCGACCGGGATCGATCATGGCTTGGATCGATGGCAACCGTCGGATCATCGCCGATCGAGATCGATCATGGCTTCGATCGATCGCAACCGTCGGATCGTCGCCGATCCGATCGATCGCGATAGTCCGAGATCGATAGTCGCCGACTGGGATTGATCATGGCTTCGATCGATCGCAACCCTCGATCGTCACCGATCCGATCGATCGCGACGGTCCGAGATCGGTCATCGCCGATCAGGATCGATCATGGCTTGGATCGATCGCAACCGTCAGATTGTCGCCGACTGGGATCGATCATGGCTTGGATCGATCGCAAACCGTCGGGTCATCACCGATCGGATCGATCGCGACGGTCCGAGATCGGTCATCGCCGACCGGGATTGATTATGGCTTGGATAGATCGCAACCGTCGAATCATCGCGACCGAGATCGATAATGGCTTGGATCAATCGCAACGTCGGATCATCGCTGACCGGGATCGATCATGGCTTGGATCGATCGCAACCATCGGATCGTCGCCAATCCGATCGATCGCGACGGTCCGAGATAGGTCATCGCCGACCGGGATCGATCATGGCTTGGATCGATCGCAACCGTCGAATCGTCGCGACCAGGATCAATCATGGCTTGGATCGATCGCAACCATCGGATCATCGCCGACCGGGATCGATCATGGCTTCGATCGATCGCAACCGTCGGATCGTTTATAATTATAAAAAAAAAGTAATGAAAAAAGTTTAAAAAAATATTAAACAATATTACGATGCTGTAGCGACGCATTTTCGAAGAAAAAAAATAAACAAATATTGCGACGCAATGTATGCGTCGCAATTATTTTAGTAAATATAATTTTTATCAGTAATAATAAATAAAAGAAATATAATATTGCGACGCATTAGTTGCGTCGCAATATTTTTCTATAATATATGTAATGAAAAAGTATAAAAAAAGTTATTGCGACGCAATTTGTGCGTCGCAATTATTATCATAAATTATAAATATTCTCATTTATAAATATTAAAAATTATTGCGACGCCGTAGCGATGCATTTTCGAAGAAAAAAAATAAACAAATATTGCGACGCAATGTATGCATTATAATTATTTTTAGTAAATATAATTTTATAAGTAATAATAAATAAAAAAATAATATTACGACGCATTAGTTGCGTCGCAATGTTTTCTATAAATATATGTAATGAAAAAGAATAAAAAAAATATTGCAACGCAATTTGTGCGTCGCAATTATCATAAATTATAATATTATCATTTATAAATATTAAAAAATTATTGCAACGCCGTAGCGACGCATTTTCGAAGAAAAAAAATGAACAAATATTGCGATGCAATGTATGCATCGCAATTATTTTTAGTAAATATAATTTTTATCAGTATTAATAAATAAAAGAAATATAATATTGCAATGCATTAGTTGCATCGCAATGTTTTTCTATAAATATATAATGAAAAGTTTTAAAAATATATTGCGACGCAATTTGTGCGTTGCAATTATTATCATAAATTATAAATTATCATCATTATAAATATTAAAAAATTATTGCGATGCCGTAGCGATGCATTTTTGAAGAAAAAAATAAACAAATATTGCGACGCAATGTATGCATCGCAATTATTTTTAGTAAATATAATTTTTATCAGTATTAATAAATAAAAGAAATATAATATTGTGACGCATTAGTTGCGTCGCAATGTTTTTCTATAATATATGTAATGAAAAAGTTTAAAAAAAATATTGCGACGTAATTTGTGCATCGCAATTATTATCATAATTATAAATATTATTTATAAATATTAAAAATTATTGCGATGCCGTAGCGATGCATTTTCAAAGAAAATAATAAATAAATATTGCGACGCAACTAATGCATCGCAATAGTTTTTAGTAAATATATTTTTTATCAGTAATAATAAATAAAATAAATATAATATTGCGATGCATTCGTTGCATCGCAATGTTTTTTCTATAAATAATGTAACAAAAAGTAAAAAAAAATATTGCGACGAATTTGTGCGTTGCAATTATTATCATAAATTATAATTTTTATCATTTATAAATTTAAAAAAAAATAAATAAAACATATATAATATTGCAACGCATTTGTTGCGTCGCAATAATTTTTGGATAAATATATGTAATGAAATAGTTAGAAAATTTTTTGCGACGCACTGTATGCGTCGTAATTATTATCATAAATTATTATTTTAATCATTTAAAAATATTAAAAAAATATTGCGATGCCTTAGCGACGCAATTTCTAGAAAATAAAAATAATTTTTCCGTCGAACATTGGTGCCAAGTTAAAAAAAATTGCGACCGATTAGCGACGCAAATTTGCGTCGCTAATCACTCATATATAAAGTCGGCCGGCCTTCTCTTCTTCTTCCCCGTCTTGACCTAGCCGCCGCCCTCCCCAAAACCTCTTCGGCTCCCACCGTTCGCTGCTCCAGCTCCCCCCCTCTAGTGCTCCGGCTCCCCGACGGTCTCCTCCAACTCCGGCGTCTCCTCTCGACCGAGGTAAGCCCCCCCACCCTCTTCCAAAATTATTTTTTTGTAAAAATTTTCCTTTGGCCACGGCCAAGACCGTGGCCGTCTTCTTCGGCCACGGCCGCTGCCGTAGCCGGCAGTGGCCTGGCCACCGTGGCCAGGCCATAGTAAAAAAAAAAATTTCTTGTAACAGGGGGGGGTGGGGAAAACCCCCCCCATTTTGTCTTCTCCGGCCACGGCCGCTGCCGTGGCCGGCAGTGGCCTGGCCACGGCTGCTGCCGTGGCCGGCAGTGGCCTGGCCACGGTGGCCAGGCCACAGTCAAAAAAAATATATATTTGTAACAGGGGGGGTGGGGAAACCCCCCCCCCCCATTTTGT
>UESW01004238.1:0-124507 GCA_900491605.1 Calamus simplicifolius | reverse complement strand
GACGGGACCTATCCTAAAGCCTGTTACACTCTTGACAGAAATTCACGAGAAGTTTTATGTAACTGGCTTAGAGGGTTAAAATTTCCAGATGGTTATGCCTCAAATATCGGTAGGTGTATGGACATGCATAAGCTCAAGTTGTTTGGCATGAAGAGTCACGACTGCCATGTTTTCATGCAACGGTTATTACCTGTAGCTTTTCGTGAGTTGCTTTCGCAACATGTCTGGAAGGCAATTACGGAGCTCAGCTTGTTCTTCAAGGAGTTATCTGCCGCAGTCATTACTTCTGCATCCATGGCAAGGCTTGAGGAGGAAATTCCAATTATTTTATGCAAGCTTGAGCGAATATTTCCTCCCAGTTTTTTTGACTCAATGGAGCATTTACTGGTTCACTTGCCATATGAAGCGAGCATAAGTGTTAAATTTTTACATAGTCAATCATTAATCGTAATTTAATTGTATGAATCTTTAGTATTTTCAGTACGACGGGCAGAGGTAGATCTATCGACGACAGACGGAGTGAGCAGGGACGTAGCCCTGCTGCATCAGATCACATGAGCGTCGGAGATGGAGAGTTCGGATCTCCAGCAGTCACACAGCCTTCGATCTCTCCAGCAGTTTTACCATCCAGCCGATCGGCACATACCTCCGAGAGTTCTTCCACCATCGGCCGCACCGTAGTTCGACTGATGCTCAGAGGCTGTAAGTATATACTAATTAAAAATATATGTTTATGTTTTTAAGTCAATTACTTATAAACATGCATTTTTTTAACAGATTTATTGAGCAGCATCATGTATCCAGCCACATCAGCGCCGTATTTCAGAGGCATGCAGATCCCAGTGGCTACGATTGGCGCCACGTATCTCCAGCCACGAGGGAGTTTTATTTTTCTGAGTTTCAGGTAAACTTATTAAATATAATTTATCACTGATATAAAATTTCTTAATCTTAATAATTCAGAAACTAACTATTTATTTTAATGCAGAAAAAGTTTACGTGGGATCCTGCCAGCCATGATGCCATTAGGGCAGCATGGGAGGCTCTGACGGGACGCCGATACTCCGACATGCTTCATCGTTGGAGGTCATCGGGTCAGCATCCTGCGCACGTGCCAGAGGGTATTTGGCACGAGTGGCAGCAGGCCTGGCAGTCCGATGGCTGGCGCAGGAGGTCCGCATCAGCCAGCATGAACCGCCGATCAGAGAAGGGCGGTCCTGGCACGGGTCTCTTCCGCCATACTTCGGGCTCCATTTCGATTCAGGAGCACAAACGGCGTATGATAAGAAAACATAAATATTTTAATTACTATTTAGTTATTTACAAATATTTGTATTAATATCAATTTTTATATTGTTATAGTCTGAGCAGGAGGGCGAAGATCCTGATGAGTTTCGTCTATTCAGGACGACACACACAAGGAGGAACGGTTCCTGGGTCGACACGCGATCACGGGAGGTTGCGGTAAGAAATTAGATTTATGTAGTATTTGTTTAATTCTAAAATTTTATTTCGAGAAATTTATTAACTCATTTATTGTTGATTTCATAATTTAAAGACACGAGTCGAGGAGCTTCGCTCCCAGGCATCGCAGGTCGACTCTACTGATGGGGAGACGCCCGTCGAACTCTCAGCAGAGGAGAGTCGGCGTGTATTTTTGGAGGTGTTGGTGCCCAGCCGCGAGACCGCAGGGTCTATGGTCTGGGCACTAGAGCTTCTACATATTTCCACATCAGGCCTCCAACTCGCGAGTTTCTGGTGATATTCCTCCCGAGCGTTTAGACGACCTTCGGAGATCTATTACAGAGGAGGTTCGGCAGGAGGTCGAGCAGGATTTCAAGGATCGTATGCGAGGCCGGGATCAGGAGATTACAGACATGCGAGATGAGATGCATCATTTGCGGGATATGGTTAGCCGCTTGTCGCATAGTCTCCAGCCTCCACGCGATCGCTCAGATTCTTGATGTATTTTTTTCTTTTTATATGTGCACATGAAAACTTCAAAATTTAATATATTATTTATTTTGTAAATTGAATGATTATTGTTTGGATCAATATGAGTGAAGAATGTTTCGATCAATATTTAAATGTAACAAAATTGTATTAATCGTTTTAATTTTTAATTTTTAATTTTTAAAAAAATATTTATTTAGCGACGCATTAGCGACTGCAATTGCATCGCTAATATTTTTAAAATATTATTATTAAATTACGATGCAATGAGCTGGCATCGCAATATTTAAAAAAATAATAATAGCGATGCATTAGCGACTCAAATTGCATCGCTAATATTTTCATAATATTACTATTAAATATTGCGACGCAACGATCTGGCGTCGCAATATTTTTTTAAAAATTTAATTAGCGACTAAAATTGCGTCGCTAATATATCTAAAATATATAATAAATATTGCGACACAGTGACCTGGCTTCGCAATATTTTAAAAAAAATTTATTAGCAACGCTTAGCGACTAATATTGCGTCGCTATTATATTTAAAATATTATTATTAAATATTGCGACGCAGCTAAATGCGTCGCAATATTGCGACGCAATTGAATGCGTCATAATATTTAATATTAATATTTAAAATATTAAAATTTATTTTAAATTTAGCGACGCATTTTGGTGCATCGCAATATTGCGACGCATCTCTGCGTCGCAGAGAGTCGCTATTTTGCGACGTAATTGCGACAAATTATGGTTGCGACGATATTCTCAGCGACACAGTCATTGCATCGCTAATGCGTCGCAATAGCATGTTTAGCGACGCATTAGCGACGCATTTGGGCGTCGCAATATTTTTTTTCTTGTAGTGACTAGTTGTGCTATTTTTAATGCTCGAATGAGGGATGGATCTCCTGTCACTGATCATGTATTGTACATGATCGATAAGATAGAACTCCTAAGCAAGCTCGACTTTTCCTTACATGAGCAGTTGGAAAAAGATGCGATCCTGAATTCCTTGCCTCCATCCTTCCGACCTTTCCTTACTCATTTTGAATGACAAAGCCTGCAGTCAACTGCCACGGTTTGTTGGGGTTGTTATAGAACTTTGAGAAGGATAACCAGCTCTCTAAGGGTTGGTTAATGTGGTTGAAGGATCTAAGGTAGAGCGTAAACCCTTTGGGAAAGGGAAGAAGAAAAAGAATAATAAAAATGTGCAACATGCTAGGACATCTATAAGGGGTCAGATGCAGAAGAAGAAAGTTGATAAAAGTCAAGCTGAATGCTTTCACTGCAAATGCAAGGACACTAGAAGAGGAACTGTCCTCTTTACATTGCCACACTTGATCAAAACAGGCCAAAGAAGAAAAGGAGCAAGATGTTGCTCAACAAGGTATTTATATGATAACACCTTATAATTTTTCTGTATATGATAATCAGACCTGTGTATTGGATACCGAGAGTCCTTTTAACATTTACAATTCATTGCAGGGACTACAGGTCACCAGAAGATTTGAGGCAATGAAAGATTCCTTAATGTCGGCGATGGAAGATTAGTTCCAGTTCTGGCATTAGGAGTTCTTGAAATAGTTTTCAATAGAAATGTCATTATACTAAATGATTGTCATTTTGCCCAACGTTCTTATTGAACGTAATTTCTGTAGGCCTTCTGGCCAAAAGTCATTATGAAATTTCAATAAAGGATGTTACTTTGAATATCATTATGAATGGAGTCACTGTAATGACTGAGCATTTATCTAATGACATTTATATATTATCACAGCCTGTGAATATAGTGTACAATTCAAGTAAGCGCCCTAGAACAACTGATGTCACAGACATTTATCTTTGGCACCATCGGCTGGGTCATATCAATAAGAACAGATTAAACAGGTTAACTCAGGAGGGCATCCTTCGAGTTGATGATTGTGAATCATTAACTACCTGTGAATCATGTCTTCTTGGTAAAATGACCAAGTCATCTTTTACTGGAAAAGATGAAAGAGCCAAAGAGCTATTGAGTCTAGTACATACTGATGTATGTGGACCAATGAGCACTTGTGCCAAAGGTGGATATTACTACTTCATTACTTTTACGGACGACCTTTCTAGGTTTGGTTATGTCTATCTTATGAGACATAAATCCGAGTCGTTTGAAATGTTCAAACTATATCATAAAGAAGTAGAAAAATAAACAGGAAAATGTATTAAGACCCTTCGATCAGATCGAGGAGGCGAATACCTTTCCAATGAATTTGTGACATATTTAAGAGAGAATGAGATTCTCTCCCAATGGACTCCTCCTGGAACACCGCAGCATAACGGTGTGTCGAAAAGAAGGAATCGAACTCTGTTAGACATGGTTCGGTCCATGATGGGTTTTGCGAGCTTGCCAATATCATTTTGGGATACACATTAGAATCAGCTTGTCATATTCTTAATAAGGTTCCAAGTAAGTCTGTTTCTAAAACTTCACATGAGATGTGGTATGGACATAAACTGGTTATTACCTATCTGAGAGTCTAGGGGTGTCCGGCTTATGTGAAACATGCAAAATCAGACAAACTTGAACCCAAATCTGACAAATTTTTTTATCGGCTATCCGAAAGAGACCAAAGGATATTACTTCTATAATACTGAAGAACAAAAGTTGTTCATTAGTAATAGAGCAGTTTTTCTTGAAAAGGAGTTCCTTAGTGAAGGAACAAATAGCTCTAATGTTGAACTTGAGGAAGTTCATCAAGTAGAAGGAACAACACAAACCAGTGAACCCTTAGAATCTGAGTTGATTAGATCAAACTCAAAACCCATTTTAGATGCACCATTAAGGTGATCTGGTAGAGTACCATATCAACCGGACAGATACTTAGGTTTCTTGGTCCAGAATGATGATCCTATTAAACTCGATGAGAATAACGAGGATTCGATCACCTATATGGATGCTATGCAAAGGACTGACTCTAATAAATGGCTTGAGGCCATGAAATCCGAACTTGACTCCATGAAGGACAATAATGTATGGACATTAGTTGATCCACCCGAAGGGATAAAACCCATAGGTGTAAGTGGTTTTTAAGAGGAAAAGAGGCACAGACGGAAAGGTTGAGACCTATAAAGCACGTCTGGTTGCTAAGAGGTATCGTCAACGTTATGATCTGACTATGACGAAACATTTTCTCCTGTGGCAATGCTGAAATCCATTCGGATTATGCTAGCTATAGCAGCACACTTCGATTATGAGATTTGACAGATGGATGTTAAAACTGCTTTTCTAAATGGTGATTTAGAAGAACAGGTGTATATGATACAGCCTGAAGGTTTTATATCTGAAGATGAGTCTAAAGTGTGCAGGCTACAGAAGTCCATTTATGGACTTAAGCAAGCATCTAGGAGTTGGAACATACGATTTGATAAAGTGATCAAATCTTATGGCTTTATTAAAAATAAAGAAGAACCTTGCATTTATAAATGGGCTAACGATTTCATTATTGTATTTCTTGTATTATATGTGGATGATATTCTCTTAATCGGGAATGATATCCCTGCATTACAAGGAATAAAGACATGGTTATCATCACAATTCTCCATGAAAGATCTGGGAGAAGCATCATATCCTAGGGATGAAGATCTATAGAGATAGATATAAGAGGATGCTTGGTTTATCTCAATCTACGTACATTGATACAGTGCTAAAGAGGTTTAGCATGGAGAATTTCAAGAAAGGCTATCTTCCGATAGGCCATGGAATTCATCTTTCTAAGAAGGATTGTTCGATAACTCCTAATGAAAGAGAACGTATGAGTCGAATTTCATATGCTTCGGCAGTGGGATCGATTATGTACACCATGACATGTACAAGACCAGATGTGGCATACTCACTAGGAGTAGTGAGTAGATACCAATCTGATCTAGAAGAAAACACTGGCAAGTTGTTAAGACAATCCTTAAGTATTTAAGAAATACTAAGGACCAATGGTTAGTCTATGGAGAGTCTGATTTGAAACTTGTTGGATATATTGATTCCAGTTTCTAATCAGATCATGATGATAGCAAAAGTATATCGAGTTTTGTGTTTATCCTGAATGGTGGAGCTGTTTGCTGGAAAAGTTCCAAGCAACATACAGTGGCAGATTCGGTGTGCGAGGCAGAGTATATCGCTGCATCAGATGCTGTGAAAGAAGCTGTGTGGCTGCAAAAGTTCATCTTCGAGCTTGGAGTGATACCTTCCATAGATTGACCAGTCCTGTTGTACAGTGACAGCACTGGTGCCATAGCTCAAGCAAAGGAACCACGAGCACATCAGCGCACCAAGCACATACTACGCCGGTTTCATCTTATTCGAGAGATTGTAGACCAAGGTGATATAAATCTTCAGAAGATTGATGGAAAGGAAAACCTAGGTGACCCATTTACTAAAGCACTCAGCATCAAGGAGTTTGACAACTATAAGTTGAAGATGGGTATTAGATACTGTAATGAGTGGCTTTAGGCTAAGTGGGAGTTTGTTGGAAATTGTATCCTAAAGCCAATCATTTGATGATTGTGCTAATATAAATTGTATATAAATTGATATATTAATAAAAGTTATTTGATAGTTTATTCATTACAAGAACATCTTCTTAATACTCCTGATTGTAATGAAGTCCTTAGGATCTTCCTTCACGATAAAGGAGGATTTATCTTTGAAGGTCGTCAAAAAGGTTCGCGACCATATGATATACTATGACAGGGCCATAGTACTATCAATTATAGGACATTGTATATCATATTTGTTGGTTGTCCTCTTAACCAAGGAGTGTAGAGACACTGGTATGACATACATGTGAAAGTATAGGAGTACATTTCACCGAACGTGACTCATTTCCGGATACTCTACTGTCAAGAGTTAATCCGAGAAGATATAGGTATAAGTATCCTTCAGACTGAAGATCACAACCAGTGGCTTACAAGCAACTTATTATACTTAGGTGCCGGACCACCTGGATTTCTAATCCAGCTACGAAAGGTTACTGGGTGCAGTCAAGTACTTGTGGTAGTCAGTTGTGGATCAAGATGGAATTTGACCTATCCCGTTAAAAGGAGAAATGCTTGTGTTTCAATTTAGCAAGACCTTGGCCAAGGCACTTCATGTGAAAGTCACATGATCACTAAAATTGAAATCACTTTATGGATTTGCTATTTAGAGTTGACAGGCTCTTAAGCCATCCTTAGCATTTGTGGTTAAGAGGATGAATTATATGGTAACTGTTTCTTAGGGTTCTTGGAGTTTGCTCAGTAACTCTTCGACCTATCCGGATGTCGAGTTCCATTGCTAGATGGGCACATCGATTAGTATAGAAAGTTGTTTCTATGCTACAGGTTTAGGTTCGAACCTAGAGAGTCACACGCATAGAAGTTTCCTAGGATAATCTGTTTGCTGATCAATGATTGAGAATCGTATATGATTTAATTAATCAATTTGATTGATTGAATTATCTCAATTGGGTTAAGTACAATTGAATAAGATTCAATTTGGTTTAAGTCTATTAGAAGGACTAGTCAATTTTAAATATTGATTTAAAATTAGACTTAATTTGGATTTAAATAGATTCAGGACTAGCCAAATTTGATTTGGGCTAGGACCATGATCTACGTGGGTTCAGTCCAATAAGTTCAGATTAGCTTAAACCAAAAACTAAACCCAAACCTCTCGCATAAGTCTGAGAGATTAAATTCATATATAGAATTTAATGTCTTGCATTAATCTTCTCCAAACAATTCCATCGTAATTCTAAAGTGTTAGAGTTTATATGGAATAAATGCGCCTCTTTGTCTTAACCAAGCGCTACGGTTCGACGACTCTTTGGTTTTTACCGAACGTCTGAATTAACCAAATGCTACGGTTCGACGACTCTTTGATTTTTTACCGAACGTTTCGGAATTAACCAAGCGCTACGGTTCGGTGTCTCTTTGGTTTTCGCCAAGCGGCGGAATTCTAAATGTTAGAATTTAATGGGCTGGCTAAAAGATACTATAAATAGAGGACATCCCTCACCAGATTACACAGAAGAGAAAAACAACACACGATATGTCGTGAATTGATTTTCTAAAGAATTAGAATAGAAAATCCTGGTGATTCTGATGCTAACGGAAGTATGGAGGATCCTAGAAGAAGAATTCAAGTGGGAGGATTCAAGATCAGCAAAGTCGTTTTCCGCGAGCTAGCACTCCCGGGAATCCTATCATTCGGGGCTTCGCGTGGACAATACTAGAGGCCGGACAATTGAACGGCTGCAGAGCATAAAAGGATTTACCAATTGCCTTTAAGGTAAGTGAGATGATCCCTAGATCTTAAGACATGCTTCAAGATAAGAAGTATGACTTCTTGCCTTGAAGATCAAGACATGATCTTGATAGTTTTATTTATATGCATATTTTGGATCAATCGATCCTATATACAAGGGAAAGATATGATCTTGATGCATGTTAGATAGATTAGTATGTAATCTTTAAATTTCCGCATTGATAATTGTTATAAATTTTTTAAAACATGCATGCCTCGGAGATTGTTTCTCCCTTCAGTTTATATGTAGTAAAGCAAGAAGGACAAAGCACCAATTGAATCCCTTTTGTGCTATGGTGGCCCAAGTTGGTGTGGACCTTGTCCATCTTACTTCTTTGTAACGGAATGGGTTCGTGGGTGCTGCAGGCCCAGGGCTCGGGTCATTTTACAATATGGTAAGTGCCACATAGGGCAAAGTGCTACATTCATGGGGGATGGGTCGTGAGGTGAATGGGAAGGAATTGAGGGGAGGGGAAGGAAAAGAAATAGAAAGGTCATAAATTACTTTGTTTGTAAGGAAGATGAAAGAAAGAGGGGAAAAAATGGGAGTAACTGGTTCTTTTTCCTTCAGCGAGGATAAATTTGTTAACCCAAATATAAGGTAAGTTGGGGAAGAAAAAATATTTAAGTTATACTTTTTTTAAAAGATCAAAATATTCCTTTATTTTCTATTCTTCATTCTTCAATTCTCATGGTTCATTCCTATTCTGAGGATATAATTATCACAAAACTCTTTCCCTTCTTTTCTTTCCTTTATATCTTGATATTACCTTTCCCTTTCCTTCCATCATTTCCAAACAAGAAACAACCCTTCCTTTCCCTTCCTTCTCCTTTCATTCCTTTTCTTCTTTTTACTCTCCACTTCCTTTCCCTCCAAAGATCCAAACAAAGCCTTAAAGGAAACTATAGGGACAAGCAGTCACAATAGCTTAATCATTGGAGGAAAAGTTTTTACACACCGCTTTGATAAAGAATGATCTGCATCGAATGCGATGATTCACCTATATGTGAACCCATGCATCAACGATGTGAAACCCATGAACGAGCCTTTCGGTGCGGATTCATGCCCAAGCGATCATCACGTTCGATGCAAATTATCCAGCACCGAAAAAGTGTACAAAGACTTTTCCGTCCATGGGACATCGAAACCATGTACAGCAGGCCAAGTTGAATCTAAGAACTCAGTCTGGATCAATTTGGGTCCAGTTAGGTGGGTCTACAGTGTAACATTGCGTGGACTGATGGGTTAGGTCTTTTGAAGCTGAAAGATTCTTAGGTAGGCCGTCTACAACTCAGTTCAAACACTGATTAAATCGATCATGTTATGGACAAAACTTGGCTACTGAAAGTCTAAATTGCAAACTATTAAAATCTAAAATTAAAGGCCTCGATTTCTAACCCAAGCTTGGTGCAGGGGCCACTAAAATGACAGCCATTAACTAATGCAAGTGCGTCTCTGACTTGTGGGGCCTGCAGCGAAACAGGGTTCACTGGGAGTGGGCTGTCAAGACTTCAATGGGAGTCTGGAACCGCTCCAGCACAGTAATGCTTTGATGGTCGAGAAACTTGACTTTGGGAGTGGGAAAAGATTTACAGCAGAAGGATGGTTGGAAGTGATGGCTCCCGGCCGATACGGAGTTTGACGCTCATTCACGCGTGATCTCATAGTATCTGTGGCAGTGGAACAATCGCTATATCTTGGTCACTTGGATTTAAAAGGCACAGTGTGGCTTCCCATTGGGCATTGTTCTCTGGCCTACAATAAAGCATGGGCTACTATCTCTCATGTTATTCGTAGTTTAAGTATACACAGATTTATCATGGGTCGGCTCAATAGAATCTAGGACCCCCATTTATCAACCTTCTGATTAGCGACATTCGTTTATGTTTCGTCAGGTTGATACTGTTGAGATCCAGCATATTTATCGGGAAGCTAACTCAGCGGCTGATTGGGTAGCTGCCTGGGTCGCCCACCACTCCGGTCCTTGTATTGGATACTGGGTGACTCCTGTCCAGTGTTACTCTCTTAAATTTTGTACTCCGATACTTCGGGCTTGACTCACCCTAAATTGGTGTGATCGTCAGTTTGTACCAAAAAAAAAAAAAGCTCGTAAGGATAAATTATTCTACAAGATCATGTTCAAATTGACTCACATGCGAAGAAATAGAATGTTAAGAATGCTATTCGGTTGGTTACCCAGAGTGGTCCCCGCTCTCATGGTGTTTTATCTGCCTATTTGGCTTATCATATTTGGCTGACTCGGAATCAGATTGTCTTTGCTGAGGAGATGGCCTCACCGCAGGTGGTTATCCGCCGTGCTCTCTTTCATGCTCGGGAGTACACTCACTATCATTTTGGCATTCACACTGATGGGTCTGGTCACTAGGACTCCCCTACTGCTTCGGCAGCGTACCGTTCTATGGTCTTTGTCTCTTAGGAGCCCCCACCCCCGAGTTACGTCAAAGTGAACTTTGATGGTTTTGTCTCTAATCGTTCTGCTGGTTCTGGGTTTGTCATTCGTGGGTCTGATGGCCAGTTACTTGCGGATGGCGGCCATAGCTCTATTGATATTTCGGTCCCTATGGCGGAGCTCCAGGCTGCATGGGCTGGCATCACTCATGCTGTTCGACGTTTGGGCTATCGCAGGTTGATTATTGAGGGAGACTCTCTTACGGTTATCAGATGGATTAGGCGGGATTGTAATTCTTATTCTCTTCTAAACTCCCTGATTAGAGATATTAGAGTCTCTCTCTAGGCTACTTGTGCCACTGTGATTCGTCATATCTATAGAAAGCCAATGCAGCGGCCGATTGGGTTGCTTCTTCTGTTGCTCGCCAATCCGGTTAGTGGGATTGGCACGTTGGTGTTCCTTGCCCTGTTCTTTTGCATCAAATTTTGTACTCTGATATTTCGGGTTTGACTCGCACCAAAATGATGTGATTGACCGCCTGTAATAAAAAAAAAAAAAAAAAAGAAAGAGAACGTTAAGAATCACGCGCGAGACTTAGTCTCAGACAAAATGATTAACAAGAGATGGATGAGTTGATACAAATGATTCGGCTTAAATTTAATGACTTAAGTTTTTAAGTTAAATTGGACTTTAAAATTGTATATTAAGACTTTGTGGTTGGACTCAGGCTCTCAATTTCTTCTGATAATATACTTTCATATTTTCCTTCACCAACTCCTGGACTTATCTCATTCGATGAACTGTTCATGCACCTTGGATCAATGAGAAATCAACCTTGCAATCATCACAGGACAAGAAGAAGTGGAAGAAGATATATAGCAAAGGCTTCAAGTTGTTTTGGGCATTCTGACTTATAAATCACTAGCATGTTATAAGACATGTATAAATTCTTACCCTTCAAAATCTTAAGACCGACTTCAACTGATTAATCTCCGACTGCTTCCATATATGCTTGTCACAATGAAGTCCCTTTTTTTTGTTTGGTGGAGGGGTTTAGTTGTAGTAGTTGAAGTAGTTGCAACATAATCTTCATGTACAATATGAACTTGCGAGAAGGGCATTAATTTCTCGTAGGGTAGCGCAATAAGTGATGGATGTAAGAAAATGTTGGAATCAATCGATGATGTCAATTATGTAGTATGTATGTAAAAAGCAAAACTCAAGGATCTTTTTAGTATGATTTTCATGCACACTTCGATTATATACAAAATTATTAAGAATAACTATTGCTCTAAACAATAGATGGATGCTTATAAGCACTTTTATAATTTACTTTCTTCTTCTGTATTTGCTTTATGAAAATAGCTCTATTATCTAATAAAATTTACTGAGGTGTAAAATCTCCTTCCTCATTATTTTTTAAAAAAAATGGTTGGTAATAATCTATCTTGATAAATTCAGATTATAACTCATATTATCATGTTTAGTAATTAGACTTGATAATTTAAAATAATATTTGATTCATAATGATTTAAGATTACTATAAATTATAGTAATTAAATTCTCATTTAAAAGATGAGTATCTAAGTGCACTAAAGTTTGATAATTTAAATACATTCTTGACTTCCATATAAATATGTAATAAAATTTAGTCTAATTATATATTTAATTTATGCTAGACAATTGTAAATACTATATTTATATTTAATAATAATATAATATATATATATATTTATATTAAATTTAATATTTTAAACCCCATTATATATTATATAATAATTAAATTTTAAATTTTAAATTATAACATCTATAACCTTCTTGCATATTAAATTATATAATATATTACTAAATATCTATATATCATATAAATTATATAATGAGATATTCAATAATATTTATATACATAATATACGTTAAATATTTATAATAATGTTAAAATTAATTTATTAAAAATCTTAATTTCTATTAGAATATTTCATATTCTAGTAAAAAGAAAAGAGGACACTTAAAAAAAGATTTATAATAAAATTTAAAAATATGATAAATTGATTATCATATTTTATTATCGTGAACTAAACATGATAAACTTTATTGATGAAGATCTTATTCTTAAGTATAAAATTATTAGAAATGTAAGATTTTCGATAATGTAGCATTATCGTGAACCAAATGCCAAAGAAAGAGTACCATTGATGATATGCTTTACCCTTTATAAAACAAAGAGTTTCCATAGAAAATTCGCTGTTTTTTGCATATATATATATATATATATATATATATTCCCTTTCATTTAGACGTTGTAAAGGAAACTGAAGATTCTGCCAACAAAACAAAGCCAGATGATAAAAGAATAAAGAGGACAAGATGCAAAAGATGTCACCTTCAAAGTAAAAAACTTTCTGAAGAAAGGCAGAAGATAAAGGACTAAAGAGATAAAGAGGATTCGATAGAAATTTGAATTCAAACAATGCAAATTATTTGGTTATGGGAAAGAAGTGTACTGTTCTTTAATTTCCAGTCGACCTTAATTTTTTTTTTATGGTAAGAATTGGCCCTGCAATTTGGGTAGCATCTGTTCATAAGGTGAAGCTAGCCATGGCTTTCAGAATGCAACATGGAGCATATTCCAGCGAGCCAAAGTGCCATTACAAGTCAGGCACTTGTGGAAGATAATGGACAGAAAAGGACTTGGCACCCAAACAAGATTCTTTCCCAAGTGCCAGCATGAGTCCCATAAAGTGCCCTTTCACCAAATCCATGTTGGGTGGCCCTCCTCTGCTTGTCATTGCCTAGAACTTTCTTTAGATAGAAGTCCACAACATACTCAATGGTCCTGAGTTGAAGGAAGAGTGGTTGACTCGATGGGGTAGGGCTGTCATGCAATTTGAAGTGCAAGGATTTCCCAGACCAATACCATGAAAGTGAAACATAAACATGTAAACAAAATTAGCCAAGTGCCTCACTATGGCGATTGTGATGGCAGATACACTCATGTGATATGTTGGATGGGTCCTTCGTATAGCTATGATCTCAACAATTGGAGTGATTACATGCACAAACTTTCCAAACTACATCCATGGCATACATTATTAGGCATAAATTGCCCACAGGTGTAACCCAAACTATTTCATGGGTCCCTGCTTCCACTGCTGGCCTAAGACTTTCTTATTTTTCTGTCAACTCTCCAAGATACTACAAAATCACATGCATCTTCCATTAAAATATCAAATACAATTCCAAGTAAGAGGTGTCCGAATTGTTCAGATGGCATACTCATTCTTTAGAAATCTGAATTAATTGAATGCCAGATAAATAAAATAATTTATGAAGTAGAGAAATTTCTGTTCTATCATGCACGTATAGTATCCTAATCAAATTCTTGAACAAAGAAAATATGAATCCTAGGATGAAGTCTGATAAAATAAATAACTTGAGCTGTTATTAATTATGTAATAAATTTATAAAATTTAGATCTTTTGTCAAGAGGTGCCAACCTTTTCTCTCCATCCGTAGGGGTGACATGCGAGCGTGTGCATAGTGGAATACACAGAGCATCAACGTACGTCGTCAGCACGTCATATTTAAAGTTGCTTTAAACTTCATGGTCGTGACCTCTTCCTGCCAACTTACAATAGTTGACATCTTCTAGATAACCTATGAACCTAATCATGGTATTTGCAAATTATTATACTACAAACCACCAATAATATACTTTAAAGTTGAAATTTAAAATAAGATTAATAGTATTTATTGCCACTAAACACTTCGGAATCTCTACCCCTTCCCTCCCACTCAAAGGAAAACCTGTGAGTCGGAACATCTGGAAGGAAAAATCCATGATAGGACTCGCCATTCAGTGGGCAGTGCACTATCTTCAGTTGGCAATGTCATGAGTGAATCTGTATGACTCAATGCCTGCCTGCCAATAGTTAATCCAGTGGAACTTCTCGCCTAAAATCACAATATACTCTTCTATTCTTTAAAATTATTATCTGATATTTTGCATAATATATATATCTCACATGAAATGTACTTCAAACTAGAAACAACGAAGCACATTCATTCTTTCAGTCTTTTTGAGCAATACTCAGGATCAAGATCCTGGACCTCTTTCAAGAGCAAGTTGTTAGAGCCAATTAGCTGAATCAAATAAAATTAGATTTTGCTTTTCATATGAGCTTAGAGATTTGCATTTTGACCTGCACCATAATAACATAGTATCATTATATTCTGTGCACTAGATATTGATTTGGGAAACAAATATTATAAATCTTAGTCTACAATTGCTTATTTGGTATCTAGATCAGTCCAATAAATTTTGTAGAAATAATTAGTATAAGCCTTCATGAAATATAGTTTAGATTTCTTCCAAATCTTGCAAGTCCATATTTGGATATGTTGGATTATATTTCATTTATATCTAATGTGGTAAGTGCCTAGATAATAATAAAAATTGATTTAATATAAAAACCTTAGCCCATTATGAGTCTTCAATTCATGTATATTACTGTTGCATTAACTTGCTCTTAGAGTTTGACAGTTTGTTGAAAATAAACATATTTTGATAAAAAAAATTGATAAAAGGTCCGATATATGAAGAAAAACGATATATATACCTATATGTATGTATGTATTTGTATTCATATTTTCGTATTCTTAGACATGCTAAAAAAAGCATAAAAAAATGCATAAAGTATATTTATAAGTTGGGTTCAGCCATTATACTTTTTAAATATTTTTCTAAAAACATTTAATTTGAATCCTACCTCATCATTTAATATCTTCAGGCCTTTACTCAACGTCCTTATATCCTTAGGCTTCTCATTATTTATGGTAACATTTATGTAAAGTAAAAAACAACAAATTATATCTTAAATTTTGATATTTGAATTGATATAAAAAAAAAAAAATTTAACTAAGAAATAACCATTGAAAACCTTTTTTTTCCTCGTGTACTGAAGATCGGAGTAATTTCAGAATTGACGGGCTTTTTTGAATTTACGTAGCATTTTGCTGGCAAACCATGATGATACAGTCCTTTTCCTTCCATCAGTAAATAAATAGCCATATTTATTTTGTAGAAAGCAAGCAAAAAGGACCGTACATTCACGGGTCGTATGATAATTTATATCTAATATGGTAAATACCTACATAACAATAAAAATTAATTTAATATAAAAAGACTGCAAAAAGGTTATATATATGAAGAAAAATAAAAATCTATTTGTGTGCCTACGTTTTGTGCATGTATTTATATTTGCATTGGTATTTACATTTTTGTTGTGATGAAAATTTTAATCCATAATATTGATGGATAATTTCGCCTAGAAAGGAAATTCTGCATCTTTTAAAAAGAGCAAAAGTGAAATTTTTTTTTCTACTAACAGAAGTTGGATGAGAGCGAAGATAAATATAATTTTATTTTATTCTGTTTTGATTTCATTATTTTGTCTATTATTCTCATATATTTTTATATTTATAAAAATATTTTTATAATTTTTATTAAAAATTTAAATATATTATTAGAAGATGGATGGAACGGAAGATGAAGATTTTTTTTTTTTTTGCTCAGGAGCTGGCGACCCTCAGTTCCATCTCACGCCGTTGCCATTCCAAAAGCAAGAGCGAGCGCATACCTGTCTCCGCGCATGCACCTGTTGCATATTTTTGCATTCACAAATATGACTTGCATTGAAGTCATGCAGCTCAGGTGAAGCAGCACCTTTGCTCAAAGGTTCAGGGAACCAGTGCCTTTGCACAACCTTAAACATGAACTGGCTATCTTAATTTCAGCACCAAACAATGGAATCTATATATTTTACCTCTTCCACTTCATAGAGATTACTGAAGACTTGGGGGGGGGGGCATTGATGTCCATGAAATGGATATTCAAGAACTGGCAGTAGGAATAGGAAAGTAATTCATGTCAGAGAGGACAACTGCTTGAAGCCAAGACCAGTAAGAGGTACAGCACTGATAAGGCACAAACTATATTATCACATCATCACAAGATTCACTGTCTTAACCTTTTCTTGGATACCCTTTACCTCATGGCAGGAAGAGAAACACCAGCTCAAGAAAATAAAAATTAAAAAAAAAAATCGAGCTGATATAATAAGGCACATTCACACATGTTTTGTTCTATGATAATGCCACACAGGCATCTTAAGCTGTGTTCCGAAAATATTCTGCTTCTCTGGAACCGCCATTCAGCGATGGAGCTGCAGTCCTAACACCATAACGAGGAGTGTTGTAAACAAGAGGGCAGTCTGAGCCATGCATCACTGGTCTCTGAATACCTAGAAGCAAAAAGGAACAAATAAAGCTGAAGGCAATCCGGATGGCAGAGACATATGTGGACAACTGGGAATCGAACATAAGGAACACCACAAAATAATTAGGCAACAAGTAAACCAAATTATTAGATCGGAAAACCATCTTCTGCTCATCATCCTGCCATCCTTACAAAAATTCCTTCTAGCAATACTACATTCTAAACTGCAAGGACATAAATAAATCAAAGCAAAGCGAAGCAAAAGGGGGATAAATATTGATTTTTATGAGGAGATTGAATAACCACCACAAGACAAAAAGAAGAAGAAGAAGAAGAACAATTATCACAAAACAGACATCTTTCATGTATCCCCCACGCTTCTCCTAGCCCATGGGAATCCCCCATCCAAAGAGGAAACATCTGAAGAGATTGGGAGCTTGCCCTCCTTCTTATTAGACCACTGCCAGATCTTTGACACTGAAAAGCTCTCACCTTTGCTAGCAATTCCTAGCCTCTTCCCCTCCAAAACCTCATTACTTGCTGAATTTCCCCCAACACCCCTTCCCCTGATACCCTTACCATTTCCAATCCTAGTAGAGTCACCGCACAGAGACACTTGGAGATTAACCTCCCCAAGAACATACTGATAAGAGCCCATGGAGTAGCACCTCCTTGCATCCAAGCTACTGCTGCTACTCTCCCCTTCCTCCCTTCTCAAATTACCTTGAACACTGCCATTACCATCAATATTATCACAGCCAGCTCCACCATTCCTATTGTCCAAATTCTTGAATTTCCCCAGCCTCACAGGAAACACCTTCTTCTCAGCAGCAATCTCCTCCACCTCCCCTGGCTTCTGACCGCCAGGCATCGAGAAGCCATCCTCCCAGTCCCCGGTGAAGCCGCCCTCCTCCATCGATTCCTCAAAATCGAAAATTGGGTTCTCTATCGACAGGTCCTGCACGAAGAGCGTCCCCCGGCAAAGAGGGCAGGTGGAATTGGAGAGAGCCAGGTGTCAATGCAGCTGATGTGGAAGGCGTGGCCGCAGATGGGGAGGAGGCGGAGCTTGTCGTCGCGGCGAACTCGCTGAGGCAAACGGCGCAGTCGAAGGGCTCCTTGGGGCCGACGATCTCCCTGTAGAGGAAGACGGGCAGCGCGTCGATGAAGGCCTGGTCGAGGCCCGAGTCGTGGAGGTGGAACAGCTGCTGGAGCTGCCGCTGGAGGGCCTCCGAGCCCGAGACGTCCGCCCCCGCCTGGTTCCCATTGGACTGGCCGGAAGAGGAAGCAGAGGGGTGCTTCTTGATGAGGAATCTCACCAGGAGGTGGAGCAGGCCAGAGATGAAGAAGATCACGGCGAGGATTACTATGATGAAGAGGACTGCCGGGCTTATTCTACTGCTGGGAGATGGGGAAGATGGCGGGGACTGGGAGGAGGAGAATGGGAACGAGTCCCTCTCAAAGCTACGGAGCGGGGAGATGGAGAGGGCGGTAAAAATCCAATTTTTCTCTTGATTTGGTGCTGAACCCAAGGAGTTTTAGTAGTGGATGGGGAGGATAGAACAACCATCTCCTTCCTGGCTTTGGGACCAAACCCAGGTCATCTGAAAGAAGGAAGCTGAGAAGGCTAAAAATTCAAACTTTGCGGGTTAGAAACTAATCCAACTCATTTTAGGAGAAGGGCATGCCAAAAGAATGTTTTTCCTTCATCAAATTTGTGATCAAAACTAGCAAGCAGGTGGAGAAGAAGGAAGAGGATAAGGCTTTGTCTAAAAGTTTTTTCTAGCTTTTAGTTGAAATCCAAATGATTCAAGCAAGAAACATACCAGCACAGACGAGAAAAGGCTAAAAGTTCAAATTTTTTTAGGCAAAATCGACTCCCCATACCATGTGTAACTCAACTGCTACAGCTTTAGGAGAAGAAACCAAGCTTCCTTCTCCACCCTCGCACCAGCTGGACCAGCTAGAGATCAGAAGCTAAGGGAAAGAGAAGGGCTTATTAGTTTAAGGGGTTATTGTTGGCCTACCTCTGGTTTGTGGAGTCCTCCATTAGAGTATTGAGATCTTCTTAAGCTCCAGGTGGAGTCTCTTTCGTTCCTATCGTTTGCTTCCTTTGCTGCAGCAAGAAACCAAACCCTACAGGGGGGAAATCGCTTTTTTTTCTTTTTTTATTGAGGCGAATTAGTAGACTTTAGGACCCATATATATTATTTAAAAAAAAAAAAAAGAAAAAAAAGGCAGGAGTAGGACGAAGGAGAGGGTTTTCGGCGAGGTGTGAACTCTCCCCAAGCCCAAGGCGGTTTTCCGGTTAAGCTTCGGATGGGAGGAAGAGCGGCTTTGTCCTCACCATTAAAATAAAAAGGTTTTTGCACAAAACCCCCTACACAGTTTTCAATTCATTAATAAACTTCAAACGCCGACCGCTTGCCCTTCAGCTAGCGATCTTTAAAATTTCCTTCTGACACGAATAACGGTAATGTTCTCGGGTTAGTTCTCGATCGAAGAAAATTTTGAAATAGCTTCAACAAATACCAAGACCGAGGGGCTTATTTTAGAATCGATATTTTGTTGATGGCTTTGTCGCAGAAAGCACCGAATAAATAAAAGTATCAGCGCGGTGGGTTTTCGACATCACGATGGAGTTATTGAATGTGAGTCTGCTACAAAGCGGTTTGGTTTGTATATATACCACGAGCCCAGAAGCGTAGCAGGGTGCGGAGAGGGTGACGAAACGTCCATCGAGGGTGACGTTAGCGTAAATACAAAGGTATGGAAGTTGGACGGCTCGGATCCATTAAATCAGTCTCGGATCATCACATCAGGAGATGATCCAGTAGATGACAAGGACTTGCGGCTAAAAATCGGAGAATTGGAGGGCTTTCGTGTCCATGGCCATGGGTTGCTTGAAATTGAAAATGAAAACCTCGACTTAAGCTGCTCTCCCCATGGATGCTTTGCTTCAAAGATATTTGTTGTAACTTTGGATTTAGTCAAGATTAATAGCAATATATTATAAGTTTTGGTTATTAAATATTTGGATAAAAGAGAGAGAATTTTTTATGATTTTTTACTTGGAGTTAGGATCGTCTGTTGTGCAACATCGCTGCATCTCATCCACGGATGAGCGGCTGATTTTTTTTTTTTTTAATGATAGGACCTGCGGCAAGTGAACTCCAACCGTTCGTTCACGGATGAGGGTTCGGAATGTTGTACTAAATCGCAACTTGACGGCGTTGAATATTTGTATGCCCTCCAAAATTCAAAGCAACAGTCCCTTGGAAGTTAGAAAGTAAGCTCAAATAGGGACCCGCGTCGAGAATATAGAGACTAGCACAAAGCTACACCCGGTTGAGATTTAGTACAAGCTCAAATGGCAGGCTGACGGTTGCTCGTAATTAGATGTCAACACAATACAAATGGCTTTAGGTGAGTAGTTTTATTATTCTTTGTTCTTTCTGTTGGTGGATTAAAATTTGATTGCTAACTAAATCAAAAGTTTAAGTCTAGAGTTATATTCTATGTTTTTAAGATAATTTCGTTCCATACAAATGCTTACGAATTCATGACGATTGTTTCTCAAAATACAATGATCTTCTTTTGATGAAAGCAGCACTACTTATCACCAAAACAACGAATTAAGAATGCTATACTATCTTGAATTCAGAGTATGCAAATGCTAAAAAAAAAAATTTGGATGAATTATTTAGAATGCAAACGGCATGTTCTATTTATAGACTTGAAGTACCTTTTGGAAGCATCTTTACAGGATAGAATCACACCGATTTGACTTGATTGGATGTGATCAAGAGACATGTGCGAAGTGGCTTATCTTCTTTTGATATGCCGATTTAGTATCTTGATATGAAGATCATGCAATCAACGCTGTTTCAAGATTCGATCTCCCGTTTTAGCAATTGAGTGCGCCAGTCAGCGATCGGGTCCATCGATCGATCAACACCGCTACGATCACTTGATTACGCTGATCAGGTCCGTGATCATATCGATCGGGTTAGCCGATTGATCAACACCGCTCCGCTCTGATCACCGCATCTCACTGCATGATCATGACCCCTTATCCAATCGATCTCAGCATTTGATCTTAACCCCTAATCCAATCGATCAACTAATCCAACGATGATCTCAACCCCTCATCGTACGATTTGGATTCAATCATCTTTGATCATCAGATTTTCATGATTATGAAAAAATTTTAAGGCTTCTCATGCAAGTGCAAAGTGCACCTACAAAGCACTCATTGCGCCCTTATCGCCCTTTGCACATGCGCACATGGGTGATGCTATACATTATCCTCTAACTCTTCACTTATAATGAGCTTAAATGTATAAGCATGGAAGAGGTTTACACGTAAAGTGAATCAATCTTTTTATAATTTTTGATGTGGGACTAAAGGTCATCAATTTCTCATTTAAAATAATGGGCATATAAGACCCATTTTCCAACACTTTCTAGTTTCAAACACGAATCCTTCCATTCAGAGAAAAGGTAGCCAAAGTCTCATTGTAGGAAGATCTTTTCATTTTGTAAGGATGCACAACGACAGCTAGTAAATCAACTGCCATGAGGATGATTTGTTAGAAAACGTGACAACCCAAGCTGGTATGCACGAAAGCTAGCTTCCACATTAGAGAGATGCAAAATGATGATTTATTTTAGTAATATATTTATTTAAAATATTTTTGAAAATGATTTTATTTTGAAATAATTTAACAAAATAATGTGATTTTTATCGATAACCTTTTTTTTAACTGATGTGGATAGGAATCACTTTTTAAGGTAATTTTTTTGTTAAAATTATTTATCCCACATATGATATTATTAGATAAAACTTCAGCTTGACTAAGTGGACTTTTTATTCAATCAAACCCTAACCCTAATATATATATATATATATATCTCGCTTCACCTTTACTCGAAATGAACTCCACTTGCTCGCTATATTTTTTACTCAACCATAGCTCAATGACTACTTAGACCATCGATATCCACCCCTTCAGCACTTATATCATGATCAACCTTCATAATCTCTCTCCTTTCTCTCTCTCTCCTCTTATCCTAACATTTACCATAGCTATGCCAGCTATCTATCCATCGATAGATACCGTTTCCTTACTACAATGATCTCTAATTACCATCACCGCTTATTATACATGTGCAACATAGATCACCTCCCAAAACTCTAGCAACAATAGCCTCTAATCAGCTCATTTTGCATGTCCAACATCAATCATCGCTCGGTGCCTCTATCATAATGACCACCAACTACATTCTTGATCTCGATTTGCACATGCCATATTAAGTGCCTCTTAGTATTCCCTACCACATCGACCATTAACTACCTTTAGCGCCTATTGACCATCGATCCACTGCCTTAACCTCCTCTACTACCACTTGGCAACTCCTCATGTGAAGAAATCAATCCCACCATCTCATCCAAGTTGTCATTTCAATGTTCTCTAAATAGTGTGCCACTACATTCTAGTAATTCTAAAATTTCATCCCATCTCTTATTTTTATAGCTTTGTAATTATTTTTGGCAATTAACATTGACTAAAGAAGGTCTTACTATCTTGTGTCTAGTGCGTTGCTTCCAGCGAAGAATCAACACTTTGTCAATAGTCAAAGACTTTTAAAAAGATCCATACATATTATTTGAACAATAGGATGTAGATTTTCTTTATTAATTTTATAAAATTTTATTAAAAAATTAGTGTTTATTTGTTAACTAATTTTATTAATTTAGGGTGTAGCATTAACATAAATAAGCCACTAATATTCCCTATTCATTCAAATGGAATGATAAATAATGGTCTAAAGGGCCTTTGGAATGATGCTCTCATTCTAAAGGATGTTAAAATTAGGCATGGTATAGCATCCAATGAGTTAGTAGGAGTGCTATATGACCTATTGAAGCTAAACTCCAATTAGAAAGTAAGTAAGATTGTATTGATTTTCAATTAGTTTCCATCATGTTATGAAATATGCAACATTCCAAATTTAAAATGATGAAAGTGTGGATATCATATATTTGATACTAACATTACGCAAGCTAAACCGGTTGTAGTGGAGTTGTAAGTTGAAGTAGAGACCACCTTAATAGATTCATGAATGCTTGACATTCTAATAGTATATGAAACTTAAGAAAGCTTGCCTCTAGCTTATCAATCATCACTTTTGATAAATAGCCAAACGATCATAAAAGCAAGCCTCTTACATATCAATATTTACTTCCTACAATGAGTTGAATATATATGGATATGTCAAGCCTTTTATGTAACATTTATTACCTCTCATATTATAGTGTTCCTTTTTCCAAAGTTTTTCCAATGAAAGTATGGTGCATAAATTAGTCATATATCCCATGAGGAGATAGCAACAACTAGTCTAAGACCATATTGAAATATAAGGGTCAATTTTTTTCCTTGTATTAGCATTGATCTGAATGAAGAGGAGATGAGGTGGGGGACTTTGTTCATCAGAGAGATACATTGGCAGACCTATTGAGCAGTGATCCTTGTATATGTAATGACAAGATAGAGGAAGAGAAATCAACTACTTACTCCAAGGATGATGTAATGCATATAGATACATATAAAAGTAGGCCCTCTTATCCAATCGATTTATTTGTCATTGGATAGATAAACATGCCATTAAGAAGGAGAAAACTATCATGCCTATCTTAATCAAAGATCAATTTAGGGTGGAGAGGACCATTAACTTTTTGTTGTAATCTTTTATTTTATGTGGTATTATATATTGCATACATTAAATTGGATTTCATTTGTGATGTGGACAATTGTATAATTATGTTGTTTTCAAAGTACTTATGCATTGGATATTCAACAATGCTTTATGTAATATTATGCATCTTTCTCCATCACATTAATTCTTATGTTTTATGTATTATTATACATTTTTAGATCATTTATGGATTTGGAACCATCTTTATATAGAGATCTAAGGCCCAATGACCCTTCACTAATGACCTTATAGATAGATCACCACTCCAAGGTAGTGTGGATTTAATAAATAAGGCATTATGCACGTCTTCCATTTTTTATTATAATTTATTTATTATGATATTCTTTTTTCTTAAAACTCATGCATCCTTCATTACTAACATGTCGATAGCAGTGTGATTCATAAAGGACAATTAGATGTAAGTCTTATTACATACCCATGCTAGATAAAGTTTTATGGTATGACACTAATTTGGCATCTCATTACAACCTTTATGGAGATGTCATGATTAGAGACCATACATTTCATTTTTATAATGCAACAACATCATTATCTTTGAGGATATGGCCATCTAGCTAGGTTTACTTATGATGGCCATATAGTGAATTGGAGCCTAAGATATGGCTGCCTAGATGAATGCGAGGAATTGTTAGGTGTTAGACCCCTGAATTTGAGATTAAAGGATTGCATATCATCTTTAGCTAGCTAGATGTGCATTTTTAAATGTTACCATATGATGTTGATGAGGTGATATTATAACATGTACGTGTTTATATCATGTGGTTTGTCATTAATGTATTATTTTGATAAGTCATTATTGAAGGTATACCTCATGTTTCTCCCTCACCTAGAAGATTTCTAAATAATAAGATGCTATAGTTAAAGTAGTACTTGTTTAGCCTAATTGTACAAAGAGCATTGTTATGCTACAAACCCTAGTACATATGACATTAGTGGGGGCATTGATCCTATTATAACTACAAGTAGGGGATAGATTTTCTCATACAACACCAATAAGGAAGGAGATGCTATAATAGCTAGAATGCTATTGCTGAGAATAGGGGAGAATAACAATTTCCTAGACTCTTGGGATGTCAATATATATTTAAAGAATAATAATATGTACTGAGAGTTGTATGTAGTACATGCAATTATGATATACTAGAAGTGCATGATATACTAGAAGTATTTAAGTGCTATTTGTTATTTCTTTCTATTTTGAGGTGGAGCTAAGATTATCATTGAAACGTCCATGCATGTTCTCATCTAGTAGTGATATTGGCTTGATCAACAAAGCCCCAACTAGTTATCATTTTATAATTAACAACCACTAATATATTAACATCATGATGTTGAATGATTAATAACATGATCGTATTCCATCATGTGCGAATAATTTGGGAAAAGGCTTAGATGAGTTGAGTTGAGATTGATGACATGATTGCTAACTTAACTAATATTCAATCGAGATATCTAGGCGACTATAGTTTCCTTCCTATGCTTTCATACTATGGAGTGATATCAGTTAGATCAGACGATGTAGCAGTTTTATTTACAACAACCTCATCTTGGTTGATTGGTTACAAGATGATGCACTCCATAAGCTTAAATTGGGAAGACGATTAGATATACAGTAGCAAAAAAAAAAAGCTGTCTTGATGCTTCCTCTCTGTAGCCATAAATCATCACTCAATATAAATTTTGTCACTCTAAATAATCCACCATGGATATAGAACCCCATGTATATCGTGAGAGACCTAAACCTGAGCCGCCTGTCTCACTAAGTCTGTTCTTTGAGGCAATAGTAGATCGCTGCTTAAACTCAAGAGTGGACCATTCTTTCTGCCAACTATCCCAAACATGTTCTGGAATTCGTGATGGTTTACTGTCAGATGCTCTCCACTTGCTCAAAGTGTCACTATAACGTGTAGCAGCCTATTGTAACCATCTGCGCTTGATTACACTCTCAAGCTCTGGATCCCAAGTAAATTCCTTCTGAAATAGAAACAAATAAAAAATAATATATAAGACTTTTATTTGACTGGCAACATCTATATAAGATTAATATTTATATCAAACTAAAATTTTTGCAGAGTTTCGCCTATAACATAAGTAACATGATCTGAAGTACAGGACATGTAACAACCAATCTAGCATAAGACATATTACATATTTAATATCAAATTAAAATTTTGATAGAATTTCATATATAACATCATTAACATGACCTTAAGTATGAGACATCTATCAAACAATTAATTAACAATATAACTGACCAAAAGTGCGAAGAGTATCAAACATGAGGGTGCTCCATTCCAAAATATCAAATTAATTAACAATGTAACTGCACATTCCAAAACATTATGATCATGTTTATCGCTTTCTATAACTTTCTATATATTTATTATTAACAATGTAACTGCACATTCCAAATCAACTATTACTTGGAGACACTTACACTTGATTTTATATGATGATCTAAATCCTTGATCTAGTTAGCTCATGAACTTAAAACCGAACATACGAATAAATAACTTGAACGAAGAGAAAAAAAAAATAAAAGCCAACTATTTCCGCAAGAACTATCAAAAATTCAGGACAGATGTGCACAGGCCAAAGAACGTATAACCTAAAAAAAAGGCTAATATCAAAAATTTTAAATTATTCAAACCCCGCAGGCACACCATGATCATACTAATTCAATTAGACATCGAAACCCTAGATTCAACTCAAGAAACCAAAAACAAATAATCAACTCATAGGCAACTATCCTTTCCCTAAAGATCGATCAAAACCATAATCCAATAACATCAAATAGATCTAGATGCACCCTTAAAACACCCTAATTGAACAATTGAAACCATAGATCGGATACAATATCATATTAATTAGAAAAAAAATATATACGCAAAGGGATGAGAATACCTTGAGAGAGCTGGGGTGGGAGATGGAAGAGAGATCGAAGGGGAGCACTCCCAAAAGAACAGGGTAGAGGTCATCCATGGATTTAAGGTTAGTCATCCATTTTTTTTTTCTAACCAAGAGTCGTTGCCAGATCTGATTTCCATAAGATGCCTAGTTGATAATCTTAGCCTAAACACCCTTAAATCCAATGAAACCTTCTTGAAACAGAGGTAAAACATGGCTAAAATCAAAATCTACACTCCGGTCCACCAGATTTGAGGAGCAAAATGTCAAATCTTGGCTGATTACCAGAGTTAAAACCTTCCTAAAGTAGAGCATGGCATAATCCCTTTTTAAACAATTGAAACTTGGCAAACATGAACAACCAGTCGGTGAGATTATGGACCGCAATGTTTGAAATAAGGAGGAGATAAGAATGAAAGTTTACCGACGATGAATCGGTGATTGGACCTAAGGAAGATGGCTCCACTCTTTTACTGGGGTTGAGGATGGAGACGAGTAGCCGATTCAACTTATTCATCGAGCTTTGGAGAGGAGCAGCCGATTCGATCTATTCGGGAGAGAAATGGGGAGATCCACGGTTTGAGAGAAAAAAGAACCCTAGCGTTTGGAAGAGAAATGGGAAGATAAGAAATAGGGAGATCCACGGTTTGGGGGGAAAAAGAAACTCAGCGTTCGGGAGAGAAATGGGGAGATCCACGGTTTGAGGGGAAAAAGAACCCCAGCATTTGGGAGAGAAATGGGAAGATAAGAAATAGGGAGATCCACGGTTTGAGGGGAAAAAGAAACTCAGCGGAGAGAAATGGGAAGATCCACGGTTTAAGGGAAAAAAAAAACCTTAGCGTGACAACAATAAAGAAGCTTAGCGATTAAACTTTTTTCGTCCTAAGGCACGATAAAAAAAGAAGCTTAGGGACAGAAATTTTTTTGTCCCTAAACCCCAGGCACAAAAAAAAGCTTAGCGATGAAAATTGTTTCGCTAAATCTAGGCACGAAAAAAAAAAGAAGAAGCTTAGCGATGAAAAATTTTTCGTTGCTAAACCCTAAGCACGAAAAAAGAGAGAGCTAAAACCAGGATAAAAAGAATCAAAACTTAGCGACGGATATTTTCCGTCACTAAAATCTAGATTAAAAAATTTAAACTTAGCGATGGAACATTTTCATCGCTAAAACTAGGGTAAAAAAAAAAACTTAGTGACAAAACTTCCATCGCTAATCTATCACTAACGTTAGTGACAAAAAATTTTCTTGCAGTGATAATCTATATCTATAATATTAAAAAAATAGATTGTAAGCAAGGGAGTCTGAATGCAGAGAAGCTTATTATTTGATAAATAGTTTCAAAATAATATTATTTCTTAAAATATTATTTTAAAAATACTATTTTTTATATAAAAAATAAAGCCAAACGAGTCCTTTTGATATCAAGTAGTCACCGTTGCTGGACCAAGTTCCGTCAACAAAAACCACATGCAAGTTTTATATTCCAAGGCTCAAACATTTTGTTTCATCTCAATACAATCTACAATCTTTGCATCTTGAACCACATTTTGAATAAAAGTCTAAAAAAAGCCCAGCATAAGAAACCCAAGAGAGAACTAATTACTTAGTCTTTCACAACAGTCAGATGCCATCATGTCAAACAATAAAATAAATAAAACAATTATTATTATCATCATGCAAACTAAATACAATATATTCGTAGAATAATTAAGGTTAAAAACATGTGCGTCCTGTGACAAGAATGGGAACTAAACATTTGAAATTTCAAGGGCCTGCATAAAACTTCTTCATCAGAATGCTCGTAAGCTCATTTATACCAACAAGCTGCATGTCATATCTTAATAAAGATCATAATGCTCATCTAATGGATGCCATATCGATCCCTCAGTTCAATCTTTTAGCATCATGCTTCCCTCGGAGCCTGTGGACCTCTCGTCCTCCTCCTCCTCCGTTATGGCATCGATCATTGCAACAACTTGGTTCATGCTTGGCCTTGCGTCAGGGGAGGGATCCGTGCACTTGAGCGCCACCTGGAGCAGGCGCACCATCTGGTCCTCGAATGCAGCTCCCTCGGAGAGGAGGGCCTTGTCGAAGACCTCCACAGTCCACTCTTCTCTAACCACGGAGTTCACCCATTTAGCCAACTCGGAGCCATTGTTCTGGACCACCTTTCCTGTCAGCAGCTCCAGAAGAATGATCCCCAAGTTATAGATGTCAGCCTTGAAGATGGAGACTGGATTAATAGTGCCATCGCTTGGGGATGGGGGGTTTTGGTTGCTGTCAGTCGTGGCCATTAGGCCGTATTCACTGATGCATGGTTCCATGTTGTTCTTGATCAAAATGTTGGTCGACTTGAGGTTCCCGTGGCCAAGCCCATCTCTACGGAGCTCTTGGTGCATGAAAGCCAGGCCATCGGCAATGCCACCAGCCACACCAAGCCTGCTCTCCCAATCAAAAGGCTTTGTAGCATTTTGGGAGCCTGAAAAATAGATAGAGAGGCATGCATCACGTATATATAGGAAACTTTTTATTGAAAAATAGAGGTGAAATTAAGTGGATGATGGTCTTCTTGGATTTTATATTGAATATATCTCCATATGAATAGAAATTTGATCATTCAATTAATATTCATATTAAAGAATATTCAGTTCATGTCCAAATATTGATTCTGCTTGCAATCCTATTTGATCTTAAAACAGCACTCATAAATTTTTTTAAAAATAAATGACTATATCAATATAATATTAACTTAATTTACCTTTACTTAGTGATATCTATATTCATATGATTTAACTATTCAATTTATATTTATATCTATATATTCATATTTTTAATATGATTTGCATATATATATATATATATATATATATATATATATATATATATATATATATATATTTGTTTATATAGATAAATTTTCTTTTGTATCCGGCTAAAATCCAAATTCGAATCTATATTTACTAAACAAAAATAATTATGAATATGGATTAACCAATAACTAATCCATATTCATTCCAATTTCAACCCAAGTGCAAATAGGAAATAAATAAGAAAATTTAATCCTAATGCGTCTTACGTTGTCCAAATTCAATCTTCCATGCATCCACTGCTTTGACAACCGTCTGACTAGGAATGGGCTCAGGCCGAGAGGCCTGTAAATTTTTATACATTTATATATATATATATATATATATATATATATATATGAATACAAAGTGAATTTTTTGCTGTAAATATTTTTATATTTTTATTATGTGCATGTGTGTGAGTGAGTGCTATATATTTAGAAACATAAGGCTGGGTTAATTGGGTTGGACTGGGCACTCGGAGATTTCCGAAGACTCAGCTCCGGCTGGCTTTATTTGACCAAAGTATGGGTTCGGCCTGACGTTTTATACTCTCTTTCTTTGAAAAAAACTCTCGGCCTAATCTGAACCGGCTCTTGCCCACCAACCATACAGACGATATAATTGAACAAAGCCTCAACGGATCAACACCTTGTTTGTGCTTTTGATTATAATTTTTAAGTAAATAATAGATGAGAGAATTAAAGTAAGTATCTACTCATAAAATTAAAAAAAGAAAAGAACAGTAGGAAGTCGTACCACGGAGGAGCTTGAAGAGGCTTCCATTTTTCTGATGCTCAAAGACCACCAGCTTCTCCTGGTTGGAGCAATAAAATGCCACGGCCGACAGCACATTCGGGTGCTTCACTCGGTCTATCCTCTCCATCCTCTTGCGGAAATCTTGTGCTGAAATCGACCAATCTTTAATCCTCTTCACAGTTAAAGCAGTTCCATCATCAAACATCACCTTGTAGAGGCTACCAAATCTTCCTCTCCCCAACAACTCTGCAGGGGCCTTCAACAGCTCCTCAAATTTCAACTCCTTATTTCCCAAAGGATTCATCAGAACCACCAGCGACGATGACGTCGTCGCAGCGCTCTCAATGGATGTTGGTAGAGAGTACTCCGATCTTTTCGCCGTAGTCTTAGACCCAATAATCGAACTCTTCTTACTACCATCTGCCACCTTCTTCTCATCATAACCATCCTTCTTGCCACGAGCCTTTCTTCTGCTGGCCAACTTGTACGCAAGGAAGAGGAAGACTACAATACCGAGAGCAATGTAGCCGGAAACCATGATGACCTTATTTTCATACAAACTCTTCGATTTCTTCTTCTCCCCTGATGGGGCCGGTGGGCATGCCACAGGGACCGGATCTCCACACAAGCCGGGGTTACCCACGAAGCTTCGCAGGCCAAGTTTGTCGGCGCCGCGAGGGACCGGGCCGCTGAGGCGATTGTAGGACACATCGAACTCCCCAAGGTTGGTGAAGTCGAATTGTGGGATGGTCCCATCGAGGCTGTTGTTCTGAGCGACGAAGGTTTTCAGGCCTGATATCCTAGGCAAGTCCGGCGGCAGCTCGCCGGAGAAGTTGTTGTAGGAGACGTTGAGCCTCTTGAGATTACTGAGCTGGGAGAGAGAAGAGGGAAGTCTTCCCGAGAGACGGTTGCCACCCACATACAAATGGGTCAGTTCGGTGCAATCGGAGATCTCCGGCGGGAGCTGTCCTTGGAGTTGGTTGTCTTGGAGAGTTAAGCGGTTGAGTGACTCCACCTTGCAGACGAGGCTAGCGTCAATCGACCCGTTGAGGCCCCGGCCTTTGAGGTCTATTATACGTACTGAATTCGTGCCCTTGCAATCCACACCCGTCCAAACATCCGGGCATGGATCAATGGAAGCATTCCACTTCAAATCAAGAACAAGTTGGGAGTTGTTGTTGGACAGTTTCAGAAGAAAACTGACGAGGGAGGCCCTCACGACATCGTCCTCCACCGCGTTGGCCGAGGCCGAGTAGTTTAAGAGGAGGAGGAGGAGGAGGAGGGAGAAGGCGATCGCCCAGCTGGTGGGGATCCTCTCCATGGGGAAGATGAAGAAAGGTGGAGAGGGAACGGAGAGGGAAGGCTTCGTTTTTTCTTTGGTCTCTTTTTTTTTTTTTTTTTTTGTGGGGAGTGATCACAATGGGAAATGTCCAGAGACGCGAGATATGGCTTCTCAGAAGAAGAGGAAGAGAAGGCCACTTGGCGGAGTTCTCAAACGATGGGATGGGCATGAGACACGCGAATATGAACGGGCTATGAGATTTTAAATTTGACGGCCGGCGGGAGGAAACGGTCCATCCGGGAAGCGTCTCTAGTTGGCCGAATGCTCGTTCAAATACTATGTTTGCCAACAAGTAATTATAGCCGTGTTTTATTTCACTCGTTTTTTATTTGGTCGTTAAAGATGATGCTAAGCTAAACGCGGAACAATGAGATTCTTTTTTTTTATTTTTTTTATTTTTTTTCTTGTGGTAGTAGGAGAGCTGATCTGGACCTGCTAACAGATTATTAAACCACAATAAATGCCAGCAGTCGCACTTTTGGACCCGTGAATCCAGTGTTGAACTGGTCCCGTGTCTAACTTAAATGGACCAAGTTCCATCAGGAGCAGCGTTGGTTTGAGCTTTTTCCCAGGACGGTCGAATTGTAATCTTGCTGAAGGCTTTAGAAACGCTCAACCGTGCACAGTTTCAAAGGGAAGGGATCTGTGGGATGTTCATTTCATGAAGAGCAAAAATGATGCGGACTTCTGTAGAAGACAACGAACAAAAATAAATTCTCGATCTCTTTTATAACTGAAATATTAGTTCATTCTCAGCAGTACAAGTGAAAGTCATGATCACCAATTCTACATATTTTTCTTCAGTATATATTTATTATAAATATTTCAACAAGCCAATTTGAGGGGGAAAAGAATCTCAGCTGATGATCTCATATCTTCCTCGGAAGAAGATTTTTAAATATACTGATTTAATACCAGCAAAGGTGATAAGAGACAATATATGTTATATATACTGGATGAGCAAACGCCACTAAGATCAACACAAAAAAGCCATAATCTCAGCTGAGATTGCCATTGAGATGCCCGTGCGATGCTGGCTCCAATGCATCCAGCTCTGGCCTAAACTGGCATAGCTTGCTTTTCAGTTAATTTTCATTAAAAACTCTGTCAAGCATTGACACTGTCAATCCTAAACAACTGGCACTTGCAAAAAAAATTGTTAACCCAACCACATAAGTTTGCAGAAAATTATAGAAACAGTAATATATAATAAACAACACAAAACCATCCGTTGGTTGTAACGGAGATAAATTCAGTTAAATCATGTAAATGGTTACATAACTTCTAGACTAGAACATTTCAAGCTTGACAGGGTTGGATGACACTTGTGCCGGCCATGCTCCAGCATTCCTGAAGGCCCACGGAATATTAAACATAAACAGTACAAACATATATAACACAGCATTATACAAGCTGCAGTACTGCCCATATAATTAAATACCACTGTTGTATTGTTCTGAGTGAAATGCATGGCCTGTCACTTTAGGGGTCTGCATCACCAGGAATGTCATCATCAACCGATACCGTGCTTTCGTCGTCGCTGATATCTTCATCACTACTCCCATCAAGAGAAGCATTATCAAACTTCTCCATCTTCGCATAACGCTCACAGTACTCTGTTGAAACATTTTTTTTAAGTAACAATGTGACCAGGATTCTTGCAAATCCATAATGTATCAACAAGATAGATTAATCTATTTTTCAATCACTTAAATCAAGCAGCAATTATGGTTGAGAATCAAAATCACATTCTGTCATTGAGTACTGTAAAAGAAAAGGACATATTAAGTGACAACTACAAACCAAATAATAGTACTTATTGAAAATAAAATACACAACAGCACCTTCCCAATCCAACCTGATTGAGCAAGCCTCTTTATGGCCATTATATCATGAGCAACACTGACTGGAAATCATGTCACAAGGGAACCCAAAAGACCAGCTAATTGTCTTTGAGCCCGCCCTCTACTAGATAGAATCATGTGTGGGAAGCTTTTAATTATGTAGTTTGTAGTGATGGTAAGGTGCATCATACTATTGATATAGGTAACTTCCCCTACAATAACGGTGCATAAAGAATGTAACTTATGTACCATGCCCTAATTCTTGTGCAATTGAAAATTGTCAGCCCCAGAAGTACATGGAAGGAGACGTCCTTGATGTCATCTATGTAAGTATGAAGAAGGATCTAACAACAGGTTTTATTAGTCTATCACTTATGGATACTTTTCATATTGATGGAAGCAAGAAAACTAGGACCGCCATAAGAGAATCATCAGTTATATAATCAAAATTAAAAAGTTCTATTTTTTAGTTGATTTTGACAGGCTTTGAGTCAGGAGAGTTGTGGTATTATTTACATTGTATTTCTATTGACAAAAATCATAATTATTGACTTGACAGTAACATAGAATATAATCAAAACTTCAACAAAATAATATGCTAATTGCTCTTACAGGAAGCATCAAACACATTCATTGTAATTGGTTGTTTGTTTAGCATCACTATCAGTGTCAATCATACTAATTTCCTTGCATGTCATTATTGAGCCAATTTGTTGGCTAATTCATCTCTTACTGTTTATAGGTTTTACCATATCCTGGCAACTCTACAATGGATTGCGATTCTTGAGAAGATATTCGGATTCATTTTTTTTTATATACTTATATTAAAGTAGTGTCCCTGCAATTTGAATGTTCCTCCGGTGTGACAACAATTTCCCTGTAAAAGATATTAGACACTCCAGAGTTTGAATAGAACATATTTCTTCTATAAGATTGCCAGAATTATAATGTGGTAATGTAGATATTATCTGATGAAAATTAAAAGAACTAGTTTAACTTTGAAAATGCTTCAACCTTTTACTTTTTGCTCATATTGTTGCTGGTCCTTCAGCATCAGCGAAGCTGCATCACCATTCAGTGGATCTGCAGGGTTTGGGTAAAGCAAGAGCTGTGGAAGAAAGACTTCAAATATGTTCAGAAGATCTGCAGCACCACAAAACTACAGTAAGATATGGAAACTCCAAATACATTTTTTTTTAAACAAAAAGTGAGAACCTTATATAAAAGATGAATGACCACTTGAGCGAATTGAAAATCATGATATACTGAATTAAAAAATCCACTTATACTTTCACAGACCTAAACCAATGTATGCATAGCTTGTTTCATACAACTTATTGCTCATAGAAAATGTTATGATTAATAGTCATGCAAAATGTGAGTGTTAAGCATGTTAAACATATTGATTTGCAAGTGCAAATGGATGGTTAGTCTGCAGATCATTGTTTCTGTACTATTTTTATAACATATAAAGTATACAAAAATGATGTTATGCATTTAACTTCCAATATATGATCTTACCAAACATTGGACTCCAGGATTGGTTGATAACATCCAAGCATATTGAGCCAGATCTGAAATTTACCATACAATTATGCGAATGAAAGAAACAGAAAAAGAAAAATGTAAATTCAAAAAAAGTTCAAAAGATATTCATATTTCTTACTCTGCTAAATCTATTATCTGTGAGAACATTACTAATTGGATGCATATAAATCTGACAAAACTGATCTAGCAGTCCCACCCCATCCCTTCCCTACTTCTTTTGAAAAGCTAGTGAAAGTAGAAAACTTCCAAATTACATATAGATTTTATAGATTGATCATATGAGCTCCTAATCTACAAATATGGTGGCGGTTAGATTGTTATTAAGAAAATCCTATTCAATATACATGCTGCATAAGAGAAGTTAGAGCTTACAGCTCATCAACATTAGGATGAAATATTTTGGTCAGAAAGCCAATAGATGGGGACTTGTATGGGTATGCATCAGGAAGTTCAACACGAACTTTCCACACCCCACCTTCATATGGACCTGCAGGCATCACAAGTCTAATAGCATCAAGCAGACAAAGATAAAAGTACAAATAATAACATCAATAAAATGTTTAACTGCAAAACTACAAAAGTGGGCGCACACGCATATATACAAAAATGCATCTACAAAACAAGGTAAACAAGAAACCTGGTTTGAACATTTGACATGCTTTTAAGGGCATGTGTCATCTTAAAGAAACATGCACATGCATATATAACTGCTGTGCCTAAAATGACATGGTTGAATCATTTATAAGCATGGTCTCAAGTCCTAGTGGGACATCCCATGGAATGTCAAAAAGGGTTGTTGTCCCAGGTGTTAGAACAGAACAATTTCGCTATCATCTCAGCATCCCAATCGGCACATGTTTGGACACTCCTTATCTCAAGTCTCAAGTAGGATGAGATGGCAATGGGTCTCGTTCCATGAAAAAACTAGGAGCCCTCTCAACATTTTCCATTAGGTCTACTATAGCAGAGGTCTTCAAAATATACTTGCTTTGCTAATCAATTTCTTGCAACAAATTTTACATAAGCAAGTTCTAATAAAAGAAAGGCATCATCTTCTGAACTATCTAAATTTTCATATAGTAATGAGACTAGAGAAGAATGATGATGTTATATTCTTTACTAAAAATTGTAACCCAACATCAAAGTCAACAATCAGTTATTCAAATCAAGGAATGCTGAACCAAGCCAAACCAAACCAATTGGTTCAAACCAAACTGAACCAAGCAGAAATCGGTACAAAAAATCCTTCGGTTTAGTATAGGGCGGGCCCTGTAGCCCATGGCAAACCACCGGTTCTGATTGGTTCGAAGGTGGGGTGGGCTAAGGTGGGATGGGGCTCACTTAAATAGAGAGAGGGAGGCCAAGAGCCTCTAGGGAGCTCTCATCCTCTCTCTCTCTCTCTCTCTTGAAAACTTGATATTCTATTAATTTTTTAGAAAATTTGAGGAAAAAAAAAAGAAGATTTCAGCCCAAAATCAAGTATGCCTCCTCCCATTCTCCTTCTCCTTCTCTTGTTTTCCCCACCTTATATCTTCTAAAACTAAAAAAACATGAGGAAATCATGCCAAAATTTAGGATATTGCCATGATTTCATGATATATTGTAAATCTATAGATAATCTACTCATATCAACCAAAAATCTTGATTTTTCATTGAATATATTTTTAAATAAAAAATATATATTCAGATTAAAATTAATAAAAAGTTAAAAGTTAAAAAATGACTATAAAAACAAAAAACATGATTGCAATTATTGAAATTTAGATATGTTTATTAATTTTGCAACCTAGACCTAAATTTCAATAAATTTAAAAATTAATGGTGATCAACCTATGTCCAATGGCTACGATATATATATATATATATATATATATATATATATATATATATATATATATATATATAGCACCTTTGTTTGGGTACTAAATTAAAATCAATTTTCTAAATATATATATATATATAGCACCTTTGTTTGGGTACTAAATTAAAATCAATTTTCTAAATTTTTTATAATAAAAAATGTTTTTTATAATTAAAAAATAAATTTTAAAATACATCTTAAATTAAAGTTTTATTAAAAATTAATTAAAAATATTAAATTAAGTTAAAAATTATGAAAAGCTAATATCTATAAATATTTTATAAGTATTTTCTAAAATACTGAGGATATAGGGCGGGCTCATGATATATTATTCATTCTTCAATCATTTAGTTGTCAAATGACTTGAATTCATTAATTGAATAATGCGACCAGCAGCCTCCTACATAAATCCGAGGTTCCAATATAGCATCCAAAGAATTGAGATGAATAAGGAACTTCTAGACATCCTACGCAATGTGGTCTACAAGATCGAATCTGATCCCATAACTATGATAAGATATCTAAAGGAGGTCATTTTTTTTATTTACTTTGATCATATTTATCTAAGCTAGAATTGAAAAAGTGCAACGTATTCTTTCAATAGAGCAAGGCTTTTAGAGAAGAAACCTACACGTTCTGGAAGAGCGTAGCTGTAGCCGGGGTGCATAACATGTCTTCAAATTTTTTTGCATATGACTACAATCAATCATACTCTAAATTTAGATGACAAGTACTATTTGATCCACACCTTTCTTCCTTATATTTGTAGCTGAATGGTGGATCCACTTTGGGGGTTAGCCCAAAATCCTAAAAGATTGGCAATTCGGATCCTTTCCTAGATGGTCTCCTCTAATAGATGTAAGCACAACCAGTCCACATTTGCATTGATTTATAACAACAAAAGAACCATCTCACACAAAAGTATCTGAATTACCCAGTCTATGTTTTCTACAATTTGCGACTCAGGTTAAAGTGCATTGAGGAGACAGTAAAGTTGAAGTGCACTAATCCATTTCATAATGACTTTGTTTGAGATGAGGAAGATTCGATGATTAGGTGGAGCCAGCTGCAGGAGCTGAAGTTAGACGAGCCTGGATCACCTCCTCAATTGTCGAGAGAGATCGTCAAGGGGGCTAGGGTAGATCCAAATAGATGGGCTCATAAATATATGCCAGTGAAGCAAAGGTCAAAGGACAACATATCATTATTAGAGAGCTCTATGTCTGAGACATCCTTCCAAAGATTTGAGAGGGAACTATTAGGAAGAGGCCACCAAAGCAAGGGATGAGAAGAAAAAGAGTACACTAACTCCCCAAACAGTAAGAAGAGGAAGACATTGCAAAGAATGGAGGAATTAGTGCACTCAGATTCATAAATACAGGACTTGAGCAAGAGGAATGATAATGATGATAGTTTAAGAGATGATGGGGAATGAAGTGATAAAAAAACAACACAATGGACATAACCTCTTGGTATTTGATTCACCAATGAGACCCAATTCACTCATATCACGCAAGATGAGGGCTACGGATGCAATTTGATAGACCAAGACTATTGCTTACAATAGACAAGGCCTAAAGAATCGTTTAGGACATGAAGCTACCGATATTATCAATCTAGCATGTGGAGTAGGATTTTTAGATGTATCTGGATCAGATTCTTATATTAGATCCTATTTCTTTGCAACTAGCTATGACCCATATTCTTATCACTATGAATATAAATATGGATATACTTCATCGGATGTTACCTTATGGAGATCCTACATCCAAGGCTTTGAATAATTATTATGTTCCAATACCACAACCTCATGATACTTATGGGACAAATTTTGCTAATGCGACCTTTGCATAACCAGACTAGCATCACATCACACACCAAGGACAAGATGATGAGGCATCGAGGAGAGTTGGATATGATGATCCCGGTAAGTAGAGTCACAATGCTTATGAGAGTTTGGGTTTCCCTTCCAAGCCCATACTACAAATAGGAGCCCAACGTTTATATGTGGCATAGACACTCCACCAAATATTAGATGTTGACACATATTATCTATTACATATTTGTTCTTATATAATTAAAAAATATATCCTTATAGTTATCTATTATTTACATTTGCATTAATGATAAAGTAATATGCCTTAATTTCATTTGATGCCATAAAGTATTTAAAATACGAATGAAAAGTATTATAAATTTTTAAAAAATAATTGTTAAAATTGAGTATACCACATTAAAAAGAAAAAAAAACTATGAAAAAAAGGAGCAAAGTTAGTGTATGGTACACCGCTGGTTCGGTGCCAACACATGATTCAGCAAACCTTGATTCAAATCACTCTTCCAATTATTATTTTCTATTTCGCTTTCATTATTAAAAAGTATGGAGTTGATCATATACTAAATCAAGGGCTCTGAATCCCAACTTCTATACCAAACTAATCACATGCCAGTGTGTTGCATCGGTTGCCTTTTAAACAAAATAAAGAGTAAAGACGATGCGTCTTATCATTAACCCATCCACGTACAGAGATGATTCAAGCTACTTTGTCTACAAACAGTCAACCAATCAAATCAAATTATGGCAAGTTACTTCTTCATAGAGGTGCAGCCATAATCATTTCTTAGAAAATTACTAAACATTTGTTAGAAAGTCATTTGTACATGCAGATGTAATGTTTGTGAACGTACTCATTGAAAGTTACACATCCACTTATGATAATTTTTTTTATAAATGAATTTTTTCCATGTGAGAATCCGACGGTGCTTCGGCCACCCACATTTTATCTATTTATTTATTTATTGGTTAATACCACATGGTGATTGATAGCTAATTAATGATGGACCATCTTATGTCTTGTGTCTCAAAGACATTGAATCTTGAGTTGATGGTATATGTAAAAAAATTGTCGCTTTGTTTTTTACACCTGCATAGACTAAGGGCCCATTAGGCTCCTTTCAGACTTAGTGAGAACTCACCACCTCTCTCTTAATAAATGCAAGGCATACAGTGTGGCATGATGTTACCCTTCCATTTTTCTAAATTAATTTTAAATTCTTTTTTTTTTTTTTGACCAATCCTTTCTATGTAATAAACAAAATGGCCAAAGAGAATGAAAGAGAAGAGGAGACTCTATGATGGTGATTAGAAGCATCCCTTCAAGTCATTAATTATTTTTTGACCAATCCTTTCTATGTAATAGACGAAATCGTGTAGGAGAATGAAAGAGAAGATGATACTCCATGATGGTGATTCGAAGCATCCCTTCAAATCATTAATTTTTTTTTATTGACTGGTCCTTTTTGTGTAATAGATGGACTAGGAGAATAAAAGAGAAAAGGAGACTATATGACAGTTAACAAAAGCATTTTATATAACAATGTTGGATTGCCCAAAGTTTGAGTGTAAAGAAGGTGTGGATTAGCTCAACAGTATCCTCTAATTCTGTGACAACAGAAGAAAGTTCTCATTTATTTTCCATTTGAAGACGCATGACAGAGTGATAGATAAAATGGCCTATGAGAATGAAAGAGAAAAAGAAACTTTATGATGGTGAACAAAGCATTTTTTTTTTCTCTTTCTTTTCCCATCTGAAGATGTACAATAAAGCGCTTTTCTTTTTTTCTTCCTCCATTCAATGAACATGTGGCTGTAGCTCCTACTGCAATCATCAACTTTATATATATTATATAACGTTAAGAAATTTCCCATCATAATTATGTTATCAGATGTCTATATGGAGACTGCTCTCAGCTTTTTTAAAACTTCAATAGTTCAACCCATGTGACCATATTTGCACTATGCCCCTAATAATCAAAAAGGAAATCATCATGATTACTTTTTATTTAAGCTTAATAGAGCAACTAAGTTAGTGCTGGAGATAGTCCAAGTCACCCCAAGGATCATCAAACCGGGCCAACTTCAAGTCAGGCTTTGGGCTTTGCTAAGGGAGTTTCAATCAGGTTAGGGCATCCTAGTTACAGCCCACATAAATTTTGACTCCGCCCAAAGTCCTACTCAGTCAAAGTGATATTTGTGGATTTATAGTTAAAGTTTTTCCATCCCTACTTCTACTTTAGCCAAATAGAGACAAATGGGGCTCCCCCCCCCCCCCCCCCCCCAAAAGCAACTTCAACCACATCAGTAACCTGGCTGCCCCCACTCTTGGCATCCACAATGACACTACTATCACCATTATATCTACCCTTTTTCCTCTACCACTATGCCATATGACTTTTCACCATTAATGAATATTGACATTGCCACCATCATTGTCACTACCATTGGCGAATCAACCCCTTCCTCATTGGTATGAATGGATGCCCATGAATCCACCCTCTACCTCCTTTTTAGGTGGTCAAGGCTTGTTCAAGTTTAGGGCCATTTGGGCTTGCGATGCGGCTTGTGCCTAAGTTAAGCCAAGCCATACCTTATAAAAACTTTAAGTTTAGGGCCAATTTTTTTTTTTAAAAGTCGGCTCGAACTAAGGGGAAGTCTAGCCCAACCTAGCCCATTCCTGGCCCTATTCCGTGTCAACTGACAATCATATGTTAGTGATAAGGCTTTTACCACATCTTTTCTTAGGCAGTATCTTCAACTAAGTTGTATGAAGAAGTATATTTAAAAAAAAACATTAGCAAATTATAGGGCCCCAAAGCTGCTCAATCTTATTTTGCTTGCTGTAGCAAAATTTCATCCATACTCTCAATTTGTCTCTCATGGTGACCAACATATACAAGATAATTATATGGATCTTCATGTGAAGGGTAGTCCTACCAATAACTAATCCACTCAAAATGCCACCCAAATTTAATTCATGACCTACCATGTGAATGTCAACTTTTGTCCATGTCTATAGCAAAATCATGCATGTTTTACATTTATTCGCTACATAGCTCCTAAGTATTATTTGACACCTCCTAGACAACACATGCATTTTTCTTACATCCAACTTTTGTTATTCTTAAATTGACTGAACTGTAGACTCCACTGAGCTTTGTTTAACCATTGAAATATGCATCTTCTTTTATTATTCTTACATCACTTGGAAAAGTAACAAGGAATAAGCCATCAATCACTCTAGCATTGAAGCTAAAATCATGTGACAAAATTTGGGTTTCATGGTTTTTCTTTTAATGCCCAAACATGGGGTTTCAAGTTGATTACAAATTCTTACAAAGTTAAATTATGCTCATATATACAGCAACTAGAGTACTCAAACACATATAGGAAATCCAATCTAACACTTTGTTTTCTCATTTTCCTTCTACTAACACAAATCAGCTGGTCGATTTCCCTTTGTATGGAAGCCTTTATTACTTGAATTAGGGAGAAAAAGGAGGAGTTTGTAGTTGTCTATAATTAGAATCTTTGTCCCAAAATCAAAATTGCCTCTTACATTCAATCTGCAGTAACTGAGTTACGTTCCACTTAAATCGAGAAGTTCTCGTATTCTATGAACATATTCTTGATCCCTCCCTACAAAGGCTCACCATCTCAATGCTGAACCTGTATTAATACTACACTAATACAGTATTGGCACGCTTGGAATGTGGGATGGTTTAGCATTCTGAGACTCTGTGTGCCCCTCAATCAAGTTTTGGTTCAATTCCAGAAGAATACAATATGCAAATGGAAAGTACCGGCATGGCAACTCATGATTTCCACATTCCCACAATTCTGTCACCTGGCTCAAGTATCATGAAGAGTTGAAAACTTAGCTTCTATCACCTACTACACTCTATTACTAATATTATAATTTCAAGACAATTAATAGTTAATAATCCGAATCATAATGAGATTGATTTTCCATTTCATTCACAATGCACACCTCCTTTCACACCTTCCATATTGACCATCTATAAAAGAAACAACATTCTTGTGATGTCCCACATGGTAGAATATTAGTGTTGAATACATGTAATTTATGTTTGGAAATCAGATAGATGTACATTCCTTTGTAGTCCTCATGCCTGTCCTAACTTGCATTGGCTAAAGTGTATCCAATAGTCTACTAATCCTCTTAATACTATGTGTTATTTAATACACTTCATTCCTTTCATGTTTTAATTAGTATCCAAAGCATGGTAAACAATTATGGTGCAGCCTTCCAAAGGAAGCAAGGATAAACAACATATACAAGCCTAATCCCATCTATTTAGAGTAATTTATCCATCCTTCATATGAAGATCTTAGCATAAGTTATAGTAATTTTATACATAGCAGCAAACAAATTGTATGATACAACCTTCAATCCCATGGTGGCAGCTACAAAAGAGATGGGCATACAAGTATTAAAGAGCTGCTTAGTACCCATTAATAAGAAATTTGTGCACCAAATAATGATTGCATATAACAAAATTAGTTCTTCCTATTTAATTATAGCGTTTATATTAAGGGATATATTTATCTTCCAACTGAGAAACTAGGAACCATGCACCTACATATATATATGTCCACAAGACCATATGAATACTGTGCCACACTTGATAAAAGAAAAAGGTGAGAACATATAAAAAATTATACTCTCTTTGGGGCCATGAAATTTGACATTAAATTCAGAAAGCCCATCATTTATGGTTTCCACTGTGTAGTCACTCATCATCCTACAAAAAAAAAAAAGAACAAATAAGTATTTGGAACAATATTCAGGAAAAAAAACAATTTTAAAAGAGAAAAATATTGCCCATTCTGGTTATTTAAGAAGGCCATGTCAACATGTTCTAGGAGATAAAAATGGGGCTTGGATGGAACCATTAGACAGCCCAAGACAAACAGCGAGCATGTTAAAGAGGATGGAAGATGGCATTGAGTGTAGACATGCTTATGGAGGTCTTTATGTCAAAATTGCAATTTTTATATCAATGTGACAAACGAAGGGGACTCAAACAAACAGCTACTGCAACAGATAGCAATCAAATAAAAGCAACCATGACAACAACAGAAAGGTCACCTTAATCAAAATCATGTCCCTTTGAAAATCCACTGCAAACAAACAAAGCCCACTACAACTCAATCAAAACAGCGGAATGAATCTTGATTTTATGAATGCATCAACACAAAGTAGTTCTGTTATCTGATGAGAGGGTAAGATGATATTATGTTTCAGTTTATTTAGAAGCAGTGAACAATTTAGCCTGAGTCTTCTACTATAAAAACTTATAGTACTTCTAAGGCTCAACATAACAACAAAATGTTGCAAGAGAATACAGGGATTCAATGGTTGCACACACAGATCAACACATCAGCTGCTCCAGAGGATGGTGGTCACAAGGGTATGGTGCTCAAAATTCACCAAATTGACAATAACTTCAGTCATAAATAGGATACATATTTAAAATTCACCAAGCATGCCTCAAATCAAGGGGTGAGACCTTTGGTTGTTAGGAAGTAAGAACTGCAGCAGAATGATGGTTTGTTTTGCATTATTCTTCGGTCTAAAGCACTAATTCATGCACGATCACAAGTTGCAAATTCTGAAACCAAACACCTTCCTTAAAGATGGGTTATAAATAGATTATTCTGTAAATATTCAAATAAAGAATTTGACTCAGATCCTGCAAACTGTCATGGAAACTGCTCAGTTATTGGTTTTATGCCTCCAGAAGAATTGACATTTCTTATGCCATGTGGGCTTTATGAGTTACATGCCACTTAGTGACTGCAAATCAAAATACAATTTTATAAATTTTACCTCCTGGTACCGCAAGCTAACCTATGTGAGATGATCCAAAAAAATGAATCACAATACAAGTGCGAGTAACAACCATCATAGAGTTGAAGAAACAATCTGATTTACAAAGAAACTGATTGAAGATTTTGTGTAGTAAGCTACATAATTTTCTTACAAAATTGTCATGCCATCCATGTATTTTGAGAGGGCCACATTTGTTTTCACCAGCCCTGCCACACAGAACAGGCATATTGGGGAGCTTGGATTGCTCCCTGGCATCTCTATGTGCCTATGGCAAGAAATGAGCCTATCAATGCCAGCTCAAGTCAGCGTAATTGGATATAAAGTAGGAAATAAAAATGCTTGCAGAAGTCACACTTCAGACAAGGATTAATGATTGAATATGTTGGCAATACATCTTAGGCAAAAAAGTTTTCTCCTAATTCCAACAAATGTAACTAAACAATTAATGGTGACATAAGCCAGACTACAGACGGAGGTAGTAAAAGAACTTACAACTTCATGACATCCATATCTCGCCTTTTGCTTGGAGAAGACATCTTCCTTGAATCAAACCCTGTTTTCCAACTGTTGCAACACCAACATCAAGTCAGCATATATTGGGAGACAAACAGCAATAATACAGCCTAATGTTATTGGATGCATTTTAGAAGTCAATAAGAGAAACAAAAGATGCAAAATAAACTCCTCTAATCCCAGTCATTAGTCAGAAAAACTCAACAAACCTGAAATCAAAAGTAAACTGCTCAACATAACTCATAAGAATAGCGTGAAAAACAATGAAAAAACAGAAGAAAACACTACGTCGGTTTTTTGCTACTTCAGATCAATTACAGAAGTCAGATTCCCTAATAATGCTCAACTTACAATTACTCTTTTGTTAGGAAGAGGAGAGCCAAAATAATAATAATCATAATTGGAAATCTCTTCTCAAAAATCCCTCGAGCCTTGAGTCTGGTAGGTAATTAACATAAAACTGTTCAAAGAAGTGATAGCCAAAAAAACAACAGTTAACGATTATCCGATAAATTTTCCCTTGCTAAAGCCGTTCAAGAATATCAAAACGGCTCTTTAAGATATGAACATTCCCTCAAAAGATAACAATAGAACAAATAAATCGGATGAATAAAATTACTAAACGGGTAGGAATATGAATAAATTATATATCCAATCCCATCTATAAATTCATGCAACAAGGATACGAAACAAAACATACTTTCATTTGAAAAACAGTAGAACAAATAAATCGGATGAATAAAATTAATAAACGGGTAGGAATATGAATATATTATACATCCAATCCCATCTATAAATTCATGCAACAAGGATACGAAACAAAATATACTTTCATTTGAAAAACGCATAATCGTACCCCGCAAGATCAAATGCGAAACCGAGAGAGAGGAACAGTTTGATGTTGTATGAATTGCTGCGGTCGTGAAGGAGTGAGGCTATGCATCGAATTCAAGAGGACAGAGAAAAAATAAAAAATAAAAAGGAAAGGAGGGGGCTGTTTCCGATTATAACGTCTCTCGGCCTCCTCCGACCGGCTCCAGATGACACGTGATCCCACCATCCTTCAATCTCTCTCGCACCCGTCGGACCCGCGTTCGACTTTGGCGCCGCAATTTTTTTCTTCGAGTTCCTGTTTATGCTCTCAGCGCAAGGAAAAGTCTCAGCATACCCGAGATTCATCCGCGCATGAACTCATGCTGAAGGACTGACTCATGGGTCTTACCGCACCTACTGCAGGCTATTGTTACGGCCCGGCCCGGCCCAGGCGGGCGCGCGAGCGAGCGCGCGGCTTAGATAGGGTACAATACATCAAGCGTGCGCCCAGACATACCCAGATGGACGCACATTCAGGCTGGCATGCGGCCAGTCTAGCAGTGCCCAGACGGCTAGCCCAGCTGATAGATGCCGTATTCTTTTAAAAGTTTTTCTTGGGCGATGCTTTGGAAGCTTTCAACCGTTCGATCAAGCCATCCAACAGCTAAAAAAAAGAAAGCATACTTAGAAGCTCACTTTAAGGCGTGATTTCTATGCAGATTCAATACAGATGGGCAGCAATCTTTTTACCTATAAAAGAAAGATAACGGATCTTCATTGAGAAGAATCAGTGAGCACTTAGCGTGCAGTCTTGATCATCCACCTTGAGTAAGGTTGGTAAACGGCTTGACCAATGAAGATCAAGGCCATGCGGAGGTCTAGGCCAGACAGGCTTGGACGCGGACGAGACTAGTATACTAGTGTTTTTAAGTGAGGTTTGGGCGGGCACATTATGAGCTCTTTGTAAGGGACAGAGAAGAGTGTATGTAGCCTACGTGCAACCTCATTGTATCCAAAGTTGCTTAGTGGAAAGTTCTTTGGTTGGAAAAGCTTTGCTTTCCGTATATCATTGTGTTTGTGGGACTTGACTTATGGTTTTATTTTATTATTGTGGGGTCTAGGCTGGTTAGGAGAGGGACCTTCTAACGTCATCACCGGTAGACGCAAAGACCTAGTGGCCATAGGGAGCGCTTGCACGTACCGATTTACAACCTGGTGACAATAGGTATCAGAGCCCAGTTGAAGCAAGTTCCAAGCGCAAGACATGGTGGCAGTTGGCGAACGTGTGACCCATTTGGAGGGTATTGTGGGAGATCCATGAGATAGATCAACCATGAATTTGGTAGATATATGCACGGAATTGAGCCTATAGTTGATCGAGTTGTGGACTTCATATAATCAGCTGATGGAGGCACACGAGGGGCTGATTCGTGACCTCGAACATCAAAATCTGCAACAACAACGATCAGATCTGGTCATAGAGGAGAGATTGGAGCTTTGGATCCATGCTTTGGAGGAGGAGTTGATCCGACAAAGGCAGGAGACGCGGAGTCCAGTCCACATGGTCGGCGCTCCGACAAAGGAAGCGAAGGTCCGGGAGCCTAAGGCCTTCGGCGGAGTCAGGAGCCTCGACATATTTGGAAGGCAACGCCAAACTTTGGTGGAGAACTAGGATAGCTGAGGATGACCGTGCAGGGCATCCCAGGATTGAGGCATGTGAGATTTTCAAGAGGGAACTGAAGGGTTAGTTCCTACTGAGCAACGCGGGTTGGCTTGCTCGGGAGAACCTGCTGAAGCTACGACAGATAGGGAGCATCCGGGAGTATGTGGCGCAGTTCAGCACGCTACTTTTGGAGGTATCCAACATGACCGAGGAAGATAAGCTCTTTAACTTCCTCGTAGGCCTACATGGGTGGGCTCAGGCAGAGCTTCGCAGGAAGGAGGTGAAGGATATTTCTTCAGCCTTCGTAATAGCAGAGGCACTGATGGACTTTCGTAGCAGCACGACTTCGGATAGCAGTAGACAGGGCAAGGACAAGTGCAAGAGTGCATCACCACCGTGAAGTCGAGTAGGCAAGAAAGAGGACGTGCCAACACATGCATCAGCAAAACCGAAGGCACGAGCAAATTTCAGCGGATGCTTCATATGCGGAGGACCGCATCTGGCATGGGAGTGTCTAAAGAAAGTGATGACAGTAGCAGCCGTCACCTACCAAGAAGATAAGGCATCTAAGAGTTCGGAAGAAGGGCCAATAGTGAGGTTGTCCCCACTAATAGCAATCGAAACCTTGACCGCAATGGAGCAGAGCCAAGGTTTGATGCACGTATGGGCTCAAGTCAACGGGAGGACAGTGTGGGCCTTGGTTGACACCGGCGCAATGCACAATTTCGTAAGCTAAGGAGCGGCACATAAATTGTGCCTAGGAGTTCTTTTCAAGCCTTATCAGATGAAGCTCGTAAACTCTGAGGAGATGGAGTCTTTCGACCAAGCAGAGGCCACATTGGAGGTAGGCTCATGGCGAGGGCGATGCAACATGATGGTTCTACCAATCAACAATCTCGACATGGTGTTGGGCATGAATTTCTTCATTAACGCCAAGGCCGATATTATGTCTCATCGCGAAGGCATACTAATCCGGAGATGTAGACGTCCTTATTTCGTACCAGCAGAGGGGCGAGGCAAGACGGCGAAGGATTGGAGCAAAATGCCCCATCACCAGACTTGAGGTTGCGCGGCGACCTCGCGCCTAGGCGATGGCGCGCGCAGGCACTGGGGCGGCGCGTGCATGGCGGGCTTAGGCATGGCAGTTTACAGCAGGAGGCAGCAAGCGGGATGGCTCAGTGAAAGGGCTATCCGACCAAGGAGGCATCAGGAGGTGCACGTGGCAGGTGGCCACATTGGGACCCACGACACTTTGGCCAAGAGGACCAAGGTGTGTGGCGATAAGGTGCGCCAGGAGGGCGCACGGCATTGCAGTATCAAGCCCCGGCATGGCTCGACGAGGGCATCGAGATTTCAGCAGAGGGAGGATTCTTATGGCCCAACCCAGGTGGGCGCGGGAGCGCACGGCCCAAGCGGGCGCATGAGCATGCATCCCAGATGGGGTGTGCCAGGCGCGCGAACACACATCTAGGCTGGCACGCGGCCAGGCTGGCAGCGCCCAGGCAGTTAGCCTAGCTGGCAAACGTTATATTCTTTCGAAAGTTCTTCTTGGGCAGTGCTTTGGAAGCTTTCAACCATCCGATCAGGCTATCCAACGGCCAAGGAAGAAGCATACTTGGAGGCTCACATAAAGGAAGTCTAAGGCAGTGATTTCTACGCGGATTCAACATAGATGGGCAACGATCTTTCCACCTATAAAAGAAAGGCAGCGTATCTTCATTGAGAAGAATTAGTGAGCACTTAGCGTACAGTCTTGATCATTCACCTTGAGTGAGGTTGGTAGACGGCTTGACCAGCGAAGATCAAGGCCGTGCGGAGGTCTAGGCCAGGCGGGCTTGGACACTGATAAGACTAGTGTTTTTGAGTAAGGTTGGGGCGGGCACATTGTGAGCTCTTTGTAAGGGACAGAGAGGAGTGTGTGTGGCCTACGGGCAACCTCATTGCATCCAAAGTTGCTTAGTGAAAAGTTCTTTGGTTGGGAAGGCTTTGCTTTCCATATATTGTTATGTTTGTGGGACTTGACTTAGGGTTTTATTTTATTATTGTGGGGTCTAGGTTAGTTAGAAGAGAAACCTTTTAACGTCATCACTGATAGACGTAAGGATCTATTGGCTATAGAAAGCGCTTGCATGTATCGATTGAAAGCCTGATAATACTATGTTGCATGTACTAAGACTTTTTCCAGCGCAAAGGATCAAGTCATCAGCAACTGCCAAAGCCCATAAGCCCGTATTCGTTGCGACATCTCTGTTTGCGGCCCAATTTCTCGATTGAGGTGCACTTCGCATGGACCATCCATTACTTCAACTCACAAGCTTTCAACTAAACGAGAGTAAGACATCGGACCAATGATCGTTGCATGTTGGGCTTATATTGAATGTTATGGTTCCACCAAGATTAGAGCATCCTGACCATTTGATACAACAGGCCTGCTCCTAGTAAACAAACAGAAGTGGGATACAAAGACGATGAGAAGTAAGCTACAGGCTGCACCACAGATTAATTAGGTATAAATTATGATCCTAAACTATGATACAAACGAACAAAGGAATAGTCTGCATTACAAGTATTTGAGGGAAAGCTTCAATACCTTCTTTCCACATATTTATACCATAGTTATTAGACCCGGCTCGAACATCGACCGGACATCGACCTGGCCAAGGGCTCGGGTCACCGGATCAATGGTTCAACCATTGGGTTATCGATTGAATCATTAATTCAATTATTTTAATATAAAATATATTTATATTAATACAAATTAATTCTTAATGAAAAAATAAAGATGAACATGATAATAAACTTTAACATCTAATGCCATAAAAAATTGGTTCAAACTGGATTGATCGGTTCACGGGTAAACCGAATGGATTGACCGAATTATTTCGGGCCTCTTATACATCTGGGTTTATATTAGAATCGGACCGATTTGACCTCCAAATTTTGGTTCAATCAGTTCAACTAGCCGATTCAATCCGCTTCTGACAACTATGGTTTATACAACAACCACTTGAAACTCGTGCAACTTCTCTCATTTAGGTTTGAACCTAGCAATCAACAAAGTTACTGTTGAAACTTTCATCACACTTGTCAGCATCTGGCTTGCAGTTTTTGTATTTTTTTTTTTGGTACATACAGGTGATCACACTAATCGCGTGCGAATCAACCCACATAGATCCGAACTCAAAATTTGCATCAATAAAGAAGGACAGGGATCGCCTGGCTTCCATATCCACGATCCAGCATGCTGCCCCGCTGCCTTAGCCACCCAGTCCGCTGCCAAATTGGCTTCACGATAAATATGGTGAATCTGGGCGCAGTCGCTCTCCTACAGGATAGTCCAAATGTCCGTAAGAATCGGATTCACAGGGCCAGGAGGCCAATTCTCCTTCTGCAACCAAGAGATGACCGACTTAGAATCACCCTCAATCAAAAGCCTCTTAGCATGAAGAATCCGAGCAGCATAAGAGATGCCCGCCTAAGCCGCATAAAGCTCGAACATAGGGACAGAGGAATTAAGAGTACCGAGTGTTGGCCCAGATGGCAACCCAAGAGGGGGGGGTGAATTGGGTTCTTAAAAATTTAAGACTTTTTAGATGTTTTAAACTGATTTGCTCAAGATGTGCAAGTGAGTGAAATTAACTAAGAAGCAATGCACAAGCAATTAATAAAGAGAGATAGAGAGAGAGAAAATATAGCACGGCAAACACAAGATAATTTTATAGTGGTTCGGTGCAACCAACACCTACGTCCACTCCCAAGATTCACTTGGGTCCACACTATAATCTCCTCAGATTACAGCCGAGTTGTTTTCCAAGCTCACAACTCAAACTTGTGTTTTTCACGGGCGCACAACGAACCCAGCTGGTTTTACTCGGGCTTACCAGCACAAAACCCTACACGTTGTTTTTCACGGGCTCACAACTAACCCAAACACAAGCACTCCGGCTTGTAACGAGGTGTATCAACCTCCACTGATTCAATCCACTGATTGAATCAGCAACCAATCAAAATATTCAGAGTTTAAGTATTGAACAGCTCCCCTTGAGCAAATATACAAATTGAGTATAAAAGAATAAAAGGTTAGAAAAGCCTGATAAGATAGCAGATGGATGTGGCTTTGGCTTTCTTCCTTCTCCTCTCTAACTCCTCTTGAAGTGTCGAATCAAGCCTCAGCAAGATCCTTGACCGTTGAAGACTTTGGAGTTGAGATGAAGCTTTTTCTCCTTTTGAAAATCCTTCGATTTGATCTTTGAAACGCTTTGGATTTTCTTTTGACTCTTGTGGATTGATGAGATGGAGCAGACGAATCTTTCTCTTTGATTTCACTCCTTTTGAATCACTCTACTTTGAGCTAGAAGATTTTTCCAATATGCTCTGTTTTTCCCTCTTTTTGAAAGATATTCTTTTCTCTCTTTTTGATATTCAAAAACTTGTGTGATATGAAAAGAGCTCCTCTATTTATAGATTCTGCAAAAATATATCCGTTAGAGACAAGGAAAAATAGCCGTTATTCAAAAATCTTACCGTTGGAGTGACGTGTCATCGTGAAAAAATATCGTCCAGATTTGCTGGAGTCGACTCATGCTTTTCCCGAGTCGGCTCGAGCTCGTCTTTCCAAATATAGAAATGTTTATAAAGGTTAGGGGTCGACTCGCCAGAAATAAAGTGTCGACTCCTGATAGTCGGGAGTCGACTCGAGAAAGGCTTGGGGTCGACTCGCGAAGTGCTCAGAAAAACACTCTTCTGGTGTCTGAGCGGAGTCGACTCGCACAGTCAGGGAGTCGGCTCGACAGAATCAGGGGTCGACTCGACAATTTCGTGGGTCGACTCGACACAGATGCACATTTCTGTACACTGAGCGGAGTCGACTCTGAAACTCAGGAGTCGGCTCCGGAACGTATCAAAAATCAGAAACTTTTCTGATTGACATTAAAATCGTTCCAGATTCATTTTAATTCATTGTTTTGACTTGAATACAATAAAATTGACATTTAGAATTGATTCAAGAACTATTCCAAAAACTCATTGATTAAAACATGAATTATAACATTTCTTTTTGAAAGTTTGAATATTGAGCTTAAAGTCACTTTCAAAATTGATTAAAGTTAAACTTGAGCATGTTCATTGATAGTTCAAAATAAATTTGTTGCTCATTTACATAAACTCATTACATCCTTTAATAAACTCAATGGCTTTTAGTAATCATCAAAATCAAAAGGATTGGATCATATAATTTTTCTATAATCTTCCAACAATCTCCCCCTTTTTGATGATGACAAAAATATTGAGTTTGTTCATGATTGATTAGTGAATTTATTTTGTTTTCATAGTTAGGCTTAGGCTCCCCCTTAATGAGGTAGCTCCCCCTATGAAACTTAATTAAATATCTCATTGTATCACAATCATAGAACTATAAAATTCTCCCCCTTTTTTGTTATCAACAAAAAGATAGAGAATCATAAACATTCATTCAAATTTCATTCATTCATTGAAATAAGGAAATAGAGAATTCATTTCATTAAAGGTCTAATACATCAAAATGTTCAGTACATTGATTTCAAAATGAAAGCATAATAAAAACTTCAGTACAAAACAAGGATTGAAACTCTAGTAACTCAAAAATGAGTTCTTACAATTCCTTCAGATTGAATTTTTACATAATCCTTGAGTCTTTCATCAACAAAGGTGCACGCACTCTGAATCTTGTCTTGAAGCTCCGCGTTGCACTTGGCATATGTCTCTCCATCTCCGCATATATCCTTAAGTTCTTCAAAAATATTTTTGAGATCACCACTTAAGGATGCCGAAGAAGAGTGAGAGTGGACTCTATCTTAGAGATACGATCATCAAGTGAATAAAGAGTCTCTCTCAAATTCATAAATTTATTCTCAAAATCAGTTTTAAGTTTATCAGACTGATCATCAAATAAAGCTTTGAGTTGCATAAGTTGTTGATCTGAAAACTAGCAGAAGATGAAGGCTTGAACAAAGATGGAACTGGGGCTGGAGCAGAGGCAGAAATCAAAGGCTCGGAGGTGCAGGCGAAGGATGTCTAACAGAGGGTCCTGCAGCCTCAGTATCTGTAGCTCTATCTTCTGTCACTCCTTTCCTTTCCCATTTACCATTCTTTTTGATAAATCCCATCCGATGAATTGTTGCCAGGCTATAAAAATCAGTGTGTCTTAGATTCTTCATAGGTTCATTATCAGAAATCACTACACCTTGGCTTCGAAAAATCATTGTAAGGATCATCCCATAAGGCAGACTAGATTTTCTTTTCCCTCCGCAGTCTGCTATGTACCATAGAATCATGCTGGAAGATTGATAGGCTTGCCTGTCACTATGGCATCCATTACAAAGACATCTCTCTCCGAAACATAGTCAAATCTACCAGTTTTAGGAAAGAGTATCCTACTGCAAATATTGTGTAGTAATCTCAATTCTAAAGAAAGCTGATTAGCAAAGACCTCTTCAAATCCAACCACATCCCGGTTTAATAATCTCGATAAAGCTGGGGCGCGGTCATCAGAAGAAAAGGTGGAAGTGCCAGATAAGGGTAATTCCAACAATCTAGATAGAATCTCAGCAGTAACAGATAGCCTGACTCCTCTCACATTGCTAATAAGCCCATGGTCTCCTCTAGACAGATTCTTGTAGAATTCCTTAACCAATGAGGGATAAGTCGGGCACTCTAGAGAACAAATTTTCTCCCAACCCATCTCGATCAGCTGTCTCCCAACAAGAAAGCCCTCAGCCTCAAATAATTCGAAATCCACCTTCCTACCAGTAGTAATGATCCTATCCGCTAGACGATCTACCTGGGAAGAAGTGGCAGCAGGAGTAGCAGTCGGAGTAGAAGCAGATGAAGTGGAGTCCGTGCTTGGAGAAGGCTCACGCACCGGACGCTTCACCGTTTTCCTCACGGCACGCTTCCGCTTGATGCCGCCCGCCACAAGACTAGATCCTCTAGTTTTGGGTGCCATTTGATGATTGGAGATGATAATCAGGGATTATTGGAAGTTTGGAAGGTTTGGAAAAACGTGGAGAGAGTATTTTGAAGATTTGGGTCGAATGAAATGAGCGGCGAGTCGACTCTGCCCTAGATAAATCAACTTGGGACCACCTCGAGTCGGCTCGCGCAAACCCAGGTGTCGACTCGGCACAGACACAGAAAGGCCGTCCCGACATGGAGTCGACTCGCGCCTAAGAGGGGTCGACCCGAGAGTTTCAGTCGAAACCGGGAGTCGACTCCGATACGCATCGAGTCGGCTCCGAGACCATTTCAGACCAAAAACATGAAATTTCTGAAATGTGTCCGGAATATGATCATAAAAATTGATAAATAATCATTGGATATGAGTGAATCAATTAGATATGAATTCTAGATAAGATTTCCTTAAGGATTGAGGATTTGAAAGAATCTTAGATAAAATTTCCTTAGGGGTTTCAAATTCATTCTAAAGGATCACAAATACCTAACTCTCCTCTAAGATAACAGAATCTCTCTTCATTTAAAGGTTTAGTGAATATGTCAGCTAATTGTTCTTCAGTGTTAACATAATCAAGACATATTTCATTATTTGCTACATGTTCTCTTATAAAATGATATCTGATTTCTATGTGTTTAGTTCTTGAATGTTGAATTGGATTCTTTGTTAGATTAATTGCGCTAGTGTTATCACATCTTATGGGTGTTTTATCAAGTGTGATACCATAGTCTTCAAGTTGTCGCTTAATCCATAGGATTTGCGCACAGCAACTTCCAGCCGCTACATATTCAGCTTCAGTAGTTGATAATGCAACTGAATTTTGCTTTTTGCTAAACCATGTGATTAAGTTACTTCCTAAGAAATGGCATGCACCACTTGTGCTTTTTCTATCTAGTTTGCATCCAGCATAATCAGAATCCGAATATGCAATTAGATTTAATGTGGAGTCTCTAGAATACCATAAACCTACATTTTTTGTTCCACTTACATATCTTAGTATTCTTTTAACAGCTATTAAATGTGATTCTTTAGGTTCAGATTGAAATCTAGCACATAAACATACTGAAAACATAATATCTGGTCTACTTGCTGTTAAATAAAGAAGGGATCCGATTATACCTCGATAATACTTTTGGTCAACCTTTTTACCTTCTTCATCTTTGTCCAGCTTGCATGAAGGACTCATTGGAGTTCCGAGGGGTTTCATTGATTCCATACCAAACTTCTTTAGGATTTCTCTTGTGTATTTTGTTTGGTTGATGAAGATTCCCTCTTTGCTTTGTTTGATCTGGAGTCCAAGGAAGAAGTTGAGTTCTCCCATCATGCTCATCTCGAATTCTCCCTGCATCAACTTTGCAAATTCTTGACAAAGAGAATCGTTAGTAGCACCAAAAATAATGTCATCTACGTATATTTGTACTACAAGTAAATCTTTACTTTTTCTTTTCAAAAACAAAGTTTTATCAACATTTCCTCTTGTAAAATCATTTTCTATTAAGAATTTACTTAACCTATCATACCAAGCTCTAGGTGCTTGTTTCAAACCATATAAAGCTTTGTGCAATTTAAAAACGTGATTTGAAAATTCGTGATCTTCAAAACCTGGTGGTTGTTCTACATAAACTTCTTCATTTATAAATCCATTTAAAAATGCGCTTTTTACATCCATTTGAAATAAGTTAAAATTCATATGACATGCAAATGCAAGTAATAGCCTAATGGCTTCTAATCTAGCTACAGGCGCAAAGGTTTCATCAAAATCAATACCTTCCTCTTGATTATATCCTTTAGCAACCAATCTAGCTTTGTTTCTAATTACTATGCCATTTTCATCTAGTTTATTTCTAAAAACCCATTTTGATCCTATTACTGAATGATTTTTAGGTCTTTCAACTAAAGTCCAAACATTATTTCTTGTAAATTGATTTAGTTCTTCTTGCATTGCTAACATCCAATTATTATCTTTTTCAGCTTCTTCTATAGTTTTGGTTCAATTTGTGATACAAATGCAAGATGATTACTAATATTTCTCATATATGATCTAGTTCTTATTCCTTGAGATGGATCGCCTATAATCAATTCCTTGGGATGACTATGAGCATATCTCCAGTCTCTTGGAAGATCTGTATCATTATGATCAATATTGACATCATCGTCCTTATGTGAATCATCATCTTTAGCTTCTTGCTCATGATCAGAAGATACTTCAATATTAAGTTTTTCAAGATCTTTTTCAATTATGTTTGTATCTTCCTCATCATCAAGCTTTTCAGAACTAGATGCTAAAGACTCATCGAAAACTATATGAATGGATTCTTCAACTACTAAGGTTTTCTTGTTAAATACTCTATAAGCTTTACTAGTTGTTGAATATCCTAAAAAGATTCCTTCATCAGATTTAGCATCAAATTTTCCTAAATTTTTTACCATTATTATGAATAAAACATTTACATCCAAATGCATGAAAGTATTTTATATTTGGTTTTCTTTCATTCCATAATTCATAAGGTGTTTTCTTTAAGATTGGTCTTATTAGGGCTCGATTTAAGATGTAGCATGCTGTGTTAATAGCTTCCGCCCAAAAGTACTTTGGTAGGTTACTTTCGCATAGCATGGTACGGGCCATGTCTTCTAGAGTCCTATTTTTCCTTTCAACTACACCATTTTGCTGTGGAGTCCTAGGGGCTGAAAAATTATGATTAATTCCATTTTCAGAACAAAAACTTTCAAATAAGTGATTTTCAAATTCTGTTCCATGATCACTTCTTAGAGATACTATAGTAGTGTTTTTCTCATTTGTGACTTTCTTGAAGAATTTCAGGAATATCGAGAAAGTCTCATCTTTGTGAGCTAAAAACATTACCCAAGTATATCTAGAATAATCATCTACAATCACTAGACCATATTTCTTTCCTCCTAGACTTGTGGTTCTAGTTGGTCCGAAAAGATCCATGTGAAGTAGCTCTAGTGCCCTAGAAGTTGAAACAATGTTTTTAGATTTGAAAGAACTTCTAGTTTGTTTTCCAAATTGACATGCATCACATATTTTATTATTTTCAAAATCTAGTTTAGGTAATCCTTTAACTAAATCCATTTTAATTAGTTTTGAAATAAGGTGTGTGCTTGCATGACCTAATCTACGATGCCACAACCAACTAATTTCATTTATGTTAGCATTGTCAGCAATTAAGCAATGATCACTCAAAGATAATTTTTCTAAATCAACCAAGTAAACATTGCCATGTCTATAACCAGTAAATACAATGCTATCATCAATAGAATTAGTTACAGTGCATACAGAAGATTTAAATGAAACATTAAAGTTTTTATCACATAATTGACTTATACTTATTAGATTATGCTTCAAACCATCAACATAAAGTACATTATCAATAAATGTAGATGGAGTTATACGGACTTTACCAAGGCCCATAATTTGACCTTTACCGTTATCGCCAAACGTAACAACTCCACCTTTCTTTTCTTCTAGGGTGATGAATTCATCTTTGTCACCCGTCATATGTCTTGAGCAGCCACTATCAAGGTACCACTTTTTCTTTGATCTTTTGGCTACAAGACATTCCTGCAACATAATTTAAACTTTATGTTTAGGTACCCAAGCTTTCTTGGGTCCTTCATGGTTAGCAAGCAACAAAAATTGTTCCTTTCGGAACCCATATTTTCTTTGCTTTAACATTTAACTTGTTGTTATTATTTAATGTTTTGCATTCAAATGATTTATGACCCTTTTCATTGCATTTGAAACAAGTTATATTACTTTGGTTGGCTTTTACAAAAATATTCTTTAAAGATTTTTGTTTCCTTAATGTGTTATACCCTAAACCTGCTTTGTCAAAAACAGCTTTTTGACTATCTAAGATCATGTTAAGTTTAGTTGAACTTAAGGTGAATTTCTCAACAATGTCTTTATATTTTTTAACATCTTTCTTAAGAGAGTCATTTTCTTTAACTTGCTGTTCTTTTTCTAAAGCTAAAGTTTCTAATTGATCTTTTAAATCTTTTGTTGAGTTTTTAGTTTCAGATTTTAACAAATCTATTTCTTGATTAAGATTATCTCTTTCTTTGCTAAGTTCTTCTTTTTCATTAGTTAAGTTCTTAACTTCTAAAGCTAATTCATTTTTACTTTTAGCTAAGCTAATATTGTCATTTTTCAAAAACTTATACTTCTTTTTCAAGGATTTAAAATCAATCATAAGTTCATTGAAAGCCTCAAACATTTCATCAAATGTAAATTCATCATTTGAGTTTTCAGAACTTACCTCATTGTCGTTGTCGTCGTTGTTGGCCATGAAGCAGATATTAGCAACTTCTTTTTGTTCTTCTTCTTCGGAAGAAGACTCTTCACTATCAGTCCAAGTTGCCATGTAGGCCTTTTTCTTTTTCTTGTAGGCCTTCTTAAGTAAAGGACAGTCATATCTAAAATGCCCTGGCTTTTTACATTCATAGCATACTAAGGGCTCTTTCTCTTTGTCCTTTTCCTTTTTCTTATCCTTTTCTTTTTCTCCTTCCATTTTTGAAACAAATCTCTTTTTGTGGAAGGGCCTCCTTCTTTGCATAAATTTCTTGAATTTCCTTGCAAGGAGGGCTGTCTCATCATCATCATCCTCTTCATCATCGCTGCTGCTTATTTCCTTTTCCGCAGCTTTGAGGGCGATGGTCTTCTTCTTTCTTGACTCATCCTCATTGACATGTTGTTTAACTTGAAGCTCATGAGTCATCAGCGAACCAAGAAGCTCTTCCAATGGTAGGATGTTCAGATCTTTGGCTTCTTGTATGGCGGTCACCTTGGCTTCCCAAGTCCTTGGAAGTGACCTAAGGATTTTGCGAACAAGCTCAGAGTTAGTATAAACTTTTCCAAGACTTTTTAAACCATTCACAATATCAGTGAATCTAGTGAACATGCATGTGATGGTTTCATTTTGTTCCATAGTAAATAATTCATATTTATGAACCAAAATATTTATCTTTGATTCTTTTACTTGGTTTGTTCCTTCATGAGTTATTTCCAACCTATCCCAAATTTCTTTTGCGGAATTACAAGTTGAGATTCGGTTGAATTCATTTGAGTCTAAGGAACAATATAAAATATTAATGGCCTTAGCATTTAGTTGTGCCATTCTCCTATCATTATCATTCCAATCCCTTTCGGGTTTAGGAACAATAGTGCCATCAATAAGGTGTGTGGGTGTACTAGGTCCATTTATTATTACTCCCCACAATTCATAGTCCGAAGCTTGAATGAATATTCTCATTCTAGCTTTCCAATATGAATAGTTGGTTCCATTAAATAAAGGAGGTCGATTCGTAGAATGACCTTCAGCAAAACATGAACCACTTTGTGTTGCCATAAGGATCTTTAGCCCTTGATCGTGAGATCAAATTCTAAATGAGCACTTGCTCTGATACCAATTGTTGGCCCAGATGGCAACCCAAGAGGGGGGGGGTGAATTGGGTTCTTAAAAATTTAAGACTTTTTAGATGTTTTAAACTGATTTGCTCAAGATGTGCAAGTGAGTGAAATTAACTAAGAAGCAATGCACAAGCAATTAATAAAGAGAGATAGAGAGAGAGAAAATATAGCACGGCAAACACAAGATAATTTTATAGTGGTTCGGTGCAACCAACACCTACGTCCACTCCCAAGATTCACTTGGGTCCACACTATAATCTCCTCAGATTACAGCCGAGTTGTTTTCCAAGCTCACAACTCAAACTTGTTTTTTCCGGTGCACAACGAACCCAGCTGGTTTTACTCGGGCTTACCAGCACAAAACCCTACACGTTGTTTTTCACGGGCTCACAACTAACCCAACACAAGCACTCCGGCTTGTAACGAGGTATATCAACCTCCACTGATTCAATCCACTGATTGAATCAGCAACCAATCAAAATATTCAGAGTTTAAGTATTGAACAGCTCCCCTTGAGCAAATATACAAATTGAGTATAAAAGAATAAAAGGTTAGAAAAGCCTGATAAGATAGCAGATGGATGTGGCTTTGGCTTTCTTCCTTCTCCTCTTAACTCCTCTTGAAGTGTCGAATCAAGCCTCAGCAAGATCCTTGACCGTTGAAGACTTTGGAGTTGAGATGAAGCTTTTTCTCCTTTTGAAAATCCTTCGATTTGATCTTTGAAACGCTTTGGATTTTCTTTTGACTCTTGTGGATTGATGAGATGGAGCAGACGAAATCTTTCTCTTTGATTTCACTCCTTTTGAATCACTCTACTTTGAGCTAGAAGATTTTTCCAATATGCTCTGTTTTTCCCTCTTTTTGAAAGATATTCTTTTCTCTCTTTTTGATATTCAAAACTTGTGTGATATGAAAAGAGCTCCTCTATTTATAGATTCTGCAAAAATATATCCGTTAGAGACAAGGAAAAATAGCCGTTATTCAAAAATCTTACCGTTGGAGTGACGTGTCATCGTGAAAAAATATCGTCCAGATTTGCTGGAGTCGACTCATGCTTTTCCCGAGTCGGCTCGAGCTCGTCTTACCAAATATAGAAATGTTTATAAAGGTTAGGGGTCGACTCGCCAGAAATAAAGTGTCGACTCCTGATAGTCGGGAGTCGACTCGAGAAAGGCTTGGGGTCGACTCGCGAAGTGCTCAGAAAAATACTCTTCTGGTGTCTGAGCGGAGTCGACTCGCACAGTCAGGGAGTCGGCTCGACAGAATCAGGGGTCGACTCGACAATTTCGTGGGTCGACTCGACACAGATGCACATTTCTGTACACTGAGCGGAGTCGACTCTGAAACTCAGGAGTCGGCTCCGGAACGTATCAAAAATCAGAAACTTTTCTGATTGACATTAAAATCGTTCCAGATTCATTTTAATTCATTGTTTTGACTTGAATACAATAAAATTGACATTTAGAAGTTGATTCAAGAACTATTCCAAAAACTCATTGATTAAACATGAATTATAACATTTCTTTTCGAAAGTTTGAATATTGAGCTTAAAGTCACTTTCAAAATTGATTAAAGTTAAACTTGAGCATGTTCATTGATAGTTCAAAATAAATTTGTTGCTCATTTACATAAACTCATTACATCCTTTAATAAACTCAATGGCTTTTAGTAATCATCAAAATCAAAAGGATTGGATCATATAATTTTTCTATAATCTTCCAACACCGAGCCCTCCAACAGCCATCAAGTCACCATGGTGACCACGGATGATGAAAGCAGAACCAGCAGCTCTACCGTGGACACTTCCATCAAAGTTGATTTTGACGAACCCTGGAGGGGGACTCCCAGGAGATGAAAACCGTATGCCGGTTCGTTGCCGAAGCAGCAGAGGAACCCCAGAGGCTAGAGACGTCAGAACCAACACGGGCACAGTCCGCTACCAAATATCTAATCTTCCTCACAATCCGGAGAACAAAGATAGAATCATCAATAAAAATAAGCTGGTTCATCGAGAGCCAAATCCGATAAGCCGTAGCAGCCCAAAGCCCATTCTTCTATTGAGAATCCCTCTGGAGGTCAAGAAGGAAAGAAGAGCGAGGGGAGCCTGAATCAAGCAATCTAACAGAATAACCCACCAGATCCCATATTCGTCTAGCTCTGGGTCATAAAGATAGCATGCTCTGTAGACTCCTCCTCCAGCCTACACAAGGGACAAATCGGCTGGATAGCCAGACCCCTTCGAGAGAGTAGGACACAGGTAGGCAGACAATCCCACAGAAGCTTCCAGATAAAGAGCTGAATCTTAGGAAGAGTGGGGATCTTCCAAATCCATGCTGCATCCTCGAACACTGGGGCACATGCCTGAAAATCTTCATCAAATCCCTGGTAGGAGCCCTGGAGAGACAGGACCTCTGCCATACCCTACAGTCAGATAAATGGCCAGGTGTAAGAGGCATGGAGAGAATCTGCCTAGAAAGCTCCATACCGAAGAATCGAGTCACCGAGGGGATATGCCAAACAGGGGGATCTACTGAAATCAAATCCTTGACCCTTAAGCTGGATGGGGCATCAATACTAACAAATGAGGGCCACGTAGAGAGAGGAATCTCAAAAATCCAGGTGTCCTGACTGACATCAATCGAAGCTCCATGCCAATCATCCAAGAGAGATTTTTCCGAATAGTTTGGCCAAGACGACAAACCTCCCTCCAAAAAGAGGAACATCCCCGAGGTGGGCAAATGTGCAAGGCAGACGTCCAGTCACCATACCTAGCACGCATTAGAGTGCTCCACATACAATGTGGCTCCAGGAGGAATCTCGAAGCATGTCTGACAAGAAGGGCCTCCCTTCTAACAATGAGAGACTGAATCCCAAGACCTCCATCTTGGATAGGCATACAGACCATATCCCAGGATAACAAATGAATACCATGACCTTCTTGCATAGAAGCCCATAGAAAATCTCTAAAGCATCTCTCAATCCTCCTTAGACAGGTAATCGGAATAGCAGCATTTGCCATAAGGTACAGGGGAAGAGAGGAAAGAACCGAGCGAATGATGATGACCCTGGCCATCATCGAAAGTCCAGTGACCTGCCACCCCACAATCCACTGACGAACCCTCCTCTCCAGCTCATAATGGTTGGAGCACCAGCGACGTCTCCCCGTTATAGGGATCCCCAAGTACATAAACCTGTCAATCTGAGTAGTGATACCCGACAAGTTGACAATGGCTTCCCTGGTAGTCCTAGAGGTCTTCGGGCTGAAACATATAGAAGACTTGAGAAAATTCACCTTCTGTCCCGAAGCCTAACAATAGTGCTGAATAATAGAGTAGAATGAAGCCACATTTCCAATAGAAGCCCGACCAAAGAGAATACAATCATCAGCAAAAAGAAGATGGGAAATCGGAGGGCCCTGCAAACTAGCCCTAAAAGGAGTAATCTGCCCCTCAAGCTGAGCCTGGTAGAAAGCACATGAGAGATCATTCGTAGCTAAAATAAACAGCAGAGGGGATAAAGGGCATCCCTGCCGTAGCCCAACAGCGGAGCGAAAGAATTCAGTCGGAGTCCCATTAATGATCAGGGAAAAACAAGGCCTCAGAATGCAAGCCATGATCCACTCAATAAACAGCACATCAAATCCAAACTCCTGAAGAGTGCGGTGCAAGAAGGTCCAACTCAGTCTATCATAAGCTCTCTCCATGTCTAGCTTAATAGCCATAAGACAGCGACTGGCCGGAGCTCTATGGAGGTCATGCATAAACTCCTGGGCAATGAGGATGTTATCCGATATAGATCGCCATCTAATAAATGCCCCTTGCTCAGCAGAAATAATGCGGGGAATCACCATACTGAGGCGACGAGCTAAAAGGCGAGCACAGACCTTATACAGAGTAGTACATAGACTTATGGGCCTAAAATGCTGCGGAAGGGATGCATCCGAGCGTTTAGGCACCAAAGTAATCAAGGTCTGATTCCATTCCTCAGGAATGTGTTTAGATTGGAACACAGTCTGAATAGCCTGGACCACCTCCTAACCAACAATATCCCAGTGTGACGGAAGAAAAAAGGAGGGAAGCCATCAGGCCCAGGGGCCTTATCCGGACCCAGCTCCCAAAGGGCCTCCCTAATTTCATCCACTGAAATAGACCTGGCAAGCATAATATTATCCTGAGAAGACACCTTCCTCGAGTCCGGAACTTGAATAACCGGACCACCATCACCTGTGGACTCCGCCCATCGAGACTGGAAGAAGTGAAGAAGCAGCTCCCTGATAGACTGAACATCCTCCTGACTATTCTCCTCATCATCAACTATCCTGCGAATCATATTAGCTGCATGACGCTTCAAGATGGCATGATGGAAAAATCTAGTATTGCGATCCCCGTCACGAATCCAGTGAAACCTAGATCTCTGCCACCAGTAGACCTCCTGTTGCCGAAGGAGGGAGTGATGACGAGCAAGATTTTTTCGGAGAGAAGAGAGGTCCGAGTGAACTAGAAAGCCATCCAGATCTTCCTTAGCCTGCAAATCCCTAATATAATTTGTAGGGAGAAACAATCTCCGAGGCATGCATATTTTAAATTATTGATAACAATTATCAATGCAAAAATTTAAAGATTACATACTAATCTATTTAACATGCATTAAGATCATATCTTTGCCTTGTATATAGGATCGATTGATCCAAAATATGCATATAAATAAAACTATCAAGATCATGTCTTGATCTTCAAGGCAAGAAGTCATACTTCTTATCTTGAAGCATGCCTTAAGATCTAGGGATCATATCACTTACTTTGAAGGCAATTGGTAAATCCTTTTATGCTCTGCAGCCATTCAATCGTCCGGCCTCTAGTATCGTCCACATGAAGCCCCGAATGATCGGATTCCTGGGAGTACTAGCTCACAGAAAATGACTTTGCTGATCTTGAATCCTCCCACTTGAATTCTTCTTCTAGGATCCTCCACACTTCCGTTAGCACCAGAATCACCAGGATTTTCTATTCTAATTCTTTAAAAAATCAATTCACGACATATCGTGTGTTATTTTTCTCTTCTGTAATTTGGAGAGGGATGTCCTCTATTTATAGTCTCTTTTTAGCCAGCCCATTAAATTCTAACATTTAGAATTCCGCCGCTTGGCGAAAATCAAAGAGACGTCGAACCGTAGCGCTTGGTTAATTTCGACGTTTGGTAAAGAACCAAAAAGTCGTTAAACCGTAGGGCTTGGTTAATTCCGACGTTCGGTAAAAACCAAAGAGTCGTCAAACTGTAGCGCTTGGTCAATACAAAGAGGCGCATTTATTCTAACACTTTAGAATTCCGACGGAATTGTTTGAAAAGATTAATGCAAGACATTAAATTTATATGTTAATTTAATCTCTCAGACTTATGCGAGAGGTTTGGGTTTAGTTTTTGATTTAAGCTAATCTGAATTTATTGGACTGAACCCACATAGATCATGGTCCTAGCCCAAATCAAATTTGGCTAGTCCTGAATCTATTTAAATCCAAATCAAGTCTAATTTTAAATCAATATTTGAAATTGACTAGTCCTTCTAATAGACTTAAACCAAATTGAATCTTATTCAATTGTACTTAATCCAATTGAGATAATTCAATCAATCAAATTGATTAATTAAATTATATACGATTCTCAATCATTGATCAGCAAACAGATCATCCTAGGAAACTTCTATGCATGTGACTCTCTAGGTTCGAACCTAAGCCGTAGCATAGAAACAACTTTCTATACTAATCGATGTACCCATCTAGCAATGGAACCCGATGTCCGGATAGGTCGAAGAGTTGCCGAGCAAACTCCAAGAACCCTAAGAAACAGTTACCATATAATTCATCCTCTTGACCACAAATGCTAAGGATGGCTTAAGAGCCTGTCAACTCTAAATAGCAAATCCATAAAGTGATTTCAATTTTAGTGATCATGTGACTTTCACATGAAGTGCCTTGGCCAAGGTCTTGCTAAATTGAAACACAAGCATTTCTCCTTTTAACGGGATAGGTCAAATTCCATCTTGATCCACAACTGACTACCACAAGTACTTGACTGTACCCAGTAACCTTTCGTAGCTGGATTAGAAATCCAGGTGGTCCGGCACCTAAGTACAATGAGTTGCTTGTAAGCCACTGGTTGTGATCTTCAGGTCTGAAGGATACTTATACCTATATCTTCTCGGATTAACTCTTGACAGTAGAGTATCCGAAAATGAGTCACGTTCGGTGAAATGTACTCCTACACTTTCACCTGTATGTCATACCAGTGTCTCTACACTCCTTGGTTAAGAGGACAACCAACAAATATGATATACAACGTCCTATAATTGATAGTACTATGGCCCTGTCATAGTATATCATTGGTCGCGAACCTTTTTGAGGACCTTCAAAGATAAATCCTCCTTTATCGTGAAGGAAGATCCTAAGGGCTTCATTACAATTAGGAGTATTAAGAAGATGTTCTTGTAATGAATAAACTGCCAAATAACTTTTATTAATATATCAATTTATATACAATTTACATTAGCACAATCATCAAATGATTGGCTTTAGGATACAATTCCCAACAAACTCCCACTTAGCCTAAAGCCACTCATTACAGTATCTAATACCCATCTTCAACTTATAGTTGTCAAACTCCTTGATGCTGAGTGCTTTAGTAAATGGGTCACCTAGGTTTTCCTTTCCATCAATCTTCTGAAGATTTATGTCACCTCGGTCTACAATCTCTCGAATAAGATGAAACCGGCGCAGTATGTGCTTGGTGCGCTGATGTGCTCGTGGTTCCTTTGCTTGAGCTATGGCACCAGTGCTGTCACTGTACAACAGGACTGGTCCATCTATGGAAGGTGTCACTCCAAGCTCGGAGATGAACTTTCGCAGCCACACAGCTTCTTTCGCAGCATCTGATGCAGCGATGTACTCTGCCTCGCACACCAAATCTGCCACTGTATGTTGCTTGGAACTTTTCAGCAAACAGCTCCACCATTCAGGATAAACACGAAACCCGATACACTTTTGCTATCATCATGATCTGATTGAAAACTAGAATCAGTATATCCAACAAGTTTCAAATCAGACTCTCCATAGACTAACCACTGGTCCTTAGTATTTCTCAAATACTTAAGGATTGTCTTAACAACTTGCCAGTGTTTTTCTCCTGGATCAGATTGGTATCTACTCACTACTCCTAGTGAGTATGCCACATCTGGTCTTGTACATATCATGGTGTACATAATCGATCCCACTGCCGAAGCATATGGAATTCGACTCATACGTTCTCTTTCATTAGGAGTTGTCGGACAATCCTTCTTAGAAAGATGAATTCCATGGCCTATCGGAAGATAGCCTTTCTTGGAATTCTCCATGCTAAACCTCTTTAGCACTGTGTCAATGTACGTAGATTGGGATAAACCAAGCATCCTCTTAGATCTATCTCTATAGATCTTCATCCCTAGGATGTATGATGCTTCTCCCAGATCTTTCATGGAGAATTGTGATGATAACCATGTCTTTATTCCTTGTAATGCAGGGATATCATTCCCGATTAAGAGAATATCATCCACATATAATACAAGAAATACAATAACGGAATCGTTAGCCCATTTATAAATGCAAGGTTCTTCTTTATTTTTAATAAAGCCATAAGATTTGATCACTTTATCAAATCGTATGTTCCAACTCCTAGATGCTTGCTTAAGTCCATAAATAGACTTCTGTAGCCTGCACACTTTAGACTCATCTTCAGATATAAAACCTTCAGGCTGTATCATATACACCTGTTCTTCTAAATCACCATTTAGAAAAGCGGTTTTAACATCCATCTGCCAAATCTCATAATCGAAGTGTGCTGCTATAGCTAGCATAATCCGAATGGATTTCAGCATTGCCACAGGAGAAAACGTTTCATCATAGTCAATACCATAACGTTGATGATACCCCTTAGCAACCAGACGTGCTTTATAGGTCTCAACCTTTCCGTCTGCGCCTCTTTTCCTCTTGAAAACCACTTACACCCTATGGGTTTTATCCCTTCGGGTGGGTCAACTAATGTCCATACATTATTGTCCTTCATGGAATCAAGTTCGGATTTCATGGCATCAAGCCATTTATTAGAGTCAGTCCTTTGCATAGCATCCATATAGGTGATCGGATCCTCGTTGTTCTCATCGAGTTCAACAGGATCATCATTCTGGACCAAGAAACCTAAGTATATGTCCGGTTGATGTGGTACTCTACCAGATCGCCTTAATGGTGCATCTAAAATGGGTTTTGAGTTTGATCTAATCAACTCAGATTCTAAGGGTTCACTGGTTTGTGTTGTTCCTTCTACTTGATGAACTTCCTCAAGTTCAATATTAGAGCTATTTGTTCCTTCACTAAGAACTCCTTTTCAAGAAAAACTGCTCTATTACTAATGAACAACTTTTGTTCTTCAGTATTGTAGAAGTAATATCCTTTGGTTTCTTTCGGATAGCCGATAAAAAAATATTTGTCAGATTTGGGTTCAAGTTTGTCTGATTTTGCACGTTTCACATAAGCCGGACACCCCCAGACTCTCAGATAGGTAATAACCGGTTTATGTCCATACCACATCTCATGTGGAGTTTTAGAAACAGACTTACTTGGAACCTTATTAAGAATATGACAAGCTGATTCTAATGCGTATCCCCAAAATGATATTGGCAAGCTTGCAAAACCCATCATGGACCGAACCATGTCTAACAGAGTTCGATTCCTTCTTTCCGACACACCGTTATGCTGCGGTGTTCCAGGAGGAGTCCATTGGGAGAGAATCCCATTCTCTCTTAAATATGTCACAAATTCATTGGAAAGGTATTCGCCTCCTCGATCTGATCGAAGGGTCTTAATACATTTTTCTGTTTTTTTCTACTTCTTTATGATATAGTTTGAACATTTCAAATGACTCAGATTTATGTCTCATAAGATAGACATAACCAAACCTAGAAAGGTCGTCTGTAAAAGTAATGAAGTAGTAATATCCACCTTTGGCACAAGTGCTCATTGGTCCACATACATCAGTATGTACTAGACTCAATAGCTCTTTGGCTCTTTCACCTTTTCCAGTAAAAGATGACTTGGTCATTTTACCAAGAAGACATGATTCACAGGTAGTTAATGATTCACAATCATCAACTCGAAGGATGCCCTCCTGAGTTAACCTGTTTAATCTGTTCTTATTGATATGACCCAGCCGATGGTGCCAAAGATAAATATCTGTGACATCAGTTGTTCTAGGGCGCTTACTTGAATTGTACACTACATTCACAGGCTGTGATAATATATAAATGCCATTAGATAAATGCCCAGTCATTACAGTGACTCCATTCATAATGATATTCAAAGTAACATCCTTTATTGAAATTTCATAATGACTTTTGGCCAGAAGGCCTACAGAAATTACGTTCAACAAGAACGTTGGGCAAAAATGACAATCATTTAGTATAATGACATTTCTATTGAAAACTATTTCAAGAACTCCTAATGCCAGAACTGGAACTAATCTTCCATCGCCGACATTAAGGAATCTTTCATTGTCCTCAAATCTTCTAGTGACCTGTAGTCCCTGCAATGAATTGCAAATGTTAAAAGGACTCCCGGTATCCAATACCCAGGTCTGATTATCATATACAGAAAAATTACAAGGTGTTATCATATAAATACCTTGTTGAGCAACATCTTGCTCCTTTTTCTTCTTTGGCCTGTTTTGATCAAGTGTGGCAATGTAAAGAGGACAGTTCCTCTTCCAGTGCCCTTGCATCTTGCAATGAAAGCATTCAGCTTGACTTTTATCAACTTTCTTCTTCTGCATCTGACCCCTTATAGATGTCCTAGCATGTTGCACCTTTTTATTATTCTTTTTCTTCTTCCCTTTCCAAAGGGTTTACGCCCTACCTTAGATCCTTCAACCACATTAACCAAACCCTTAGAGAGCTGGTTATCCTTCTCAAAGTTCTGTAACAACCCCAACAAACCGTGGTAGTTGACTGCAGGCTTTGTCATTCGAAAATGAGTAAGGAAAGGTCGGAAGGATGGAGGCAAGGAATTCAGGATCGCATCTTTTCCCAACTGCTCATGTAAGGGAAAGCCGAGCTTGCTTAGGAGTTCTATCTTCTCGATCATGTACAATACATGATCAGTGACAGGAGATCCATCCCTCATTCGAGCATTGAAAATAGCACAACTAGTCTTGTGCCTTTCAACATCGTCGGGTGTGCCGAAAGATTCATTCAACGCTTGAATGATTTCTTCTGGCTGAGCATTCTCGAACCGAGAACGAATTCATCGCACGCTAGTTCTATCATTGAGCCACTTCTGATAAGTGTCTCTCTCAGAACTTTGGGTGTTTGCATCAGGTATCTTTGGTGCAGGATTATTCAGAATATATAGAATCCTCTCATGCTCAAGGACGATCTTAAGTTTTCTGAACCAGCTATTGAAATTGGAACCATTCAACTTGTCACTATCCAATAGGGACCTTAATGATAAATTAGTGGCCATGTTCTGCATAAGGAAAAACTAAAGTTTATTAGTATATAAATTGATTCAGTCTAAAGACTTGGACTTTAGTCTAAAGATTCTCCCACTATTTTGTTCAAATTGGCAGCCTCTACACCCCAATTCGAAGAATTATTCTTAATTCTTTAGCGGGCACTAAGATCTACATAAACTACATACAGGCCCAAGTGAAGCTTGGCTAACCCATATGCATCTAAGAGTAGGTTCAAAACCAATTGTTTCCCCAAACAATTCTTAGTGTTCAGTTTTGCCCCATATACCTCTTCAGCAGGCATGAAGTGCCTCCACTGAAAGTTCTGGTTAGGTCCAACCATTAAATGATATAATCAGTGTAACCTATCAATAGACAACCAAGCCCGAGTGAAGCTCGGCTCACCTGACTGTTTATTAATAGTTACGCTGACTTATCATATAATGAATGATAATTCCGATGGTTGACAAGCACCAGGCATGGAGTGCCTCCAATGATTATCAAGACATCGGACTCATTATCACCCACCTTAATGGGAGGCTATGATCTAGTTATCATATAACTATTTCATTTAAGGACCTAATAATTTTAGAGGATTTAATAATCTGAAGATAAATTGACTAATCAAGTTCTCCCACTGAATCTATGAAATCGGTAGAATGAAACAAGATTAAGTCAGGTTAAGTGGCACCTAAATCAGTCAGACTGATTTCCTTACAGGCATGGGTCAACCCGAATCAGGTAAATGATCTGAATCATAAATGGTTCACCACATTGACCAGGTGAGTGAGATCGATGGGAGGGATATGCCATTAACTCGTTAAAGAGCATCAATACGAGTAGCTCCCAATTAAAAACCATTCGATCGTTGATCCTAGAGCAACTTGCCAACTCACCTTGACATCATATGGTTAACCAATTTTGATTTGACCATCTAAGAGATTCATGCTCAACCACGGAGCCTAATCTACTTCCATTTGGTTTAATCAAAGAGAAGGACATGATCAACTACAACTATTGTTTGATTTAGAGCATTCTTAACCTAATCTAATTAGATTTGATCAAATACTCTTATAGTCCAGTTGATTTAAACCTTAGGGTCTAACCCTTTATGGACCCGATTTAGCTAACCCAAAGGATTAAAATATTTCATGTTTACATGTCATATATTTCAATCAAGCATCACATGTATTATGTTACTACTCATAATTCCTATATTTAGATCATATCTAAAGAGATTATGAATTAACATTTGACATTCAAATTAGACTCTCATAAATATTTGTATGTTTCATAACATAGACATCATGCCATCATATATCATATATGCTTTATACTAAACATGCAAATATCATATTTTTATACAACATCAATATGTATCAAATATAAAATATATTTTGAGAGTGTGTGTAATCAGTGTTTTGAAGCCAAAGATCAATTTAAATTATCATGGCAATATGTCACAGAATACCTCGTTGAATTGGTAATTTGGATTTTCAATCCATCTGTGACCGAATAGACCTGTGATTTATTTTAGCCTTGATTACATAATTAATAGGAGCATTAATTTATATGCAATAAATTAGATCAATACGAAACCATCGCTCTGATACCATTTGTAAAGAGAAACAATCTCCGAGGCATGCATGTTTTAAATTATTGATAACAATTATCAATGCAGAAATTTAAAAATTACATACTAATCTATCTAATATGCATCAAGATCATATCTTTGCCTTGTATATAGGATCGATTGATCCAAAATATGCATATAAATAAAACTATCAAGATCATGTCTTGATCTTCAAGGCAAGAAGTCATACTTCTTATCTTGAAGCATGCCTTAAGATCTAGGGATCATATCACTTACCTTAAGGCAATTGGTAAATCCTTTTATGCTCTGCAGCCGTTCAATCGTCCGGCCTCTAGTATCGTCCACGCGAAGCCCCGAATGATCGGATTCCCGAGAGTGCTAGATCACGAAAAATGACTTTGCTGATCTTGAATCCTCCCACTTGAATTCTTCTTCTAGGATCCTCCACACTTCCGTTAGCACTAGAATCACCAGAATTTTCTATTCTAATTCTTTAGAAAATCAATTCACGACATATCGTATGTTGTTTTTCTCTTTTGTGTAATCTGGTGAGGGATGTCCTCTATTTATAGTCTCTTTTTAGCCAGCCCATTAAATTCTAATATTTAGAATTTCGTCGCTTGGTGAAAACCAAAGAGACGCCGAACCATAGCGCTTGGTTAATTCCGACGTTCGGTAAAGAACCAAAGAGTCATTGAACCATAGCGCTTGGTTAATTCTGACGTTCGGTAAAAACCAAAGAGTCGTCGAACCATACGCTTGATTAATACAAAGAGGCGCATTTATTCTAATACTTTAGAATTCCGACAGAATTATTTGAAGAAGATTAATGCAAGACATTAAATTTTAGATGTGAATTTAATCTCTCAGACTTATGCGAGAGGTTTGGGTTTAGTTTTTGGTTTAAGCTAATCTGAATTTATTGGACTGAACCCACACAGATCATGGTCCTAGCCCAAATCAAATTTGGCTAGTCCTGAATCTATTTAAATCTAAATCAAATCTAATTTTAAATCAATATTTGAAATTGACTAGTCCTTTTAATAGACTTAAACCAAATTGAATCTTATTCAATTGTACTTAACCCAATTGAGATAATTCAATCAATCAAATTGATTAATTAAATCATATACGATTCTCAATCGTTGATCAGCAAACAGATCATCCTAGGAAACTTCTATGCGTGTGACTCTCTAGGTTCGAACCTAAGTCGGTAGCATAGAAACAACTTTCTATACTAATCGATGTGCCCATCTAGCAATGGAACCCGACGTCCGGATAGGATCGAAGAGTTGCCGAGCAAACTCCAAGAACCCTAAGAAACAGTTACCGTATAATTCATCCTCTTGACCACAAATGCTAAGGATGGCTTAAGAGCATGTCAACTCTAAATAGCAAATCCATAAAGTGATTTCAATTTTAGTGATCATGTGACTTTCACATGAAGTGCCTTGGCCAAAGTCTTGCTAAATTGAAACACAAGTATTTCTCCTTTTAACGGTATAGGTTAAATTCCAACTTGATCCACAACTGACTACCACAAGTACTTGACTGCACCCAGTAACCTTTCGTAGCTGGATTAGAAATCCAGGTGGTCTGGCACCTAAGTACAATGAGTTGCTTGTAAGCCACTGGTTGTAATCTTTAGGTCTGAAGGATACTTATACCTATATCTTCTTGGATTAACTCTTGACAGTAGAGTATCCGGAAATGAGTCACGTTCGGTGAAATGTACTCCTACACTTTTACCTGTATGTCATACCAGTGTCTCTACACTCCTTGGTTAAGAGGACAATCAACAAATATGATATACAACGTTCTATAATTGATAGTACTATGGTCCTGTCATAGTATATCATATGGTCGCAAACCTTTTTGAGGACCTTCAAAGATAAATCCTCTTTTATCGTGAAGGAAGATCCTAAGGGCTTCATTACAATCAGGAGTATTAAGAAGATGTTCTTGTAATGAATAAACTGCCAAATAACTTTTATTAATATATCAATTTATATACAATTTATATTAGCACAATCATCAAATGATTGGCTTTAGGATACAATTCCCAACGATAATTTTCAACCTGTTCAACTTATCTGACCAAATCCCCAGCTCCGTCCTATTCCATCTGGATAACCTATGTCTGGCCATCTTAACATGGCGAGATAACCGATAGACAGCATTGCCCCTGACAGAAAGATGCCAAATCTGAGAAATAATAGTATGAGCAGCAGAGTGGGTAGACCAAAACTGCTCAAATCTAAACTGCTTACGCTGGTGCTGAAGAGCCTAAGTGGAAATCAAAATAGGGTAGTGGTCAGAGGCAATCTGGGGGAGGTGAGTAACAGTAACTGCAGGGTGAATGTGAATCCACCGATAAGTAGCCAAAGCCCTGTCCAGTCTATCCCAAATCCGAGCAGACCCATGACGATTATTACACCAGGTAAATTGGGGTCTAGAATACCCCAAATCCAACAACCCGGAAGAATCAATGAAGGATCTAAATTCATTAATATCAGCAGTTCATGTAACCTGTCTACCCCTCATTTTTCATTGGCCTCAGTGATACAGTTGAAATCCCCTGCAATAATAGAAGGAAGCCCTTGAGCAAGCAGGGATTGTAATTCAGACCAGAGAACCCTTCTTTCCCGATAGTCCGTACTGGCGTAGACAGCCGATAGGAACCAGGGGTTAGAAGTTCCTTCAGAAACAACAAGACCAATCTGCTGCTTATACTAATGAAAAGCATAAATTCGAAGATCAGAGCCCCGCCATATAGCCAGCATACCTCCTGACAAACCATCAGCGTCCACCGCAAACGAGGACCACGAACGAGCAATCTGCCTACGAAACTGGGCCAGACTATCACCCGATAATCTAGTTTCCAAAAGGATACATATATCAAAATGATATAACTGTAACAATCTACCAAAAGAGGAGCGAAATGAAGGCTTTCGAGCCCCTCTCACATTCCAAATTAAAATCTTCATTTACAAACTGGGGGAGGCTAGGACCCCTCCCTGGTCCTCCAACATAATACAATCAGTTGGACCCCCTTTCCTTAGGATGCCTTCCTCAGGCATCTGAAGTGAACAGACTCGCGAGCCTTCCAACTCAACCCCAGACATAGCAATCTGGGAAATCTGCTCCGAGACCACTGAATCAGAATCCAAGCCCATAGGATCAGCAGCATCAATCCCCACAGAAACCCTGGCATCCTTATCTGGGATCAATGTCGCCTTCTCCTGGCTGCCATCCTGGCAACAAGGGGGAAGAGCGAACCGATCAGGAGACAAGATTTTCGACCCCCCAAGTTTTGACAAAGGCGGTTTACCTTTCCCCTTCATTTTCACTGGAGTAGAAACAGACCTAGGAGACAGAGAAACCTCCGGTCTGGCTCGCTTCAGGGCCCAGGACAGACATCCCTATTATCCAATTGGCCAACTGCACCCGAATCCAGACCTAAATTGGCAAATGGGTTCTTGGATACATCTAAAATATTCAGACAGTGCTCTCGGGTGCTAGCCTCCTTAGGTGGTAACAGGTCCTTCTTCAAAGCCTTAAAAATGGCACAGGCTGCCTTAACCGGCACACCCCCCAAGCCAGGAGACCCCAGTCCCGAACAAGACCCAGGGAAATTGGACACAGCCGAAGGCGCAATCACCATCTTCATCGATGATGAGGATCTTCAGCGAGCCACCTTCATCGGTGACACCCAGCCGTCGGATGAAGCCTTCTTGCCTGATCGATTCTCGTTCAAGTCCTTCAGAGCACCAGAAGCATTGCCAGGGACAAACGAAGAGGATTTGGGCAGAGCCTTCCCCCTCTCAGCTGCCTGAAAACAAGAACCGACCCGACGTTGCGTGACAACAGCAATCCACGGTCTGAAAGGAAGAGAAGGAATCAGAGACAGCTTCAGCTGACCTCGCCGTAACAGAGCACGCCCCTCCCAAATGTAACGATCCACAGCTTAAACAGATCCCTTGCATGTTTTCATATGCAAATTATTGCCAAAATGGCAGATTAATTCCTTGAATCCGGGTACCTGACCGAAGAGGGCGACGAAGATCCACCCGGAGACAAACCCTTGCATAAGCTCCCCTGTTCTTCGCCTTTGTAGCAGCATCAGTGCACAAGAAATCTCCTGCCGGTGCCACAATCACCTTAAGAAAGTCCTCCTTCCAAAACTCTAGAGGGAGGTTCGGCAATCTAACCCAAACCAACACCGACGAGACGAAATCCTCGGCCGGAGTAAACTCCGGCTGCCAAGCCTCGATCCCAATCACTTGACCATTGACAACCCAGGGACGCTGGAGCACCAGATCACACGCTTCAACCGACTCAAAGCAAGACATGGCATCGAAATGCCATACTAACAGGAATAATCTCACCTTTAACACCAGAGCACCGAAATTCCTTAATGAGGGCCTCAGCGGGAACCCACTTCTGGAAGGAGCGCGCAATCACAGCCCGTTGCTTCCACCCAATCAGCTCAGCTTTAAGTTCAGCCTCCGGCACAACCACGACCTCTGGATACATCACCTCCAACCTCGCTACCTCTGCTGGCGAAGGCAATGGGGTGACCCAGTAAAATCCAGAATCCACAGTCCGTCTCTCAGAAGCCCAGCCTCCCGCTGCCGCATCCGACACCATAGGGGAAGACGAGGTGGCCAGAGAAAGGATTGGCTGAGGAGAAGAGAAGACGAAGAAGATCACCGGGAGATCGAAGAAGAAGACTCAGACCACGAATCTTAAAGCACGGGATTCTTGAGAACCAGAGAGCAGAGAAGCATGGATTTTAAAGCACGAAGATAACTTTACAGTTTTTGTAATCTCTTTCAGATGGCATAACTTTATTTCGGTCTCCATAACCATCTTAATTTCTTCTTTCAGTCAAGATGGCCATTGAAATGTTTTCTTTACATACTAATTTATGAATTGACATAATACTTTTGGCTATTAATCCTTTTGCTTTTCGGTTTAATTGGTCGAAGGCATTATTACGCATTAGTTTACTAGTTTGCAAAATTATTAAATTAATAAAAAGTATGATATATAGGCTCGGTTTTCAGCAATCTTTTTTTGATTGAGAGATATCTATTCTTAATGCAACGTTTACTGGTTTTCGGTCTACTGGGTGGTACCTTAGTTTGCTGCATTCTCTCAACCAAAGGCCAAAAATGTGATGCCAACCCATTGCTGAAAAAAGAAAAAAAAAAAAATTTGCAGCCTGACCAAAGCTGATCTTATAATTTGAGGTTATGTAGCATATATATGTGATATGGATATGGAGAATGATGTAGGACAAAGCATAAATCGAACACGATGAAAAGAATAACAGTACCCATTCAAAGTGCCAAGTAAGAACTAACAAGGAACCATCTTTTAATTTCCCTCGATCAATCCGGAATAGCATGCAGGGCAGGCATTAGGTCCAACCGGATTTGGAGTTTCTTCAACTCAAGCGCGGCTATGATGCATGGTTTTATGCCCAGGCCACCGCGCGAAATGATTGGTGTGCGCATGTCAAAGTAGAAAGAATAATTTTACTTTAACATATATGCATACATGATATGTATCAATATCATCAAAGCCAGTGCATACTTGTTGCACCGCCTTCAGCAAGATTTTCCCCCATTACGTTAGCACCATGCATTCAAGCCCAGTTGAAATATTAGGCCCTGGAGTGCATGGGCCTCGACAAATCCACAAATGAAGCTATCTTTGGGTACAGTGCTCCTGTTTCGGGCACAAGCTAATAATGTTGTTTTCTATATATAATTAATGGGAAAAATCTAGGAGAAAATTAGGTTGTCGGTATATACGATCGAACAACATATATATTGGTACACCAACTAAAATGATGCACATTGCAAAACAATTTGGCCAGCCTAGAGGCAAAAATGTAACAAGTTTTCCCAGCAGTCTACACTGGAAACATATGTCTTGTACCCAATCCATATAACTAGCAACCATCCTGGGCTCTTTCCAGGATAGCAGTGTTGCACCTGACCTGCCTCCCCTCCTTCTACACACAATGCCAAGCCACCCATGGTGCCATCAAACACGTACTCATCAAGGCATGCTTCATCGATCGATCTTCTCCCATGTGCCATTACTGTTTGTGCTCCAACTTTTCAGGGAGCAAGTAGTCTTCAACCAAGTTGACACCATTAGAGGTGGCAATCAACACCTCGGTTGCCCTGGCACCCAGCGTTGCTCGACGCAAGCAAGCATGTGCTAACTTGTGAGGCTTCGAGCACATGCAAGCACGGAGGTGCACATGAGAGGGGCAAATGCCATCACATGCTTGCATCCCAACGCACGCGCGTCGCATGTGCTTGGGCACGCTTGCATGGCCACAGAAAAATAAATTAACGAGAGTATATAGCACGCTATGTATCTTTTGTTTTTCCTTCTTCCTCTCCCTTTTTTTTTTTTTTTTTTTTTTTTTTTTTTTTTCTTCTCTTTGGGAAGGATTAGGAACGTCGAGATGTATGCGATAATATTGGTAGGAGATATGATGACAGGCTTAGAAAAGAGTCCTCGATCTGAGCCAGGGAAGAAAGGTAGGGCCACACGAGGCCTATCACAAGATATATATATTCCCTACCAAGCTCGTCACCCAGCTGTGTTTCCATCTGTAGGCAAGGCATGATTAGAGAACATGGCATAGTTGAGGTGTCGGACATGCAGAGAATGCTCTTTCTTTCTTTCTTTCTCTCTCTCCTCACATTCATGCTTAAAGACACGCTTTTGACACCACCGCTCCTCAAATGTGGACCATGTAACGTTGAAGATGTTGTTTGAGATATCTTCTCTATACCTTTCTCCACCTTGGGAAGAGGTAGCTCTTCGAAGCTAGCTAGCGACACTAAAGAATATATGTATCAGCAACAGACATCAGATCTTTGTGATACATTAATTGCACAGCAAGGCTAGATTTGTAGAAATTTATGACTCTGGTAATTATAGAACAGATGAAATTGGAATTAGCTCCGTACGTGCATGCATGGGATCGATAATTAATCCTAATTACTGCACACTGAATTTGCTACTTGCTCAATTCCAACAATTATTGAGCCTAACTACTCGTGCTAAATATCTCATTTCTTATACATCAGACTTGACAACGCCACATGCAACCATATATATATATATATATATATCTTGTGATAAATCTCACAAATCTAAAAGCAGTGTTAATTGCAGGTGTCTACTGCCTATTAATTAATTAGTGACCAGAACAAAACTCAAATTACGTATATGTTGTCCCATATGATCTCTTTTTTGTTAAGGAATGTGATGGTTATTGGTCGATCGCCATTTAATTACCAGGGTAGTACGTACTGAAGCTAGCCGGGACCTTATCTCCTACGTACGTACGGAGAGTTGGATTGCAACCAGCCGATCTAACAGCTGTTGGCTAGGTATATATATCTTGCCTCTTATATATATATCTCTCTCTGACAAAGACTTCTCACGAACAACAATTAATTTGCATTCACTGTTCTAATAATAATTTAGGTGCCATTATTATGAGGTCCTGTGTGTTTAGGTACCACATTTTGGTTCGAGAGCAAGTTACCCTCCAAATTAATATTCCCAGGGGTAGCCAATAAATATCTCTTGGACGCTTACAGCATTAATAGTACTACTGGAGTTTTTTTTTTTTTTAAATTCCTAGGTTATACTGAAGTGCCTCCAGCAGCGATCGATCGAGGCAAGAGCGGCCAACTTGCCGACGGAGGAGGAAAAGCAAAGCGAGAGAGGATGAGGGAGATAAAGGAAAGGAAAGCACACGGTGGGTCCTGTGAGCTGTGATCATATGAGGGGGCTACAAATCGGATAGAGAGAGAGAGAAGGGAAGGGAGGGGTTCATGTGCTTGCATGTGCGCCGTCCCGTTCCAACCATAACAGCTAAGCGAAAGGGCCAACACCATTACTCCTCCCACCCCTCGTGGGTGTGCGTGCCTTCCACAGCAAACCCCCTCCTTTTATTTTACTTTTCCTTGCACCCTCTCCTCCTCTCGATCCCTCCCGGAGCTGGTCATATATGTTCCTTCTTCTCATGGTCCCCCCCATGGCCACCCTACCACCATCGATCTCTATACGTACGCAGTTCTATACCAAATTCCAAAGTCGAATGCATGGTCATGATCATGATCATGATATTGCAATGCAGATAATTATTAATTATATATATACTATCATGGCTAGCTAGCTAGCTGCAGCCATGTGAAGAGGAGTGATATATATTTGTTTCTTGGTCATGGATGATCGATCGAGTAAGAACATATGCGGTGTTACTAGGTTGTTGGTGTGTAGCTTATTTGATTTGATTTTTTTTTTTTTCACAAAATGGTGGACCGTTGGAGGAAGGACCACCAATTGGTCATGAAGATGTACGTGATCTGGCTACACCAGGGCGTTACGATTGGTATGGTGGCACTGGTCACTATCGGGGCCATCAAAGCAAATAGGATTCATTGGCTGACTCGCCAGAAGAGCCACGAGGTTTCGATGTCAGCTATTGAGACACTTCGTATGTTTGTTTGGTCATTGATTGAATGCTGCCATGCTCAAGAGTTCGTTTAATTGGGTGCCCTCTTATATACCGTGGGAGGATATCTAGGATAATACTGAAGGATTGAACACACACGTACTACATGGTCGATACTCATCATGAGCTCTGTCAACTTTAATTTGACGCTATGGACCAAAATTTTAAAATGATTCAGCGCGCGCTATTTGGTATCTGGATGAGGTTGAAGAATTAGTTTGTGCTATTTTAAAATAATAAAAATTCTCACATTCACTTCTTTTGGTCAAAGTTTAAGAAAAAAATAATTATAACTTCAGTATGTACTCATATATACTATCAATAGTGATTTTGAATATTCGTTGTCATATACTTTTCAAGATCTCACAAAACTAGTAAGAACGTATATGAAATTTGTTTTCTCATCCAGCTTGACCTAACTTGATCCTCAAACTCACTTCCCTTAACCGAATTTTCTCTGGCATGATGATGTATGTATAGTATATAAGACTAGTGTTATGGATTAGGAGAAACAATTTATAGATTTCGTTGGATGCTCATTAATTCGGTTGGTCATAAGTTTGGTTAACAATAACCTAACATTGCAATGTTGCATCCTTATCTATTCAATTATTCTTATCAAAAACTATATGCAATATATATATAGAACTTGTAAATCAGCACGAGGTTGAGTAATCACTCGTACAAGTAGATTTGGTGCAATAAAGAAAGCGAGATGAACATCTTTACTTGATTGGATGTGTATGTGAAGAGTTGAAGCTTCATGGTATGTAACAACTATGGTCCCCCCTTCTCCAACCCAAATAAATAAATAAATAAAGAGAAAAAAGTAGAGGGGGACCACTTATGTTCTTACTTAGCAATGAACTTCTAAGATAATATGTGCTAGCTGAAAATTGATAGCTTTTAGAGCAAGAGAGAAGACTTATGCATAAAGCCATCTTTGATAATCCAAATGTCTCCAAACAAAGTAAGGTAGTACCCAATTAAATAAGGTGGTGCCCAGTTAAATTACCCAATTAAATAAGGTGGTACCCGGTTAAATCTAAGTTACTTAAAGAGAGCTTCAATCATTAGTCGGCTCTTAAAAACCCAGCTGATCCTTCAGTATAAATAACAGCTTCAGATCAAATTTTAAAGTATTTAGATTCTTTTACTTTGGTAAAGGCAAGAATTTTGAGGAAGCTATAACATCATGTTGCAAGTATTAAATTCGGATGGAATTGGATGGCATCAATCTCCATTAATGCCTGCTAATAATGTGAATAACATGCTAGCCAAAATCTACTTCATGCTTCGGAGCCATCTACTATATTTTGTGCATTTAATTAGTTGGGGCGTTTAACTAGCTCTCTTCTATAGATTCATACCTGAATTCAATGCAATACGTAGAGAAATAAGAAACTTAATTAATGTTAGGTTTGACAGCTAACTATTAAGCCAACTACTAATGGATATGGAAGAGTCTGGTGCAGGTGTCACTACCTTTTCTGTGGCTATTAATCCTGAGCCATTCATTAATCCTTCTTTTATCCTTGAAGGCATCATTACCTAGCAAGATTAGATTGGCTTCAATTCATTAATCAATCTAATTAAGGCATTATCACCTAGCGAGTTTCCTTTGGCCACTAATGGATAAGATTTGAAAATTTAAAATACTATACAATTTGATTACTGTTTTCGATCTCTCGTTTAGCAGGCCGAAGAGAGAGACAGAGAGAGCAATAATTTTCTACGAATAAAACAGAGGTCCGCCATTCCACTCCCACCTCCTAAGGTACCAAGGGTTGACAAGCATGTAAACGTACCATCTCTGCCACGTGGCAGTAACATGCAGGGCTGCGAAGGGGAAAGGGGGTTGGGTGGGGGAGAGAGAGAGAGAGAGAGAAAGGCACGTCTCTCTCGGATAAATAGCCCCCTCCGGTCTCCACGTGCGAAAGCTGTCACACACGTGTACTGGACATGACATGGCACCTATGACGTGGGCCCCCTCCAGGAAAACGACAAAAGACCGCCATGCTTCAGAATTTTTCACCTCCCCCAGCCGAGCCCTGGCGCACATGGCCTTCTAGCGGCAGCAGCTAGCGTCTCTTTATATCTCTCCTTCTCACACAATCCTCGCTTATAAAGTCCTCCCGTATCCTTCTCTCCTTCCATAAAGCCCCGGCCAGTACCCCTTCCTTCCGGCCCCCTCCCCCTCTGCGCACCACCACCTGCTTCCAATGAAGATGCCGCGACGAGATCAAGAGGCGAGAGGGCGTCGGGGTGCGCTTACCGGGCTAAAAAGGGCGGCACGGTATCATGAGGTCGCCGTCATGAACCGTCACCGGCGGAGAGGGAGGCGGCCTCTTCATGGTCGACCGGTGCGGAGGAAGGTGAGGGAGCTCCAAAGGCTCGTGCCAGGTGGAACGGAGCTGCGAGCCGAGGAGCTCTTCGTGCGCACCGCCGAGTATATCTTCCAACTGAGGTTGCAAGTCCATGTGTTACGAGCTCTCTCCAAATTGTACATGCCATGATCTATGGATAGCTGCATGCCGCTAGTTTAATTATTATAGCGTTTAATATAATTTGTTATCATCATTGCTGTCGTATAAATGTTATACATATATTTATTTGAGTTTGGTTTTGAAGACCATTTAATTTGTTGTTTCTTTTGTTAGACCTGATGAGTTGATTTAGATGGCTTGATTTTACTTGATTTATTCATTGTGCGGCTTAATTATTTGTGTTGATTGATGCTGATGAGGTCGGCTTACAACTTGAAGGATGATTCTTTCTTCCTTTTTTTTTTTTTTTTTTTGTTTTCCCCACTTCAACTGTATGGTTTCGGATTTTTCACTAATAATATATATGACGCATTGATGTTAGATGTTTGGTGGAGAGATCTAAAACTGTTGAGGAAATTTACTCTGTTTTTTCACTGTGATTTCCTTTCCATCGAGACCCTCAGTTTCAGGACTAAATCTTCTCTCAATTGCGAAGATTACAAGGTAATTCGTTTTTGTTTGATTTGTCAAGAGTTTGATCCATGGACGTGGTTGTTGTTTTTCCTTATTTTTTTATCCCTCGAACACAACAAGTCGAAAGGCTTTCGTTAGTGATCAATTCGATCTTTTCACATCTTTTTACGCATGAAAAGAGAGAGAGAGAGAGAGAGAGATCAAAGCCTAACCATAAGCAAAATATATATCTACCGATCAACATATTATGTGCACGTACGCTTCAGTTTAAATAATCTCATTAATTAACTTGTGAACTCTATTATTCATGAGTATCTACGTCGATCTCACGCTAAATTCTAGATTTATATCCGTTCATCGCAGAATATATATCTAAACAAAACACAGCAAAAAGAGATACTCTTGGTTAAAATAATTAGTTAAACTTATTGTGAAATCTGTCAAGATCGAGATGGTTGTCACCGGATTATCAACAGTAAATTAATCATTGATCCGTTCTTTCTATCAAACAGTCGGCATTCATCATTATCAGTACTGTAGTGTTTGGTTCTCGCCACAAGCTAAAATTTTGCCCGATCGATGGATTCTATGCAGTCTGCTACTGTGTTTAATTTGACAACCAGCTGCATCGTCTCTTAAATGGCATGAAAATTGGTCCACGTTTTCATCTGCTCTCTATTGTTTTTACTTTGAGACGAAAGACTGCATTTATTCATGGCTCTTGGAGACAAGATGCATGAAACCATGCATGCTACCATTTGCTTGGAAGTCCAAAGGAAATCTTGAGCGTTTTTCAGCGACTCAGTTAAAAGAGTAGAGCAGTGAACCACGTACGGTAAGGCAGCACTCGTTTCGCCTATATGGGCAAATATATGACATCAAACCAGTTTTCCTTGTACATCGTCCAAAGAATAACATGAGGCAAGAGTACTCGCAGGTTTTATTGTAGAAAGATTAAAGCTAGCTAGCTTTACCCAAGAACCAAAATGTCTTACCAGCTTAATTCCAAAGTTCATGATATGCAATCATATGCCTCTCTGGCAAATAGCTCCCATCTCATGCTTTCCTAAGAATAACAGTGCATGGGGACTACCGGCCGGTATATGAACAATTGGCTAGCAATGCATGCTTCCGTTGCCTGTGTTTCAAAGGGGGCAAAAAGATGGATACAAGAAACCTGAAAGTTTGAAGAATACGCTAACTTTGTTTCTTTCAAGTAGATATATGCATGAGCTTTTCTAGGTTTCCCATGAGCTGGATTTTTGAAAAAAGTGGATTAGCTAAATCTATAAGGTGTCAGATATATTTAACCCTAGATTTGGTCTTCTGAAGATATTTCACGCATGCAGAAGGCTAGCTTGAGGTGTGCGGTGGACCAGCATTTTCTTTGCTACTCCACACGCAGTTCATGTGAACTACAGCGAAACTCCATGCTTGTTCTTCATAGGTGGCGGCGTGTTTTAGATGAGAAGAGACTTTGTTCAGAAACGTGGATTGCAATTTATTCGTCAAATAGTATATTTTGCTAAGAATGTCAATTAATTAAACAGTAGGCTAATTAAGTTGCCTAGGTGCATGCATTATTGCACAGGCGACAGCTCAGTGTGACACCATGGAAACCGGTCTAATAAAAAACAGCTTCACAGGTTGGAGTCCTCCGGAATGGTGATGCGATACCGACAAATTTAAGCGCCTTTTGCGGTGTTTGGGACATCTCCCACTGGGAGTAGGAGGTGAGGAGGTACGAATTGAAGGACATATAGAGAGCAACAGTTGCTTGGGGACCTGGTAAAATTGCTTGGTAACTTGATAATTAATCTTAGTCCCTCTCCTATATTGCACCACATCGATCCGTAGGGTATACGTTCTCAAATTTAAAAGCTTCGACGTGCAAACAGTACTTGTTGCTATTGATGACGATAAGGCATCAAGATGTATTAAGGTAGCAGGCAGTCTGCAGTATGACTGGCTTAGCGAGCATAAGTACTGTTCCTATTGAGCTCATCTTACGACGCATATCCCATCCAAATTCGCTGCCTTCTTTGCCTTGGCCGGCCGAGGACTGCTGGAGAGAAGCCTGTATGAAAATCTAAAGTTCACTCATTCCATTCATCAAAAGCATCCTTACATAGGATTACAAGAGATAATTAATCTAGTCAAACAACTCTTAGATGCCTAATGTAACCTTTTGTATACCCTGTACAACTTTTAAATACTCAAAATGACTTTTAGGTACCTAATGCGCACACAAAACAAAATATTAAAAATAAGTTTATATTTTCAACACCCCTCTTAAACTTAATTTTTTTTATGACACCAAGATATATAGGCTCTAAATCTACAAAAATCTTCAAACTTCATAACCTTGTTGAGAATATCAGCAACTTGATCTTGAGTCTTAAGACATACTTGAGCTGAATCTCCTTGTTAATGCACTCTCTAATGAAATAGAACCTGGCATCAATGTACTTGCTTTTTTCATGAAAAATTGAAATCTTTCCCAAAGCAATAGCTAATTTATTATCAACACAAATTTTTGTAGCTTCATCTTGAGAAAAATTCAGCATCTTAAGCAATTTTCTTAACCAAATTGCATGACAACACAAGAAATAGCAGCCACATATTCAACTTCACAAGTTAAAAGGCTCATAATTGGTTATTTCTTCAAACTCCATGTGAATGCTAAATTATCCATGTAGAACAAAGCCAGAAATGCTTCTTCTATCATCAACATCTCCAGCCCAATCACTCTCACTATAGCCAATCAAACTGAAATGAACGATTAGAAACCGAGTACAACAACCCATAATCCACTGTTTCCTTTACATGCCGAAGGATCTTTTTAGCTTTCATGTGTGTTAAAGTAGGATTTTCCATGTAACAACTTATATTTCCAACTCCATATAAGATATTTGGCCTTGTACAAGTTAGAAAACGTAAACTCCAACTAATTTTTAAAACAAAGTTGCATTTACATTATCAGCACCCTCAGACTTTGAAAGCTTTGCTCCACATTCCACTGGAGTATTTATAGACTTGCATAGCTCTATTCGAAATTCTTTTAAAATTTTTTCAGCATATGCCTGTTGGAAAATGAAAGTGCATTCATCAGCTTGCTTCATCTCAATTCTAAGATAATATATCATCGGTCCTAAATCAGTCATCTCAAATTCTTGTGCCATCTCCTTCTTAAACTCACCAAACATCTCTTGGTTGCTGCATGTAACAATTAAATCATCAATATACAAGCATACAAATAACATTTCTTCATTTCCATTTTCTTGACATATAAGTCATATTCATGTGGACATTTTGTGAAACTATTTTTCTAAAAATAATCATCAATTCGGGTGTACCAGGCTCTTGGAGCTTGCTTGAGGCCATATAAAGCTTTCTTCAGCTTCAACACTTTATCTTCTTGCCCTTTAACTTTATAGCCCAATAGTTGCTCCACATACACATCTTCTTCTAAATATTCATGCAAGAAAGCTGATTTTACATCCAATTAAAATATCTTTCATTTTCTTTGACCTGATATAGCACTAAACAATCGAATAGTTTCCAAATGTGCTATCGGAGCGAACACCTCATCATAATTAATTCCAGCTCGCTGACTATATCCTTTTGTAATAAGACAAGCTTTGTACTTCTTGACTTTGTAGACCCATTTTACTTCTATAGCCTTTTGTCCTTTGGGAGTTTTGCCAACTCCCAAGTATCATTTTTTTCTTATGGCTTTAATTTCTTCATCCATAGCCATTCTTCATTTGTTATCTCGCATAGTTTCTTCAAAAAATATTGGTTCTGAATCATATATAAACAAAATTGAGTTAATTCATTAATTTATTATGTTTCTTATAAATTTTACTTAAATTCCCCGTGTGACATGGCTATTCAAAAGAGTTTTCTGTTGATTTTTCTCCATTAAGTGTATCGGTCAGATACGACTAAGGTTGTCCTATATTCTGATCTTGAGGGATTATGTGAATTCAAATTTTGAATTCACGATTGAGATAAGAATCCCTCAACCATATCCGTTTAAAGCGGTGCCCTTTGTGATGGACAGATAAGGCAAAAGGTTTATAAAATGGGTAGGTCCCTGCGCCTGGTCTCATCGAGAAAGTTTACACCATCGCTGAGAGAGACCGCAAGGTATGGAAGATCCTTACCCTCATCTGGAAGAAAATCAACAGCAATGGCTGGAGGTATTTATCGATCTTTTCTTTATTATTTAGGATAAATATATTGGTCCCCATATTTTTGCATATATGATAGGGATCAATATATTTAATTTCAGTCTATCATTTGGTATCAGAGCATTTAAAAATACCTCTGCCTTAATTATTAGGATTGTTTCCATTAATATACGGATCTGATAAAATTCCTGTGAAACAATCTTTATGTCATTTATTTGATAAAAAGGGGCAAGACATTCTTGATTTCTATTTCTCTCGTTTAGGGATAATCCAAAGGAAAGGCTACTGGTAGTACCCTGGATTATTTTACTCAACGGGCGTACGGTAGGGATATTAGGGATGTACCAATAGGGAGGTTATTGTAGTACCTTGGTGCATTTGACCCAACTACCTATGTACCGGAAGAGTTAATAGGTCATCAAGAACTGAAAGGGCATTAGATCTGATAAACTCTTAATATTCAGTTTATTTAATTCAGTTTTATTTAAGAGATTGATCAGTAAGATTTATGCCATAAAGCATGTACCTATCTGTTCTCTCACCCTTTTGGATATAGTTTAAATAAAAGATAAATTCAAATATCTCACGATTAAATCACCATGAGATGAGAAAGTGTGGGTTTCCTTGCTTCGGATATGTGCACGGGATCCGATGAGGATGGATGAAAAATGTCTCTTACGGAAACCGTGCAGGCAATACAGAATTAAAAAAAAAAAGAATGAAGCCAACGCCCAGCGCTAGGCAGTGCCTGGTTGGGCCAGGCTCTAGCCCAGCGCTTGGCTGAGCCAATGGCCTAGGCCAGGCGCCAGCGGCTCGGACATGCACCAGCGCTGGGACCAACCGACGCTAGCCCAACGCTTGGCTGGCCTAGCAGCCTGAGTCAGCCACAAAGCTGGGCCGTGCGTCCAGCCTGAACTACAGCAGGCTAAATTATAGCAGTCTGGGCACATCTGAACTGAAAATTTTTAAGGTGATTGAGAGATTTATTTTTTGGTTAAATTAAACTATTGGAATTGAATGAGATGACAGGTTGCTGGCTCGTCTATCAAGTGGTTGGGCCATTAGCCTGGCCTATTTATGTTCAATCATATTTAGAATTTGTGTGTATAAATTTTATGAATTATGCATGCATCTTAAGTGACATAATTGAACATAAAATTTAAATAATGTCTAAGTGATAAATACAATTGAATAATTGAGGAGTAGCCACAGCATCCTTAATTATAAAATTGTATAATAAAGTTAATAAATCACATAAATAATAGACATTAATTGTAATTAATTATATAAATATAATAAAATTTATCCCACAAGAATTTTTGTTATATTTATAATTAATTAGGATAAAATATCAAATTATATTTTTCTAATCTACCCATAGGAATTAGAAAGAAGGAACATAATTTAATAGTTTTATCATACAGACTTAAGTGAATCTAATTGAATTAAAGCTTTAGCCCACAGGCAAGTTTTATGTCAGTAGATTCATTATTTTATATTTTATAATTAATTAAGATAAAATATTAAATTATATTTTTCTAATCTACCCATAGGAATTAGAAAGAAGGAACATAATTTGATAGTTTTATCATACATACTTAAGTGAATCTAATTGAATTAGAGCTTTAGCCCACATGCAAGTTTTATGTCAGTAGATTCACTGGTTTCTAAATGTATAATTTACATTGGTAAAGCATTTTATTAGCCTTAATTTTTGATAATAAGCATGTATGTTTAAATTTTACAATTATGTAACCTGTAAATTTCTCTGAAATAAAATGTGACATACCTGAATTGAGGGGTGATAACTATAAGGTTGGAAGGAAAGAATTCTCCTTCATCTGGGCTGGATGGACATTGATTATGCTATAAGGAAGGATGAACCACCTTCAGTAACTCAGACCAACACTCCTAGTAAGATTGCGATTTATGAACATTGGGAGTGATCTAATCGCTTGAGTGTAATGTTCATAAAGACAAAAATCTCTGTTGGTATACGTGGTTCAGTCGATAAGCATGAGAATGTCAGGAAGCTACTAAAAGCCATTGATGAGCAATTCAGGACTTCAGTCAAAGCTCTTGTCAGTTATGAATCTAATATGGCTAATGTTATTTATAACACATGGTGGATTGATTCTGGTTCTACGATCCACATTTGCAATACTTTGCAAGATATGCAAAACCTAAGGAAGCCAGTAGGAAGTGAGTTGTATATCTCTTCAGGAAATAAGATGCGCTCACATATGGAAGCTATAGGGACATGCACTTTAGTTCTTAATAGTGGTTTTATTTTAAATTTAGAAAGAACCTTTTATATACCTAGTTTTTCTAGGAATTTAATTTTAGTTTCAAGACTTGTACCTTTGGGTTATTCTTTCAACTTTTCAGATACTTCTTCCCATTTATATTATAAATCTGAACTTGTTGGGAATGGTACTTTGTCTGATGATCTTTTCTATATTAATTTACAAAATAATACCACTCATGATGTAATGCATGTTAGGGCTGGCATGAAAAGATGTGTTGTAAATAATAACTCTTCTGTGTTGTGGCATCGGAGATTAGGACATATCTCCATATATAGAATCAAGAGGTTAGTAAATGAAGGAGTACTCAATACTTTGGACTTCACTGACTTTGATACTTGCGTGGACTGCATTAAAGGCAAGCAGACCAATAAGTCAAAGAAAGGTGCCAAGAGGAGTTCAGACCTATTAAAGATCATACACACGAACATTTGTTGTCCGGATATAAATTTTCATGGTCCGAAATACTTTATCTGCTTCATTGATGATTACTCACGATTTATATATCTTTACTTGCTTCATAATAAGAACAAAGCATTAGATGCCTTTAAGGTATTCAAGGCAGAAGTAAAGACACAATGTGGAAAGCAAATCAAAAAGATCTGATAGAGGAGGTGAGTATTATAGGAGATACACAGAAGATGGACAAATGCCTAGTCCATTTACGAAGTTCCTTCAAGAACATGGGATTGTTGCCCAATACAGTTTACCTGGCTCACCTGATCAGAATGGTGTAGCAGAAAGAAGGAACCGAACATTGATGGACATGGTGAGGAGCATGATTAGCAGCTCCAAACTACCTAAGTTCTTGTAGACAGAAGCTCTCAAGAGACTGTGTACATATTAAATCGGGTTCCAACCAAGGCTATTTCTAAAATGCCATTTGAGTTATTTAAAGGTTGAAACCAAGTTTGCGACATGTACGCGTATGGGGATGCCCATGTGAACTGAGAGTATACAATCCATAAGAGAAAAAGCTGGACCCTAGGACCATTAGTGGGTATTTTGTTGGATATGCCGAGAGGTCCAAGAGATATAGATTTACTGTCCATCTCACATAACTAGGATTGTGAAATCGAGAAATGCTAAATTTCTTGAGAATGAATTGATCAGTGGGAGTGATCAATTGCAGAGCATGATTCCTGAAAGGAAGCATTCTGATGCTCAACCTTCCATTTCAAGTGACAGACTGATTATCATTCATAGTGCCCCTCAAGATCAAACGGGCATTATACAACCAATCGTTGAAATTCCACAATTTACTGATAATGAATTAGTAGATCCAGTCTCTCATGAGTTACCAGAGATAGTTGAACAATCAACTCCTCCAAATGAGGTTGTTACAACATTAAGAAGATCTACAAGAGAAAAGAATCAGCAATTTCTAGTGACTATATTGTGTATCTTCAAGAGTCGGACTATAATATTGGAGCTGAAAATGATCCTGAAACGTTTTTATAAGCCATGAATTGTAAGGAATCCAATTTATGGTATGATGCTATGAAAGATGAGATGAATTCTATGGCAGTTAATGGAGTCTGGGATCTTATTGAGTTGCCTGATGGAGCAAAAGCCATTGGCTGTAAATGGGTCTTTAAGACCAAGAAAGACTCGTTAGCAACATTGAGCGATATAAGGCAAGACTCGTTGCTAAGGATTCACTCAAAGGGAGGGAATTGATTACAAGGAGACATTTTTTCTGTATCTAAGAAAGATTCCTTCCGCATAATTATGGCACTTGTTGCGCATTTTGATTTAGAGTTGCAACAAATGGATGTGAAAACTGCATTTCTCAATGGAGATCTAGAGGAAGAGGTTTATATGAAACAACCTGAAATTTTTCCTCTAGTAATAATGAGCAATTAGTATGCAAGCTTAAGAGATCTATATATGGATTAAAACAAGCCTCTCGGCAATGTACTTAAAATTTCATGATGTGATTTCTTCATTTGGATTTGTAGAGAACATCATGGATCAATGTATATACCAGAAGGTCAGTGGGAGCAAAATTTGTTTTGTAATCCTATATGTAGACGATATTTTACTTGCAACCAATGATAAAGGATATGTTACATGAGGTGAAACAATTTCTCTCTGAGAATTTTGACATGAAAGATATGGGTGATGCCTCTTATGTCATTGGCATTAAAATTTAAAGAGATAGACTTCGAGGTGTTTTAGGTCTATCTCAAGAAACCTATATCAATAAAATTTTAGAGAGATTTCGGATGAAAAATTGTTCACCAAGTATAGCTCCCATAGTCAAGGGTGACAGATTCAATTTGAGTCAGTGCCCAAGGAATGACTTTGAGAGGGAGGAAATGAAAAACACTCCATATGCCTCAGCTATTGGTAGCTTGATGTATGCTCAGGTCTGTACAAGGCCTGACATAGCATTTGCAGTTTGGATGTTGGAGAGATATTAGAGTAATCCAGGTTTAGACCACTGGAGAGCTGCTAAGAAAGTGATGAGGTATCTTCAGAGTACCAAGGACTACATGCTTATGTTCAGACGACTAAAAATTTGAAAATAATTGGCTACTCTAATGCTGACTTTGCTGGCTGTGTTGATTCTCGGAAGTCAACATCTGGATACATATTTATGTTTGCTGGTGGAGCTGTATCTTGGAGGAGCTCCAAGCAGACTTTGACTGCTACTTCCACCATAGAAGCCGAGTTGTATCATGTTTTGAGGCTATTTCGCATGGTGTATAGTTGAAGAGTTTCATTTCTGGGCTTAGAATTGTGGATTCTATATCTAAGCCATTAAAGATTTATTGTGACAATTCAACTGCAGTGTTTATGGCTAAAAACAATAAGAGTGGATAGTCGAAGCAAGCATATCGACATAAATATTTAGCCATACGAGAACGTGTTAAAGAAAAGACAGTGGTTATAGAGCACGTGAGCACTGAGTTGATGATAGCTGATCCCTTGACTAAAGGCATGCCACTACAGAAGTTTAGGGATCATGTAGACCGTATGGGTCTTGGTTATTTTATTTAATTCATTGTAATGATGAATTTTATAATTAATGAAACTCTTTTATGGTTGTGATGTTTTTCACATTCAGTTATTTAGTGTACGCATTTATTTGTGATGAGCATCATTAAGTTGGACCTAGAATAAATATGGGGTTTATTCATTAAGTTATGGGTTTATGTTTGGAAATATAATACATAGTGATACATGGTAAATAATACTCGATTTTAAGAGGACCTATTGCATGATTCATGTATTTTGTTTCTTACTATAGTAATAGAATATACGGACCAAGTGGAAGAATGTTGGTTTTTCTTCATTAAGTGTATCGGTCAGATACGACTAAGTGGTCCTATATTCATCTTGAGGGATTACGTGAATTCAAATTTTGAATTCACGATTGAGATAAGAATCCCTCAACCATATCCGTTTAAAGCGGCGCCCTCTGTGATGGACAGATAAGGCATAAAGGTTTATAAAATGGGTAGGTCCCTGCGCCTGGTCTCATCGAGAAAGTTTACACCATCGCTGAGAGAGACCGCAAGGTGTGGAAGATCCTTACTCATCTGGAAAAAATCAACACAATGGTGGAGGTATTTATCGATCTTTTCTTTATTATTTAGGATAAATATATTGGTCCCATATTTCCGCATATATGATAGGTCAATATATTTAATTTCAGTCTATCATTTCAAGAAACAAATTTTCCAAAGTTGCAGGTGGTGTGCAAGGAGGAGTTTGTGGTGGCACATGTGCAACAAGTTAATCTTGATCTCCAGTATAATCATCAAACAGTGGAAGAAAATTATAGTTTTCTTCTTGAACATGCCAATCCTAAGTACCTTCATCAAACTCAATGTCACGGCTTATCACAATTTTTTCATTCATTGGATTATAAAATATGTAGCTTTTAGAATTTGAATCATACCTAATGAACACAAGCTTCTCATTTTTATCATCTAACTTGGTTATTGATTCATCTGGCACATGAACATAAGCAATGCTACCAAAACTCGAAAATGAGAAATGTTTGGCCTTCTTCCACTCCATGCTTCTCGAGGTGTCATCTTGTGCGAGCCTTTATAGGAGAATGATTGAACAAATAAATAGCACATGCCATGCTTCATCCCATAATTCCTTTGACATCTGTTTGCTCTTCAACATATTGTGAACCATGTTCAAAATTATCCTATTTTTTTGCTCTACAACTTCATTTTGCTGAGGTAATCTTGGAACGGTCAAAGAACATCTAATGCCAAGAAATTCATAAAATTAGTTGTAACTCATTGAAGTAAATTGTTCTCAAAGCCTTGATTATCAAATTCGCCACACCAACTTTGAACTTCTTAAATACTTCAAATGACTCTAATTTTTTGTTCAAAAAAAACCTACATTTTGCAAGTATAATCATCAAAGAATATTAAAAAATATCTTCCTACCAAAAGAAGCTGGTTTGATAGGCCCACAAATATCTATATACACCAATTGAAGTGGTGCAGAGCTCTGTTAAAAGATTCCTTTGGAAAGCTTTGTCTGAACTGCTTGCCAAAAATACAGCCTTCACATAGTTGACGGGGGTGATCTATGAAGGGCAAACCATCCACCATTTTATCCTTTCTCAACTGCTTCAAACTATCAAAATTTAAGTGACCGAACCTGAGATATCATAGCTAAGAAGTGTCACTTGTAGAAGCCTTCAAACATTTTCACCATCTGTGTTGATCAACGGCTTAAATATTGCGTTCTTTGACATTGGCACTTTTGCTATCATCCTCCCTTTTCTATTTTTCATAATCAACCCATTCTCTTTTATATTTACTTTATATCCTTTTTCAAACAATTGGCCCACGCTCAAAATATTAGACTTCAAGACTAAATATAATAAACATGAGAAATAAATTCATGATCTCCGTTATTCAATTGAATGAGAATGTCACCTTTTCCTATTATTGCAACTTTTATTTATCACCAAAAGAAATGCTTTCTTTTACAGAATTATCAAGATTCACGAACAAACTTTTGTTACTAGTCATATGATTACTAGCTCCTGTATCCAAATACCACTCCTCTATTCCTTTCTTCATTTTTATTGCAATTCAGCTGCAAGGTGGACTCGTCATCTTCTTGAGCCTTAAACAAAATTAACATTTTCTTCTTTTATTGAATTCACTTTACACTCTATTGCATAGTGACCATATCTTTGACATTGTAGCATTGAACGTCAGCCCTTCTACCACCACCTCTTCTAAACCAAATGCCTCTTCCACATGCTCTTGGATTGTGATGCCAAAAATTGATTCTTAAATGTTTGAAGAATTTTTGCCTTCTCTAGCTCTTCCACGACTACCATGCATTGAGCCTCTTTCATGGCCACGACCTCTACCTCTTTCATTAGCTATTACTTTATAATCATCACTAGCAAACTTTCCACTACTTTCTCTTTTATCATGCAAACTCAGCTTTGCTTGAAGAGCTTAAACAATAGGTTCTTCTCTCCTTCTAATTCTTTCTTCATGAGCTTGTAGTGATCCCATTAGTGCATCAATGCTCATTGTATCTAAATCTTTTGACTCCTCAATGGTTGCCACAAGATAATCAAACTTCGATTGCAATGATTGAAAAAAAATTCAATTACCTGAACATCTTCCATTTTTCTTTATATCTCCTTAATTGATTAACAACATATTCTTCAATTAATTTAGAATCTTTTATCTTGAGAGATTCAAACTCACCTCTCAAGGTCTGCAAATGAAACTTTATGACTTTGTCCTTTCCCTTAAAAAATTCTGAAGGACCTCCCATGCTTCCTTAGCACTTGTCATAGCAAAATCTTTTCGAACATACTCCCATCTAAGCACATATGAATGAGAGTAAGAGCTTATTGATCTTTCTTTTAAATCTTTTGTGGGGCATTTTTTATGCTTGAGTCAAATTATCTTCATTTTCTAATTGAATGAATCCTTTCTCTATGACATCCTGCACAGTGAACCCAGCAAAGCTTTCATTGTATACACCAATTGTCATAATTTTTTTTGTTGAGTTTTGAAATTGAAAGGGAAATATACCTTTTTTTTTTTTGCTCAAGTTATTGCTTAAGGGTGGTAGGCTTAAGTTGCTCTGATACCACTTTATTGGAGAGAAGCCTCTATGAAAATTTAAAATTCACTCATTCCATTCACCAAAAGCATCCATTACAATAGATAATTAATCTAGTCAAACAACTCTTAGATACTCAATGTAACCTTTTGTATACCCTATACAACTTTTAAATACTCAAAATGACTTTAGATACCCAATGCGCACACAAAGCAAATATTAAAAATAAGTTTATATTTTCAACAAGGACGTATGCCTTTGAGCCAGCTTAACGACTCAGCGTGAAGTTCCTCCTGAAGCTGCCATAGTAACTTAGATCATTATAGTGAACTAAAACTGACTCTAGAAGGAACAATAAGGGGGCAAAAAAAAACTACTAGATGAAATTTATTGAATGAAAATAACGCTAAAAAACCATATAAAAAAGATACCGAAAGAGCTAATTAAGTAATGATTTAAATCTATGGAAAAGCCTTGCACCCAGTCTTTTCCATGAAAACTAAAACTTTAGAGCTAATCCTATCAGATCTCGGAGTCCATAAATGTAGTTCAAGTTTGAGATGGAGCTGATTAAGCTCGATCATCTTGGAACCAATTGAATCATGGTTGGTTTGACCACAGCCTATATATCTTGCTCAAGCTTTCCTTGCTGTACAATGCATGGTAACAAATTGTTTGGTACTGTTATTGTTTTTATGTTTTCACCTTTTTGTAAGTAATTATAAGTGAAATACAATTGAAATTGAAAAGATAGAGATGCGTTTTCTGTGGAGTCACTCCTTTTATACTTCACTTTTCTTGAAAGCAATAATTCTTTGCTACTGCAGGCTTTCAAGATTTTATTGATATTTTTTTTATTTCTTTATACCACAGTTTAGTTCAATTATCTTCTTAAATTTTAGAAAATTAATATAGGAAACAGCATAGATACACAAATATAAAATAGGCCTGTTTTAAGCTCATTGGACAGAAAATGAATGGATAATCCATAGATTGCATCCCCACCCACAAAAAATCCGACCGGAGGCCAAGCTATCCAACAGTTTGTGTACACCAACAATAGTCTTCCAAGTTTTACATGTGCTAGAGGATTTAAGACAAGGGTAGTATATACGTTGGGAGGGCTTGAGCCCAAAGATGCCCAGAACCCAGAAGTCTCGATCACAGCAGGATGGTAGCATACTAGCATTTGACAAAAGGTTTGGCCTTCAAGAATTCAGAAGAATGCAGCAGCGAGCGAGGGGATGGCTGGTTGGCATTACAGAAGACAAGGTTATTCCCACCAATCCATGAACACCATAGCAGATCACAGCAAACGCCAACAAGAAATTGTCTTCTGGATTTATCGAGCATGGTGAAGGAAATCTTTGCTTGAGCAGCTGCCAGCAGCAGCAACACAGCATAAGATATGCAAAGAATTTGTGCTCAATGGCTTCAATATCTTGGGCATAGAAGAAGAGGAATAATCCACGATGATAGAGGTATATGGCACATTCAAGAAAGTCGAGCCCATTAAAAATGAAGAATTTATCCTCTAAAACAGTCAAAATTTTCTAAATTAGCCACGGTAGATCAGTTGAGCAGCAAGAGCACTGCCCATGAGAAATTTGTAAGCTTGTCCCCTATTAACTTCGTCACTGTTTGGAAATTTGTAAGCTTGTCCCCTATTAACTTCGTCGCTGTTTTGTATTACTACGTAAGGGTAAGGCTCTAGATTGTCCTGTATCCATGTTCAAACCACTAACATATATAACAAATCATACGTTTATCATACTTTTTTTTTTCTCTTACGTGGAGAAAGAGAGCTATGTAAAAACTGCAAAATATAATGTGCTTTCAATGCTTGAACAATATATATCACTTGTTGATTCAGTATACAGACTTATCCAGTTATCGGTCCACATTAATCAGAATCGTCCTTATCGGCAACCGCTGATGAGTCACTCACCCTTAGCAATTGGTACTAAATTTCTATCCACAAATTTATTAATAAGTGGAAAGAACCATAACTTCATATAAATAAATAAATCACATCCTGATGACGTTCGCAGTTTTGCCTGTTGTCCAACTTTGATTATTTTACTGGCAAAAAGGTGCTTGCTAAGAAACTTCATGTTAGCTGGAAAAACCGTTGATAAGTAAAATATAAGTACCCAGTTTTCTTCATTCAAAGCACCGAAGCCGACAAGACAAATTCAACCGGCACTACATGATTACCAGGAGGCTTCCTTGCTAGAAAAGTAAACAATAAAAATAGCGTATAAACAAAATTGACCGAATCCAAGGACTGATTCGGTCAAAAGGTTGTGGAAAACATGCAATTAGGACTACCCGATACTTTATATATATAATTACGTTGCATACGCTGGATGTCTCAAAGCAAGTCCATCACATTTCAGAAGAAAATATATCCAAACAAAGAGGACCATTAACATGAAAAGGTATGGCAAATAATCCTTTCAAAATATCAAGTCACTCAGCGACCCATTCAACAAGAATATCAGTAGATTATATAAAAGTATATAGCAATAAACAGACATATCTGCCTTACAGGCTGCTTGAAGCTTGGCCTTCCTAAAACAGACTATTTACAGCAAAAATTGGTCAAGCTTGGTTCCATATTTACAGTCATATTTACAGAAGAATTATATGTATACACATGTACACACCCACACTGCAACAAATTACTAATGGGAGGCAGAATAAGCAATTAATGACTTCATTCATCCCCGATCAAAAATGTGTAGAACCTTCAGCTAGATCACGTAACTTCAGCTGCTTCCTTCACTCTTTGGTTGCCTATCATCACACGTGAAGCAGTTCTGCTTCAGGCTAATAATCACCAATTTTTTCTCTCTGTTTTTGCTTTTCTCCCATCCATTTTTTTAAAAAAAATTTTCATCTTTTCCCTTTTTTATAATATAGTAAGAGACTAGGATCTTTGGAAGATAACGAACGCATCTTTATAGAAGGCCAAGCTAGAAATTAGTTTGTTTGCTCTGGAGAGAAGAAAGCAACTGTTCTATGTAATTCTTGTCATCTGCAAAATAAAATTTGGCAAAACATTAGAAACAAACTTTCCCATGTCATAAAACTATGAGAATCTTACACTGTTTGAGCATTCATTATCTTTTGCCATGAGAAGAAAATAAAATTTCAGCTAAAAACTATGGGAACTGCTGTATCAAATTAACAAAAACGTAATTTGTGGCTAGCAGCAAAATCAAGCCAAAATTTCAGTGCCAACCACTTAAATATCGAAACAGTTAAAAGTTGATCAGTCTTTACTCAATTATTTTCATCCCAGATTCATACACGGAGAACAAATGCTTTTTTTACCATGAAAATTACGTAATATCAAAGAGACCCAAAATATTACATAAAGCAATTCAGAGCAGGAAATGCTATAGCTAAAAAACAAAACTGCTCAGGGAAATGATTCTAGTCCATGACCTGTCTCATGCTATGTAAAAGTTATAATATGTCAAAGCAAATAGATGAATTAAAGTCTATAGTACACAGCTACCATCATGAAGAAACAAAGAGGTCAAGCAGAGGAAACCATACGATGCAAGGCCATAGTTGGGGTATCAATTATCTTGTTTTTATATTTTAGATTCAGAATGTAATGGAAAAAAGGAATGTAGAGCTCTTACGAAAAATCATGAGCTTTGTAACCCCAGAAAATATTTATCAGATTCTTTTTTTAAAAAAAAAAAAAAGCACTGCAAAATATTGGAGGGCTCCCGAAGGCCTGATGCTCCATTAGAATATATCCAAGCCTATGATGCTATTAATTCTATCAAAGAAAATATACAATAACCACATAACCATGTTTGTCAACTCAAGATATTCAGAGATTTTTGTCTGCACGCCTGTGTGCATACAAGGTTGGTTATAGAGCACAACTCAAAACTTGAGAGGGCGCCTTGGAAAAATTAATCTACATTTACAACTGGCTATTTGCCTACATCAAACCTTGAATAATGTTGTTACAGGTTCGAGGCTAAGGCATATACAAGCAAGAAAAAGTTTTTCATCATTAATTATGTATGTATTTATGTATATATGTATGAAAGATCAGTTGGTGACAAAGTTCTGTTTTAGTAGTCACAGTTTAAGTTCACGCAACCTATAAGTTGCTCTACCGAAAACAGAAAAGGTGGGAAGATAATATATTCTGCTGATTGAAGACAAGAAAACCAAGCAGCACCATTATGCATTTCTTTCATAATCAACAAGCCTTACCCCAATTTTGTATGGCCTGTTTCATGCATCAAACCGAGCATCAATTATGCATATGTTTTGCATCAGACTAGCTCAATAGCAATTATCTCGATTAGTATCATAAACTTCTGGGACGTTGATTAAACATAAGATAGGCATACAGAAGATTCCTTCCTCTTTGCGGCCCCAGGGCATGGTTCAGTTTTATCGCACCATGGAAACAAGATGATACACCATTCACAACAATCCTTGGTGCATGACAGATGATACAAGCAAACCTGGCAAGACTAAATCAACAGCTATAAACGAATTTCAAGGTCTTCCACGATCAGAATCCTGCACAAATGCAAACCTATTGTTTCTCCTGCATAGCAGACCTAAACCACATTTGGCCTTTAAGTAATTGATGCAAAAATTTAGAAGCTCAGCCTAGCATAACAGCAAATACTGAAACAAATGTCTAAAGAACAGCAACATCCATGAAAATTAGGTTATAACAATAGTTATTCAGATAACACCAAGCACCATAATCAAACAATACTAGAATGCATCCCTCAAATAAACCATCATTAATAAGACTGCGTTGTATCTCATTAGCTCTACATTAATTCAGGTATTGTCAATATCTACAAGTTTGGTTGCCTTTTCAAGGTAAACAAGATAAAGCCATCAATAGCTAAATGGTGACCTAAAAAAACGAAGCTCAAACTTTCAAGCAACAAGTAAAATAACATACTAAATTTTAACAGGATGTCATGGTTAGTCTCTCACCGGACAGATTATCATCCACGAGGTCACCCCCACCCAGGACATGAGTCTTCAACCTCTCTGGCTGCTCGCAGCGACCACGCCCATAGCACGGGACCAGGACAGCAAAGCTGTTCTCAGTTTCGCTATCACTCTGGAAGTCAGGGGCATGAGGCTCCAACCACCCAATCGACCAATCCGAATCATCGGATTCGGAACCCGACATGCATCCCCCATCCGAGGGGACGAGGACAATATCGTACTCCCTGTCGATCCTCCGCTCTTCACGGCTGTGCCACTTCCTCTTAACTCTTCTCGACGACGATCGCATCTTAGGCCCATTCACAGATGGGAATCTCAAGGAATCCGGCTCCCTAAACCCCGATGGGAAATCCGGAGAAGAACTCAGAGAAGAGTTGTTCTGGGCTTCGTGATCTTTTCCGCCCCATAGCCAGTAAGAAATACGGGTAAAAGCCACGGCCATTTTCCCTCGGAAAAAACCTCGCCTTGGCCCAGCCACGCCACAAATCCCCCTTTCTAATCAATTTCGACCGCCCCCCCAAAAAAAAAATTCTGGATCAAAAACGAGAAGTTTTTGAATCTGCCGAACGATGAAAAAAGAATCAAAATCAGCACCCAATCGAATGCAATCCCGCAATAAATAAACCAACTTTCCTCGCTAAATGAATCAAAGCAGTCCTTTTTCTGTCAAAACAATCCCACAAATCCCCTCATATCAAATAAAGCAAGATAATCTCGATATAAGTATCGAAAAATTCCCCCATAAACGAAATCAAGAAGAAAACTCAATAATTCCGCGAAAGACACGAGAAATCGTACCAAACAAGACAAAACAAAACCCTTTTTTTTCCCTGCTACGGAAGAGAATCAAATAAATCGAAACATCATGTCCAATATGAAAGAAAAACGATAGAAAGAACAGTAACTCTTGGGTATAAACTCCCGCAAAATCACGAAAACTTATCCGGGGGAACCCAATCTTCGTATTGAAACCAAATCCGGCAACCTAGCCTATCCTTCACCCAAGATCCGACGGTCCTCAGCCCATCGCCTCCCCCGCGGTCTCCATCGGCGATCGCCGGCTCCGCCCCCTTTCCCCCAAATCGCCCGAGAGAGAGAATGAGAGAGAGAAGGAGAAAGACGGAACGAGTAGGAGTCGTGAAGCGGAGAGGAAGCGGTTATAATTCGCGGGGCGGACCCGTCCGTGCGTTGCTCCTTGGCCCCCATCCATTTATAGCCATCCGATACGTTGAGCTGCTTTGGATTCCGCGAAATCATCGACCGCCAAGATCTCGCGACCAGATTTCCAGGAAGATCAGGTCCGTCGACCACGGGCCCCGCAAGCCCCAATCATTGGACCCGGATGGAATCCCTCTCGTTCGAGCGGACGGATTAATTTATCCGTCGCACCACCAGACATGAACGCATCGGACAAAACCAGCCCCGCAGAAACTTAATATGCGGCAACGGATCTGCCGTCCATACTTACCAGCGCTTCGCGGAATGAGAGCCACGCGATGGTGCGATGGAGAGTGGTGGATCGTAACGCGTTATTTTATTGGTGCGCTTGGTAATTAATTTATTGGGTTGGAGCGACCGGGTCCAATGATTGCGTGCGTTTGCGGTGCACGGAAGTGCCACGTCACTGCCTAGGTTCAACGAATGGCTGGAAAATTCTATTCGCGCCCACAAAAAACCTCTCAGCACCCGCATTTAAAAAAAAAAAAAAATTTACTAAGTACACTCACATGGTTACTCACTATACCCATCCATATTTTCTTAATCCCTAAATTACCCTCACACCCTTTCACCCTCAAAATCACTCAGCACACCTCACAACCCGCGCCGCCCCCACCCCTCCCGCCCTCCACCGTTGTTCCCGGCGGAGCTCCTCCTCCCACCCTCCCGGCGAATCCCGGCGGAGCATCTCTTCCTTCCCGGCGGATCTCCGGCGAGGCGAGGTAAGTCCCTTTTTTTTTTTTTTTACTTACCTCCCATGCCGGCGGAGCGGGTTGTCCGGCATGGGAGCTCCCATGCCGGCGGCGGCCCGGCATGAGAACGAGGAAGGGAGCCGGCGGCCCGCCGTCTCCCTTCCCCGTTAAGCAATTAATTTTTTTTTTTTTTTTTTTTGTGAGAGCCGGCGGCATTCCCGCCCGGTGCTCCCTCTCCGGCGGGTTATCCGGCATGGGAGGCATGGGAGCTCCCAGATCGTTAATAGTAAACTTATTAACCCACTTGCACAAAATACTACTGAATTTTGGCAATTGCACTTATTGGCTTGGCAATTGCACTTATTGGCTTCTCATTCTTGATCAATTTAGTCTTATAATTCATAAATGTAAATCTGAATATTTTGTTCAGTTTCATCATATAACTTGCCTACTTGAATTGCATTTTGATTGACGTATATGCTGATACTCAGTTTCAGATATGGATGCTGGTTCCTCGCGATTTAGACCCACGGCGTCAGCCAGAAGACGTCGTGCCGGTCATGCTGAGGCCGAGGTTCCTGCTGCACCATCGCCCCCTGCTGAGGCCGTAGACGAGGACATGCCCGCTATGGACGTTGAGGGTGAAGCTATCGGGCCATGTCCAGGAGGTCCAGAGGATGAGTCTGTCCTGAGTAGTTTCAGGACACATATAGCAGCCTCGATCTGGAGGCAACAGGTATTATTTAATTGCTATTGCATTTTACTTTCTTTAATGTATCATTACGATGCTGTGATATAAATTATTAATGGCATTTATATTACAGGAACGGGCTCCACTGAAGTGCATGAACCATGCTGCCAAGGTAGCTGAATGGCAGTGGTGGGAATCAAGGCAACCAAATAGGAAGTTCAGGGCAATCATAGAGCAGTCGGGCCTTATAGATCTAGTGCACTCCTCTTATCGGTTCACCGATAAGATTCTTGTCTCCGGCTTTGTAGAGAGATGGCAGCCCGAGACGAACACCTTCCATCTACCCTGTGGCGAGATGACTATTACATTGGACGATGTAGCCGCCATCTTAGGGATTACTGTCACGGGTTCCTCAGTGTCATGTGAGAGGATGAGCGATCGGGAAGCTGAGGACATCCTTGTTGAGCTATTGGGTGTGTCAGATACAGATGCGCGTCAGGAGGTTCTATCTGTACGTGGTCAGTCTGTTAGGTTAGAGTGGCTGAAGAGTCATTTTCACACTGTATCTGATAGAGATAGTCATCACAGGATAGAGTGTGCAGCGCGGGGGTATTTGCTATTTTTGATAGGGTGCACACTCTTTGTTGATAAAAGTGGAACGAGGGTGCCTATAGCTTATCTTGCTCTATTTAGGGATTTGGATAGAGTGAGATCATATTCCTGGGGTGCCGCTGCTTTGACTTTCTTGTACCGTCAGCTGGGGATTGCGTCTAGGGCATCAGTTAGACAGATCAGTGGATACATGACGCTGCTCCAGGCTTGGATTTATGAGCATTTTCCAGATCTCACTCCTCATCCATCCCTTGATTATACTGATGCGAGGCCCCGCGTGCAGCGTTGGCATCCTGGCACTCCATCACGTACCTCGATGGACCATTTAGTTGTTCTTCGTGAGTCATTGGACGTTTTGAGGGCCGATCAGGTATGTACCATGATGTGTCGCTTGTATATTTAAGTTTTTTTAATTTGCTATATATGACCTAGCTGGGTATTGTTTACATGTTGCAGGTCATTTGGGATCCCCATCGTCATCAGCGAGCTGATCGTCCGTTCCTAGACATTGCATTCTTCAGTGGATGCCTAAAGTGTATGGATGTCGTAGAACCCTATCATCCTGAAAGGGTTCTACGACAGTTTGGTCGGATACAGACGATCCCTCGCGCGCCACTAGCCCCTGCGCGAGCCAGTAGAGGACCGACAGCAGGATCGTACCGTATTGCATATGTCTTCTTGGATCAGTTATGGGAGGAGTGGGAGGATCACGTACTGAGCCAACGTCGTAGGAGCCATCCGGTTGTCCGACCATCGGACTGTGTTCCAGGATATATGGATTGGTATTCTCGTATCACGCACTTGGTTGTCCACCCCCCAGAGAGCCGATCCAGCATATATGATCGTGCACGAACTGAAGATGTCGATGTTGATCTTGACGTTTACCGGCGGCGCTGTGAGGATGCCATCAGCATTGCTACCGACACTCTACATATGGGTCGGGTGGAGATTGCATCATTTGGGACCGACTACATGTACGATGTTATGTCGCATATGGTTGATGTTCTGCAGGGTCAGCACATCTCGACTGTTGAGCCTGATGTGCCTGGACCTAGTCATGCGACACCTGATGTGCCTGGACCCAGTCATGCACGACCTGATGTTCCTGGATCTAGTCGGGCACCCACACAGCAGTATAGGCGTCGATGACGACGGGCTGGGGATTGATTGGGATGGGATTTGTATTACTTTTGCTTGTTACAAAGTCAATATTTTGTTATATGTAACATTCAAAGCAAATGAAATGAAATGAAAGTTTTAATTCCAAATTTTTATCTTATTTACAAACATTTCATCCCTTGCCATTCCGTTTCATCCGTGCCATCCCGTGCCGGTACGTGCCGGGCCGCTTGTATTAACACCGCACAATTATCGCGCAAATCACATTGATTATATCTAAAATATAATGACATTTGTTATTGAAAAATATCAAAGGCCAATCAAAGGCGTGCCGTGCCAATGAAACGCTTGCCGGGCCAATATTACGCCTGGGCCATCAATTGCTACCCCGTGTCGATCTGCGCACCAGATGGCCCGGGACCCATATCCTCCTCGACATTCCACTCAACCACAAAGCCCCGTGCCGGGCCGTGCCGGCCCGTGCCGATGGCGTGCCAAATTTTATTAAAGATTTTGAAATAACTCAATAAATCACTCATTTTAAAATTGGTTGAAAATATAATTTGAGTACCCTCTTGTCTGCGCACCCGACGGCCCGGGGACCATATCCTCGGACCCATTCCACACAACCAAATAGCCGCGTGCCGAATTATCCTCCGTTCGGTCTGACAGAGCCGAACAGAGGCAAACTGTTCAGCCCTGTGTGGCCGAACAAATTGCCTCTGTTCGGCTCAGTGTGGCCGAACAGAGGCAATTTGTTCGGCCACACAGGACCGAACACGGTTTTTCAGGGGTAAAGGCCTGTGTTCGGTCCTGTTTGGCCAAACAAATTGCCTCTGTTCGGCCACACTGGGCCGAACAGAGGCAATTTGTTCGGCCACACAGGGCCGAACAGTTTGCCTCTGTTCGGCTCTGTCAGACCGAACGGAGGATAATTCGGCACGCGGCTATTTGGTTGTGTGGAATGGGTCCGAGGATATGGTCCCCGGGCCGTCGGGTGCGCAGACAAGAGGGTACTCAAATTATATTTTCAACCAATTTTAAAATGAGTGATTTATTGAGTTATTTCAAAATCTTTAATAAAATTTGGCACGCCACCGGCACGGGCCGGCACGGCCCGGCACGGGGCTTTGTGGTTGAGTGGAATGTCGAGGAGGATATGGGTCCCGGGCCATCTGGTGCGCAGATCGACACGAGGTAGCAATTGATGGCCCAGGCGTAATATTGGCCCGGCAAGCGTTTCATTGGCATGGCCCGGCACGGGATGGCACGAATGGAACGGGATGGCACGGGATGGAATGTTTGACATTGATCGAAGTGTATACAAACAATTTACACACATAAGAAGATAAAAAAATGATATTCAAAACTTTCATTTCATTTCAATTGTATTGAATGTTACATAAACAAAATGTTGACTTTGTAACAACCAATGCACTCTACAACTCAACAGTCTCGCTAAGTATTACATCGGACGATATATTTCTCTGAACTGTTGAATCCTAGATTCGTAAGAATTGGCCCATCCGGAAGCACAAGGTAAATGGTATTTTAACCAGTTGGTTGCTATTGGCGGTACTGGATGACCCAGCAACAAGAAAACCTACACAGAGTAATCAAGTTTAAAAAATCGTCAAGAATAACAGCAATGTCTTAAATTTAATACCTCAACAAAGAGTAATATATTTAATACCTCAACAAAATGGTTGCTATTAACGAAGGCCACTGCAATGTCTTTACGGGATACAAGAGGAAGAGGCACTGATCTGAGCGGTAAGAAAGTCAGACATTGTTGCAAGGAGAGGTGGTACACGACAACATTGTAGCATGATGCTATAAGATGCCCCATATCTGGCATGGTCATCCACCGGTCATATGGCGGACAATCCTCAAAATATGATAATGCATGAGCGATCTCGTCAACCCTCCCCTCGACAGCATACAATGCGCGACAGTGCTCTATATGACAGTTCAACTCATGTAATAAATCCCTCCTGACACGTGGCCAATCTTCCTCTCCGAAGCCAAGTAAGTCAGCAATTGCTCGAAATCCACAGTTGCCATCAGCTTTGACATCCTTGATGTGCTGGATGAATGCCCTCAACCCGTCTGGAAGTTGATTTATATAGATCATTGGCTTATGTGACCGGATTCGTTGACGAATAACCTACAAATTGTAATGAATGATATGAATTATATAAAATATAACGATAAGCTATATTAAAGAAAAGCTTCGTACCTTCTTCTTTGGCTGCCCCTTCGGCATCTGCATCCTTGGGATCCCTAAAATATTTTGCTGCGAACCAGGTGAATAACTATCCTGTCCAGATAGAACCAACTCAAATGCGGAAGGGTCACGGCGAGTAGAAGTATCAACCTCCAATGAAGCCCGCCCACGTATACCGATCTTCCTTTTCGCAGGTTCTTCAAGAGATGTACTATCAGGACTTGCAATCTCTCTTAATTTCTTTAACATTTGCAATTGAGATGCCCCATCTAACTGCTCGAATTTCTCGGCAATTATATTCAACTCTGGTTTACAGGTCAACTTCACACTTTGCACATTTTTAGCAGGCTGCATATCAAGTTTCGTCCAATGAGGATCTATGCAGTCGAGGGGAATAGGCTGACCTTTCATCCTATACCGCAAAATCTCATGAGCACATGGTAAGCCATGTGTGCGTCGAATAGCACACCCACAAGCTGATTCATGAATCTCAGCTGAATTGGCCCGATTCGATTGGGCAAGGATATGATTTAATGCACATATAGATATGAATCCTCGCAGTTCTTTGAATTCAGCAGGCTTAAAGTTGTGTTGCACGACCGTCAAACTCTTCTCGAATGAGGCTTTAATGTCGCTGTGCTGTAGCTCAATCAAACTATTTATTTTGTCCAAGAAGACTCGAAAGTACCTTGGCTTGAACCAAGCTGTCTTTTAAGCCTTGCATGTGCACTTTCAGCCCTAGTAAAGTAAGAAAATTAGATCAAAGTTATATATCAAAGATAAAAATATAATATATGAATTGTAATACCTATTTGTTGTCACATTCCCGTAGTGCCTATAATTGTCCGTCCATGCTGAGACAAATCTTTCCCTGTATTTGCTCAACCAGGTATCTGATACATATCGCAAGGCATCTGGATACGAACTGAAATCTCTCTGAAGTGCACTCCAACGAACATTATAGTCATCTTCTGTGGCTGACAGGACCAGTATATTCCAACTCATTATAAACATATCCCATTTCTCCTTTGTTTCAAATAATCTTTTGCATTGAGCCAGAACATTCCTACTAATATGCCATCTACATAACATATGTGAAGATGTAGGAAATACCCTCTTAATTGCATTCAATAGAGCCAAATCTCTATCTGTGATTATCACCTCAGGCAAAACATCAGCATCCATGACACTGCGCAATCTATCTAATGCCCATGTATAGTTATTTTCCCGCTCAGAGTCCATGTATGCAAAAGCAACAGAAAATGTGAGATTAGTTGATGTCACCCCCACAATCTCTAACAAAGGAAGACGATATCTATTCGTCTTGTATGTGCAATCCATAATCAATACACGAGGAAATGCACGTAACAAATCTATACATCCAGGGTGTGCCCAAAACAAGTCACGCACCACGTCAGTACTACCGCAACTCCTATGCCACTCAATATATTTAGCATCGGCTAATTGACCAAGAAGATGTTGCATCTGTGATCTCCCTGCTTTCTCTAAAACCTTACACCTCTGGCGTGCATTGTAGATCGTCTTCATTGTCGTAACATTGTGGGCATCCTTTGCTTCAATGTGGACAAATATCCTTTGGCCGAACCAAAGTTTTCGACATATCCACTAACAATGAAGTCTCCTCCCTAGATAATCTTCCAGCATATGAGTGTCCCTCGAAATGCTTCACAGACGGATGATTGTGCACTCCACAAATAACCTCCAAAATCCAATCATCCGCAGTGTCCAATTTTCTTCCTCTTAATAAAAATGGGCATCCACACTTCTTTGTACCACTAGCCCTCTTCTTTGATCCCTTTTCCTTTTCCTTTCCGCTTGTGCATTTGTGCTTACCGCTCCTTTCGCAACCTAACTTGATTCTTGGTTTCCTAACATTGCTTCCCGAATCAGATGTTTTAATTACAATAACTAATCCATTCCTCCTCCCAGCTTCCCGACACCAACTACACAATTCTTCTCTACTCTTGAATATCTACACAATAAATAGTATAATTTAGCAAGTATAGTATAAAATTAAAACAAGTCAGCAACAATTGCAATCAAAATTATCTTACTTCGTAAGTTGTAAATTCATTTGTGTAATCCATAACACAATCTGAGCCAATTTTGCTTGATTCGGTTGACGCATCATCCTACAAGGATAAAATATATGTTAAATTTATATTTGGAACATAATGGTTTCGTTCGGCTAAGTATGGCCGAACGGAATAGATTTGTTCGGCCAGGACTAGCCGAACGGAAGAGTTTTGTTCGGCCAGGGCTGGCCGAACATAAACAATATGTTCGGCATAACCTAGCCGAATAGAATGCATCTGTTCGGCCAGGTTAAGCCGAACATATTGTTTATGTTCGGCCAGCCCTGGCCGAACAAAACTCTTCCGTTCGGCCCTGGTAGGCCGAACGGAACGCGTTCCGGGAAAAAAAAAAAAGACGATTCAGATTTTAAAAACGAACCTTATCGTCACCGTCGCCTTCCCAGATTACTAGTTGCTTCTCCATTGTTGAAATGAGAGCTTTAAACCTTGTCTAGACCCTGATTTCAGAGACAATCGTTGAGAGAGGGAGGAGGAAGGGAGATGGTTGTGCCTGGGAGAAAAGTTTGAAATGTTATCAGGGGTTTTGATCATGTGGGTGTAGATAGAAATAAGCAAGGGTAGATAAGTAATTACATCTTAGGGTATTTTAGGTATTTTAATTTTATGTAAGTGTGGGTGTGGAGAGTAATCGTTGGGGTGCCAATAGAACGACTCCGAATGGCTCCTGCTGTTGGATTTTTCATGGCGATATCGTCCGTATGGAGAGTTTAATTTTATGAGTAAGCCACGATGTTTTTTTTTTTTCCTTTCCCGAGCTCTGGCAGAACTGGTGCAAGACGGTGGGTCGGTTTTCTGGTGGCTTCGGTTTGCACTGGAACCGGTTTGGGGGCCGCTCTGAGAATTGGGTCGGTTTAGTGGACTGGATTCGTTGCGAGGGAAAATATTGAATGCAGTTTTCTGCTCCGAAGGCTGATAGGAAAAGATTTTGTACATCGGTGCAGTAAGCTCTGTACGAACTGCATCATCTTTTTTTTATTAATTTATACTTATGATATTTATTAAAAAATATTAAAATATTTTTATAAAAAAATTATAATATCTTAGTTTTAAAATTACTGTATCATAGTTATAAATTACAATGTATAAATTAATGCATGTCACGTTAACTTCATCGTATCAAGCCATATAGAATTTATGTGTATCAATAAAAAGGAACAATGCAATTCATATAGGACTTGCTGCAAAACGATGTATAAAGAGTTTTTCAGACTGGTAACTGGATTAAACGCATGAGACCCTCCTTCACCTAACAAATTCTAAGATATTTTTAGCTTTTTTTAAAAAAAATTAATGATTGGTATCATCCTAAGGCTGTGTTTGATATAAAAGATAAGGAAGGATATACAGGGAATATCCCCTCTTATCCCTAAATGCTATAGCTAAAGGAGATAGTTCTGAAAAAGTTTAACCAAAGGGGATAACCCATATTTAACCATAAGTTATCCCCTGAACTTAGGGAGTATTTGATAACTTTTTGGCGATAAATGTACAGGATAGCATTTATGCAGGGATAGCTGAGGGAATAAGCACATTTTTAAAATTACCACTTTGCCATCAAGAGATAATTTTAGTTATTTCTGGGTTTCTTAGGGAATAAGTTCAGGGAAGAACACATGGTTAAACTTAAATATGGGTTATCTCCTCTGGTTAAACTTTTTCAGCACTATCCCATGTAGCTATTGTATCAGCCACATGTTTGGATGGTAGAATGTCAACTAGGTTTGTGCCATCTAATCACTTGAATAGTTCTTCAAATTTTGCAATAGATCAAGCTGATCTCTTTTAATAGGAGCATTCAAGTTTAAAGTATGACCGACTGACTCTACGTTTCATTTTAAATTAAACTGGTGGAATAGTCTAGCAGATATCATCCACATCATGCTAAATATGAATCCCAAAGACCCTGTGTCTCATTGTTTAATTGACTAATTACATCCAAACCATGGTTCGAACACTCGAATTTATAAATTTGTGCAGGGATCTTATTGTCAAATTTAAGTGTTTGGGGGGGGGCTTTTAGCGGTTGATATATTGCTTTCTTTCAGCTTCTATAGGCTTTATATAATATATGTCAGCCATCTGCAAGCACTTCAGTATCTGGTTGGAAGATGCGTGTAAGATGTTGCATAAATAAACCTTTTGCTTTTTCTTTTTGGGATCTATTTTTGTTTTATGATGTAGCATGCACGGAATGTTTCCGTATCCAATGGCATTCTTTTGCTTCTCTTCCGATTCGAGGATCAAAATATAAATAAATAAAAGAAGCGCTATAATCTTCTACTTGATTCATTTGTTTTGGCTTCACACCGGTGGTTGTTTCCAGATGGCGCCTCTCAAGGTAGAGAAGGCTCGCCATATGATACACGTTATGCCTCATTGGTGGTGCACAGCTGTTTCTGGTCCCTAAACAACTACTATCTAAATTTAAGTGTGCTGATTACATAAGCAACCCTGAAATTAATCCTATCGAAACTACTCTCTCTCTCTCTCTCTCTCTCTCTATATATATATATATATATATATATATATATAGAGAGAGAGAGAGAGAGAGAGAGAGAGAGAGAGAGAATAAAGTGAAAATATTTGTAGCTTGACTGCCTATATTTATCATGTATCAAGTTTTATTTAATAACTTCTAAATTTTATTAGCTTTGATATAATATATGTAAACTCTAAGAATAAAGCTTTGATATAATATATGTACGAGCATATAACTAGTTATTAAATAAGTTAAGATAAAATTAATATAATTTAGTATTAAATTATATAATCAACGTATCAGTCGATGTTGATGTGCTTTTCTTTGATAGTCAATACATTGGACAAAAATGACGGCCACCCACCTAGGGACTAAATTTACATGTGAATCATGTAAAAAACCCATGGAGCATACGTAACATCTTACAATTAATGCTAGAAGAGGGAAAGAACTTAGATTCGTGCTAGGTATGCTACGTCTCTCACATGTGGGTCCATATGTTTCCATCTAAATATTTGACCTTGGCTCTAAGAGATCTCTACAACTAAGATAGGTGGCTGATTTTTTATTGGAATCCATACACGTGACTCTTTACTGTTGAAGAATAGATAATTGGTGTTAAATGGGAAGAGAATGGCTCTTAGAATCCTTTGGCCTCTTGTTCTTTTTTTTAAAGGAAAAAAAAAAACAGAAGAAGAATATTTGGCCTCTAAAAATTTGCCACATTCTTGGTAGTGGGAAATTCTTATCGTTGGATTTGCAGAGGTATATTATATTTTACTACAATCTTATCTAAAATAGCTGAAAAACAAAGATAAACCAAGAAACGAATATTTTTATTTTTAAAATTAAAATCAAAATGGTTTTCATGCATTGTATGAGCGTTTATCTAGTTTTCTTAAATAGCCAGTACATCGTTGGACAAAAATGGCGGCCGAAACCAACTTCACACGTGAATCGCATAAAATCCCATCGAGTATGCTCACAATTGATGCTAGAAGAGTGGAAGAATTTAGTTTCGCATTAGGTGAACTACATCTTTCACATGCGGGTCCCATCAATTCCATCTAAAGATTTGACCTTGGCTTTAATTAGGAGTTTCTACAGATAAGGTGTGAGACTGATTTTAAATGGAATCCATGGATACGACTCTACTTGTTCAAGAGATGATTGGTATTAGATACATGGCCATGGAATAGCTCTTATTAGAATCTCTTGGCCTCTCAAAAATTTCTCATTCGGTCTGCCCTGCAAAGATCTCACAGAGTTCACATCCGGTATATTCAACAAAAAACTAATTTCGCGGTAAATTGGATAGCGGCTGTTGTGACCCATCATGTGAGATTTTTGATATGGAATCAGGATGACCTATGTTCCCTTGGTGCAATACTTGACGAGGGATCTTTAATGACTCGGCTCCCGACGGTCCGCACAATCGGGCAGTGTCCCTTGCTCGGTGCTCGCTGGCCCTTTTTTGGTAACTGCTAATGCCTACTCCTCCCATTGTCCACTGGTACGTATATGGCAATATCAGACTATCCCACTAGCTACTTTCTACACAATCTCTTACTAGCTGGTAACAGCGCTTCTGACTTCTTAGTTGTGGGAATAGGGAGATTGCTTCTCTTTCTCCAGCGCATGCTAGCGTCAGGGGCAGTCGATTCGTTGCGTGCATCAAATTTTATACTCTTATATTTTTGGACTGACTCGTACGAGAATAGCGCGATCGCTATCAAAAAAAAAAAAAAAAAAAGTCATATGGTCCACTTTTTACATGACTTGATGTGATATGAGTCACAAAAATAATACACAATAAACGTCCTTTAAAAAAGAGGCAAAAAAAAAAAAAACACACAAATAGTTTATAATGATTCAATTAGATCGATTTGCATTCATACTAACAAATAAAATTTTAAACCTTTTTTACCGAACAAAATCTTCTCCTAAATTTCTCTATATATAGAAAAAAAAAAGTATACAGTGATTTATATGAAGTATGATTCATATTCTTGTCATTATAAAAACATCCATTATATTCAATACAATGTAAGACTCACATTTTTTTTCATATATGAAACATGTGCATGCTAGCCATATTCATATTGAGTTGATAGATCTTGTTGCCGTCGGGATCTGTCCTCCGACTCAGGCGCGGTCGGTCTCCTGATCGAGCTTCCTCCTGAACGATCCTGCACAGAAGTCCTCACGCTAGAGGCGTTAGGGGTGGCCCTCCGTGAAAGACCCTCCGACGCTCAAATCAGTGAGGATCAACGATCAACAGAAATGAGGAGAAGAATCTTTTTGGGGAGTCCTTCCAGGGGTGGCCAATCGGGAGCTCTAGGGAAGCGCCAACGGCGAAGAGGGAGAAGAATGAGCAGTGAAGGAGAGAGAGAGTAAGAGTGGGCTGTACGCGCATACCTGAGAGAATCTGGGAGTGTCTTATTTATAGGCAATCATCTGAATCTTGAGCGCCTTCTGGAAGGTTCGAAGGTTGTTGGGATACGGAGGAGATGATTCGAATCAAGTCGTTGTGAGGCCGGTGGGATCCGTATCTTGTCTGTTAGAGGATCAACGATTGGGAGAGCTCTCCGATGGCTTGAGGTCTAATGACTGCATAGGTCCCAGATCATTATCGCAGATCCTAGGCCACTCCTCGATATGACTATTCGTTTAGGATTCAGTTACACTAGACTTGGACTCTCCCATGCCAAGCTCCGCGGAGGTGCATGTCGAGCTACGAGTTACTCGGGGAAGCCAAGCTACGGGTTGCTCGGGGAAGCCGAGCTATGGATGGCTCGGGGGAGCCGAGCTATGAATGGCTCGGGGGAACCGAGCTATGGATGGCTCGGGGGAGCCGAGCTATGGATGGCTTGGGGGAGCCGAGCTATGGATGGCTCGGAGGAATCGAGCTATGGGTTGCTTAGGGAAGCCGAGCTATTAGTTGCTCGGGGGAGCCGAGCCATGGATGGCTCGGAGGAACCGAGCTATGGATGGCTCGGGGAAGCCGAGCTATGGATGCTCGAGGAAACCGAGCTATGGATGGCTCGGGGAAGCCGAGCTATGGATTGCTCGGGGAAACCGAGCTATGAGTTGATCGGGGAAGCCGAGCTATGAATGACTCGGGGGAACCAAGCTATGGATTGTTCGGAAAAACCGAGCTATGGGTAGCTCGGGGGAAACCGAGCTATGGATTGCCCGGAGAAACCGAGCTATGAGTTGCTCGGGGAAGCCGAGCTATGAATGGCTCGGGGGAACCGAGCTATGGATTGCCCGAAAAAATCGAGCTATGGGTAGCTCGGAGGAAACCGAGCTATGGATTGCCCAGAGAAACTGAGCTATGGGTTGTCCGGAGAAACCGAGCTATGGATTGCTCGGGGGAGCCGAGCTATGGATTGCCCAGAAAGACCGAGCTATGGATGGCTCGGGGAAACCGAGCTACGGATAGCTTGGGGGAAACCGAGCTATGGGTAGCTCGGGGGAACCGAGCTATGGGTTGCTCGACCCACTGGACCATACTAGTTAGCTCGCTCTTTATGGGCGTAGTGTAGCGGGCGGGGGGATGGGGCTGAGCCTAGCTCCTTCGCACGGTTATCAATGCAATGATAATTTTATCCCTCAACAGATCTCAAGCACAAAAGAAAAACTTCAGTTGCTCTGCATCCTTGGTAATATAAAATCAAAATTTTGGCAAACACGACTCCAACAAACATGAACATATGAGAACATGGAAAGCAGATGAAAAAGAAGAAGAGGAAGAAAGTCCTAGATGAGTTGCTTTAAGTTAAACACCTAAGGAAGGTGTGGATCAATTTCTATTTTCATTAGTGGGCGTAATTGGCTTGACTCAAAGACGTTGCATCCTGTATCTAAATGCAGGTGATGTAAATAGGCTTGATCTTTTAATTTTTGATGCCCTTACTTTAGCCTTATCTGAAGTTGGCAGAATGCTCTAATCTTATCCCAAGTCCAAAAAAAAAAAAAAGCTAGCAAAGCTTCTTCCTAAAATTTCACCCCAGATGAGAAAGCATTGAGAAATTAAGAAAGATAGAAAGAGTTTTTCTAAAAAAACTAAAAAATTTCAGATGTCTCTGGATATTTTTAATCCGCTAAGTGGATTTTCTCTCGTGACAAGAGGTTGGATGGTTACAACTTGTTGACGCCAAGTCACCTTTCTTGAACGTTGAAACGAAGATCTTCCTCGGCGAGCTCTTACAAGAAAAGTCCTCGAAGACCAGATGCTATGGTAGAAATCCTTCGATGCTCAAGTTAGCGACTCAGGAATAGACAGAGTTAACTAGCAGAAGAAAGCTAGAGAACTAGAGTTCAAAATTCTTTTCTTGTTGTACGTATGAGCTTTTATACATGTCCGACGATCTCTCTTTTCTCGTTTGCAGAAGGTTGCTGACTTCGAGGGGCCTTTGTTCACTAACGGACGAAAAGCAAGACTGACAGCGATGGATCGGAACCGCCTGTCAGAGGTGTCCCTCCTCGCCTGCCACCTGCCAAGTGCGGCGCTATGGATGGCAGGCAGATATAGTTGCGTATGGCATGCGTCGTTACGGGGTATGGCCATGCACTGCCGCAAGCGAGTGGTGGGTCACGTGGCCGCTGCAGGCGGTTGGTGGGCCACGTGGGCATGTCAGGTGGCTCGAAGCAGCGGGTTGCCAGTCCCGATGGCTAGACCGAGAAGGAGGCTTGAGGCCGAGGCCATGGACGTGTCAGGTGGCTCGAGGCAGCGGGTTGCCAGCCCCAGTGGCTAGACCGAGAAGAAGGCTCGAAGCCGAGGCCGAGGCTGAGACTGAAGCTCGAGGCCGAGACTGACGCTCGAGGCCGAGGCTGACGCTGAAGCTCGAGGCCGAGGCTGACGCTGAAGCTCAAGGCCGAGGCTGACGCTAATGCTCGAGGCCGAGGCTGACGTGAAACTCGAGGTTGAGGGAAACCTCGGAGGCCGAGGCTGACGCTCGAGGCCGAGGCTGAGGTTGAAGTTCGAGGCCGAGGGGCTCTCAGAGGCCGAGGCCATCCCACAAGGTCGAGGTTGGGCTCTGTTAATTTATAGTTTACTTATCATTTACTTTGATGATCTTGAATCAGCCACATCATAACTAAGCCATCAATAATCAAATCTATTTATGTGGGAGGAACATGGATTTGGATTCAAAACCTGAGTTGAGTTGAGTTGAATACAAGCAGTTCCATAATACAATCTATTTTTAAAAGCTCCGTGCCAAGTTGTTATGCAAGACGGTGAACCGTCTCCCACCAATGTCGGGTTTTTTTTTTTTAACTTATGTTTCCACTGCACAGCCAAAGGCAAAGAAAGGTACGCCTGCTTTCCGTTCCACATCTCTTTTAAAATCCCATCCTCTTCCATTGCTTGCGGTAGAGCCGTCGTTGGCCACCGTGCCCTTCCCACTTGCAAGGCTAATATCGATCGTGCGACCCCTGCCCCTTCCCACTTGCAAGGCTAATATCGATCGTGCGACCCTGGGCCCAGGGTCGCCATCACCTGCAGGAGACCACAAACGAAAGACGCCAGAACAACCGTTCGTATTCTCTTGTCTTGTTACGGCTGACGGCTGTTGCCTTGTCCGTTTGAAGGCCATTGACCTGCCGTGGCCCCTGGCTCTCCGACTTGTTCTCTGGTTAAGCCTCGATAACAACCGATTAGGATACTAAATTATTATAAGTTACTATCACGCTCGTTCCTGCAACCAATCTCCTGTGCTGCTGAAGTAAATAAACAAGACAAGAACGTCACCAACCTCGAATCGTGGGTATGGAAATTACACTCCATCCGGCGGTATTCGTACTTCCGGCGCATCCTGATTGTTGCGGCTGAAATTTATCCTTCGACTCCAACATAATCGGATTACAGTATGAGCATTTTTTCAGGTAAACTTGTAAAATAATTCTTATGCGAGAGGCATTGAGGATGACTCTCTACGGAAGACCCTTCGATGCTTAAGTCAGTAGAGATCAGCGATCAACAAATGTAGGAAGAATGATTCCGCTAAAGAGTCTCTCCAGGGTAGCCTCTCGAGATTCTTCGACTCTACCGTACTTATCCGCCAGGGCCATCATATCGGAGAGGCTGGAAGGGTAGCTAACCTTCATTGCCAGGTAGAAGTCGCTCTCCTTCAATACTCCGCCCGCGAGGACGAACATAGCCACCTCATGATTAAGGTGATCTACCTCCAGCATGGCCTTATTGAAACGGCCAAGATAATTCTTCAGGGACTCCCTCTCTCTCTGCTTAACTTCGGAGATGGAGTTAGATCTCCGTCGGTGACGGCGGCTGCTGATGAACTGGCTGATGAAGAGGCAGCTCAGCTCGTCGAATGAACTAACGAAACCTGGTTTCAAGGCATTGAACTATGTTCGAGCGGATCCCCTGAGGGTGAAAGGGAAGGCACGACAGAGGATCGCATCTGATATCCCGTGGAACATCATGATCGACTAGAAACTATTGAGGTGATCGTCGGGATCGGAAGATCCATGGTAGGGCTCGATGGCATGTAGCTTGACATGGGAGGAAATCATTTCCTCCATGATTTCCCTGGAGAAGGGAATGCCCTGCTCCACCTTATGATGGAACGGATGAGCCTACTTGGCGGCATCTAACTCCTGACACATCTCTCGGAGTTGCTGGCGGATCTCCTCCTCAGGAAAGTAGAAGGAGCTGGACGAGAAGAGTACTGAGACGATGTTGAGTCATGATGAGAAAACACCGGAGAAAGGGACCGGGCCCGTCGAGATCTGAGAAGATCCTTGTCATAGACTCCTTGCGGGACTGGCTCAGCTCCCTTAGGGCGACGAGGGGGGTCCGTAACCCCATGCGGATCGAAAGAGGAGATGGCTGGATAAGCGGGGGCCGCGTTCTCCTCAGGAAGGTGAGGATCAGGAGCGGCTAGTCGAGGAGCTTCAAAGCGCCCCTGAATCAAGTGGGTCAGAGCCTAGATTTGCTGGACCAGTGAGGCGAACTGGTCCTAGGTCACCGAAGCCGCCAATGGCGATGGAGTCTCGACTGGCGCAGTGGCGGCGCAACACTGCTCATCGGATCAGGTCTTTGGGAGGTGGCCTGGTTGCGGACTTCGGAAGTAGCCTTCCTTCGATTGGCATTGGAAATGTTCTCTTTCAGGTCGAGATCTTTATCTTCTGGATCATAAGTTTATAGGACTTGAGGGCCCTTCCTCTAGCGTCAATTTGTTGATCGCTGATCTTCACTGACTTAAGCATCGGAGGGTCTTTCGCAGAGGACCACCCTCAATGCCTCTCGCATGAGGACTGTTTTACAGGTCCGTCCAGAAGAGAGCCCACACTGCAGTCCGATTGCGCCCGAGTCGAATGATAGATTTTAGCAGCAACACTAATAATTGAGATGGGTCTCCAAATTTTGTTCGATCTAAGCCTAAAAATTTTATGACCAGCATCGAAATGATACTGATAAATATTCTTCAAAACTTATCTTGAATTGACAAATAAATTATATATATATATATCGTCTTTCGTTCATATGTGCATTGAGAGGCATAAGAAAAAAGAATAGGCTTAGTAATCAAATTCAAGATTCAATTATCCTTTTTATTATTATATCTATATCAAAGTTTTTTTTTTTTCAAGATTGATGAATCAAAAGTTGAAAAAATGATTAAATTTAAATTTAGCTACATTATAAAAAGAGAGAACTGAACTTGATCACATGCATGTGCAGTCAAATTTAAATTCACTCATTCTTTTCCTTTTTAAATTCATATAGATCGTAAATTTTAAAATAAAAAAAATGAAATAATTTTAAAATTTATATAAATTAAAAAATGAAAAAATATTTAGATACGAAACTTGGTCTATGAGTCAAGATCACAAATTCTCTCTCTCCACATATATGAATTAAGGTTGTTATTATTATTATTTTTTTTTTATAAGACTTTGATATTTTTTATATAATTATTAACTAAATTATAATTTTGGTAAAAAGAATAATCAATTATGCTTTTTTAACAATAATTAAATAAGCAAAGCGTGTACGTCACATATCAAAAATTAGGGTTAAACTTATTATCTTATCAAGGCATAGGATGGGTGGGGTAGGAGAAATTCAGCTCCAACCCATCCAGCTGCCAATTCCTATCAGGCTACGTGCCGGCATTTGGAGCATGTCAGTGGCTATTGACCATCCTCTAGCCCGTGTAGAACATGATGAAAGATTCCCCATGCTCTGTAGCCACGCCAGCTCATACCAAAATTTTCAAATCATTCCTTTCCATCTAAATTAAAAGAGAATACTTGAGGCAACTTGCCTTCTAACGTAATCCTATGCCCGTTTGTTGTCATTTCGTGTAAGCCTATCCTTCTCCCAAGAAAATCCTTGGTAGACGCGTGTGGAATCTTACTTGCTGCTGTTGAAACCGCCATTGTCGGCATTTTACAGCTCTTTTTAAAACCATAGCTAGAAGGGATAGATCTGAAAAAATTTAACCAGCTCTATAAAATCCCGTCAGCTATGAGCCATAGCGTTTAATGTTTTATGTAGCTAAAACCATAACAAAAAGATACGTTTTTTTTTTGGCACTGACCTGAGTAGCTATTGATCTATCAAAATTATGGATGCATTAGTATCAGCTCTGTCTACAAATTTCTGAACAGTAATGGATTTTGATACTCTCCTTCTACAGTGTGATTTAGAAAACAATGGCTTTAAAAAAAGTTTAATATTTTTATAATTTGCTCTGAAAAGTAAATGCTACATGAGTGAAGTGCTTGCTAAGGAAGAGTGGAACTATGTTTAGCTCGTAATCTGAATCAATCCCTTATCTACTAATTCGATGCCCCTCCACTAAGAACTCATGGTATAAAATCCTCTCAGAGTTCTCCCTCTCCTCTCGTTTGTCTAATTTGAGAGCCCTCTTGAAAAAGACAGAAAACATTGAAAGACCTCCCACTAAAATGTTATTGAATTGGAAGGATTATTTACATGGAAGAAAATTAAAAGAAGAAAGCAATGAATAAAGAGTATTGTAATAAGTTTTATGAGCTTCCATCCATTTCTCAGAGTTTCCTCACATGATGAATGTTGCCGTGATCTTGTGAAGGACTGAGGAGTAAGATGGGTTTCTTTTTTAAAAAGATTATAGAGTTTCTTTCGTTTCACGCAAGCCATGTAAACGTCAAGATTAGTTGGTTCCATATTCTTCTCTTATTTATTGCGACTGCTGGAAAGTAATTTGCTCAATCCTAGACCTCCTAATTAGGGTGGCCAAGATCTTGTCTAGAGAAAAAGAATTCAATGAATAAATATTTCATCAACTTTTGATTAACACCATATAACATGCTTTCGATCAATACCTACAAACCATTCTTTTCTTTGTTAGTACATCTACTATATATGTAGCTTATTTTAAAAAGTTAATCAAAGGAATACTTTATTTTTCTCTTAAACAAACACTTTTCAAACTGAGCTTAAAAGAACTCCGCGACGATTATGAACATATAAAGAGACTCAAATGAATACCTGGAATCTCTACTTGAAAAAGCATTGAATCAACTCTATGACACTTCACTGGCAAGTTTGGAAGGAATTGGAATTCCATAACATTCATAACTCCCTCAACAATAAGGTTAACATTAGGGAAGGCAAATGTTTAAATACTAAATAGTTATAAAATTCTTTCGAGCATATTTTTGCACCTTGATTAACTTCTTATCTTCTCCCTTTCATTTCATTTTTATCTTGTGGCTATATTTCTTTATTATTAATAAATTGGAGGGGGGTTGGACTTTGCACCAATAAGAATCCAAGCACTAGCCAAGATTCAAACACAGAGCCGGAACCCAATATGAAACAGTGTAGTGTCTGAATATATACTCTGATATGACTGATCATTTCCTCTGGGCGGCATCATAACACCCTGCGCAATTCCCGGAATCGAATGATGTGATAGCTCATTTTCGGGATGTTGGAATTCTTGTCCCCGCCCTTGGCTCTGGCCTCTAGCTCTGGCCTCTAGATCCGACCTCTAGCTCTGGCCTCCGGCTTCGACCTTTTGCTCCGGCCTTCAGCGTCGGCTCCGGCCTCTAGCTCCGGCCTTTGGCTCCGGCCTCCAGCGTCGGCTCCGGAATCGGCTCCGGAATACGGCTCCGACCTTTGGCTCCGGCCTCCAGCGTCGGCTCCGGGAAACGGCTCCGGTCTCTAGCTCCGGCCTTTGGCTTCGACCTCCAGCTCTGGCTTCGGTATTTGGCCTCGGCCTTCAACTTCGGCTCCGACCTTAACTTGGTGCCGTATTTTCCTAAGTACACTAAAGCCCACCTCTGGTATTGAACCCTGAGCTTCGTGACATCCATTATCGTGTATCTCGCTCACTGAAATCACGGGCAGGTACTAGCACGCCCCGCAGTTACCGACATACACGGCGCCCATTCAGTAACGGCTCACCCACCTGCCGTTTGCGGAAGCCGATCCTAACAAGAAGATTTGACGGTTCAAAACGGAATGGGAAAAAAGAAACCCCCTAGACAGGTATAAAAAGAGGGCCCCGAGCTTAGCCTAGGAGAGATCTCTTCTTCTTGAGAAAAAAGATACACACACAAGATATTCCTGATCGACAAGCTCACTGACTTGAGCGTCGAAGGGTCCTCACCGGAGCCACCGGCCCGAAGACTTCTTGCAGGTTTTCGAAGGAAGAAGACAACCTTTCCACCCCATTTGAAGGTCCCCGAAGATCTCAGCATGCCCAACGCTTATCACAAGTGACTTAGCAGCATCATACTCTAGTTTGTGTTTGATCCCCAAAACTCCAGTGCAAGTAATTCAAAACACAATCACTGTACTTCAACACTAGTTGAAATCCAACAGGTTCCCTAATTTGTTGAATTGACTACAGCACTTCCGCAAGGCAAATCCCCCTGTTGCTTTCTAGCTTTTCCTCAAAGCCATGCTCTCCTTCGCTCTCCATTACCTTTGCGACAGCTACCGCTGGACCCCTGGATGCCTTCAATCTGGCAGGCTTCCTCAAAGCCGTCACCTTCAGTACTCCTCACACACGCTTGACAGACTTTTATAGAGTTGTTCTGAGGTGCAGTGATGTCCACACAATAGAGATGTGTCCCAGAAGCTTCACCACTTTAATGAGATAGAAGCCACCCATGGAATAAAGTTGAAATTCTAGGTTGATATCATGCATTCATTCTTGCCCATGTGTGAACAAGTGGACGTTTAACCCATGCATGATCTCCTGCACCATAAGTGAGAGCCTAAAATTTGGAATCATATCAGCCAAGCGAAGCTGCCTTCACGTCACTGTTTGTTTTTTTTTCTAGCGAGAATCCTTGAGGCACACACCTTTGCATAGCATAATTTTATGCTCATGTTATCATTCAGTGCCGAATGCGTTAAAGCGAGGCCTGACGGCAGAGGAATGGCTAAAGTAAGCCTCCATTGTTTGTGGTAATGGATTATTTGCAATCCAGATGCCTAAATTTATTAAGATTAAAATATATTTGGTTATCAATCTTTCACTCAAAATCCTTCTCGATCCTCAAACTTTTGATTTTTAAAATTAAATGAATAAACTATATCGCTTCTTTTACCTGGCAAATTATGGGAAGCTCGAGCTCAAATAACTGTTAATTTATGTGCTTAATTTTAGATAAGAGAATATTATGAATGTAATTTTTTAAAATATAAGAGGATAAACTATAATAACTAAAAGCTTGAGGTTGGAAAGTATATTTTTGTTTATTTAATAATTTGTATTAAGTAAAGTCAACAAGTTGCATTCTAAAAGGTTAGATGAGTGGCTCACATTGCTGAATGGGAGCTTCAATGCCTTGAGATTATCACACACCAAAATTAGTCGCCCATCATGCAGTGCTCTTCAGTCCATGCAGGTCATGGATTGGATTCGCTTTGACATTATTTATCATAAAAAGTTAGTTCAAAAATATTATTTAGACTTCTTAATTTTTTATGAGTATTTAAATTTTTTTTAATAAGTAGTTGAATTAAACATTTATCATTATGAATTCTCAAAATAATATTAGAAGACTATAATACTCAAGTTTCTTCTTGCATGCATAAGCCTAAAAGATCATACCTAACTCTATACTGCTTTAGCCCATATGGCATGTGTAATGTAATACTCTCTCATAAATATGGCATACTCTGTTTGCCCCACAGACA
>UESW01004237.1:994156-1032588 GCA_900491605.1 Calamus simplicifolius | reverse complement strand
CTTCCCACTTTGCTCCAAATTTCTTCTTGTGGAAGGGTTTCTTTCTCCTCATGAATCTTTTAAACTTTTTAGCTAAGAGAGCAGTCTCTTCATCATCATCATCATCATCACTGCTGCTCTCTTCTTCTTTTGCAGCTTTGAGGGCAATCACTTTCTTCTTCTTTGTGTCCTCCTCTACGTGCTGCTTCATTGTCAACTCATGGGTCATAAGTGATCCTAGAAGCTCCTCTAAGGGCAGAGTGTTGAGGTCCTTTGCTTCTTGGATTGCTGTCATTTTGGCTTCCCATGATCTTGGTAGTGACCTAAGAATTTTTCGAACAAGTTCTGAGTTAGTATATGTCTTACCAAGACTTTTAAACCATTTACAATATCTGTAAATCTAGTATACATGCATGCAATGGTTTCAGATTGTTCCATGCTAAACAACTCATATTTATGAACAAGAATATTAATTTTAGATTCTTTTACTTGGTTGGTACCCTCATGGGTAACCTCTAATCTATCCCAAATCTCCTTTGCGGAATTACATGTGGAGATTCTATTAAATTCATTTGCATCTAAAGAGCAATATAAAACATTCATGGCCTTAGCATTGAGCTGTGCCATTTTCCTATCATTATCATTCCAGTCCCTTTCGGGCTTAGGAACAATAGTGCCATCAATAACATGTGTGGGTGTACTAGGTCCATTAATTATAACACCCCATAGTTCATAGTCAGAAGCTTGAATGAATATCCTCATTCTAGCTTTCCAATATGAATAATTTGAACCATTAAACAGTGGAGGTCTATTCGTAGAATGACCTTCAGCAAATGATCCAACTTGAGCTGCCATTTGGATCTTTAGCTCTTGATCATGTGATCAAAATCTAATGAGCACTAGCTCTGATACCAATTGTTGGCCCAGATGACAACCCAAGAGGGGGGGGGGTGAATTGGGTTCTTTAAAAAATTAGCCTTTTAAAATTTGTTTGCTTAGAAGATGAAGTGAATGCAATGCAAAACAAAATGCAATCAATAAGATAGAGATAGAGATAGAGTAAAGGAGACACGGCAAACACAAAGATTTTATAGTGGTTCGGTGTATCCAACACCTACGTCCACTCCCAAGATTCACTTGGGTCCACACTATAATCTTCCTTGATTACAGCCGAGTTGTTTTACAAGCTCACAACTCAAACTTGTTGTTTTCCCGGGCACAACGAACCCAGCTGGTTTTCAAGGGCTCACCAGCACAAAAACCCTAACACAAGCTATACCAAGCTTGTACCGAGGTAAGACTACCTCCACTAGTTCAATCCCCCAGATTGAACTAGACACAAACAAAAGAAATATTATTTTTCAATTACAAAGCTCCTTAATGAGCAGATAATCAAATAAATAACAAGGTTTAGAAAAGCCTGATTTGTAGTTGGTTGGCTTTTGAGCTTTTCTTCTTTTCTTCTTTTCTTCTTCTCCTTGCTGGGTTGAATCAAGCCTCAGCTCCGATTCTTCACAGTTGAAGCAGTTGAGAAGGTTGAAAAGCAAGAAACTGATCCTCTTTCTCCAATTTGGGAAATCCACCAAAACTTTGATTTGAATGCCTTGGATTCCTCTTGAGCTTTTTGGAGTGGAGTGGATTTGAGCTAGAAGGTTTTTCTCTTGAGATTCAGGCTCTCTCTTTTTTGGATTTTTGAATTGGGATTTCTCTATTTCCTTTTTTCCTCTGTTTTTTCATTTTTCCGTTCTTTTTTTGAATGATAGTCTTTCCTTTTTATAGATTTCTTTCAAACCATTTTTGGAAGAAAACTATCCGTTGGAGTGTACCTTGCAACAAAATATATCCGTTAGAAATAAAGTAAAATAGAAATATTACCGTTAGAGCTGATCTGGCAATTTGATTTTTCGTTCCAGGTGGGTTGGAGTCGACTCTAACTTTTCTGGAGTCGGCTCTAACTCGAAACACTTTAATCCGTTAATTCTGGAGTCGTCTCTGACTTTTCTGGGGTCGACAAGAAACTTTTCTGGAGTCGACTCTAACAGACCCGGAGTCGACTCTAAGTCGGGGCCAGAAAAATCAACGTTCTGTCTTTTCTGTGAGAGTCGGCTCTCACAGTCTCGGAGTCGACTCTAACTTCCGTGCCAGATACTGGAGTCGGCTCTGTGATTCTCGGAGTCGACTCTAATGTCTGCAATCTTACCTAGACATTAGATTCGATCCAGAACACGATTTAACTCCTGATTTTGATCATTCAATCGACTTATAATCTGAAAAACTTAATCAAAATCATTAGAGCCTTCAAATGTTATACTCAAATAGTTTTGTTAATCATCAAAATCATCAATTGGGTCAACAGCATTCATATGCTTTATGTCCTTTCTTGTTACAGCAATAACATGAAAAATCATTCTTATCCTGTTCTTTTCTAAAAAAGTTTTTAACATACTTTTGTTTCTTATTAGGTCTATAACCTAATCCAGCCTTATCAAATACAGCTCTTTGATTACTCAATAGCAAATTAAGTTTTTCAGAGCTATATGTAAATTTATCAACTATATTTTATATTTATCAACTTCTTTCTTTAAATTAACATTTTCATTAGAAATTAACTCTTTATCTTTTAGCAAATTTTTATTTTCAGATTTTAGTTTTTCAACTTCATGAGTTAGTTTATCCTTCTCTTTGGCAAGATTTAAATTATCATTTTTTAAAGATTTGTTCTTCTTTTTCAAAACTTTAAAATCACTAACTAATTCATTAAATGCATCATATAATTCTTCAAAAGTAAAATCATCACAAGGTGTTTCAGAACTTACCTCATTGTCGTCGTTTGCCATAAAGCAAATGTTTGCAACTTCCTTTTGTTCCTCCTCGGATGAGGATTCATCACTTTCACTCCATGTTGCAACATATGCCTTTTTCTTCTTCTTGTGCCCCTTTTTCAGTTGAGGACAATCATATCTAAAGTGCCCCGGTTTCTTACATTCATAACATATGAGGGGGTCTTTCTCTTTTTCTTTGTCCTTGTCCTTCTCTTTTTCTTTTTCTCCTTCCATTTTTGTTCCATATCTTTTCTTATGGAAGGGTCTCCTTCTTTGCATAAATTTCTTAAATTTTCTAGTAAGGAGAGCTGTCTCATCATCTTCCTCACTGCTGCTTATCTCCTTTTCTGCAGCTTTAAGGGCAATTGTTTTCTTCTTTTTGACTTCCTCCTCTTGATGTTGCTTCATGGTCAGTTCATGGGTCATCAATGATCCAAGTAGCTCCTCCAAAGGTAAGGTGTTGAGGTCCTTGGCTTCTTGGATAGCAGTTACCTTTGCTTCCCATGTCCTTGGAAGAGACCTAAGAATTTATGAACCAATTCAGAGTTAGTGTAGGTCTTGCCAAGACTTTTTAGACCATTTACAATATCAGTAAATCTAGTGTACATGCATGTGATGGTTTCATTTTGTTCCATGCTAAACAATTCATACTTGTGCACTAGAATATTGATTTTAGATTCTTTAACTTGATTAGTACCCTCATGGGTAACTTCTAATCTATCCCAAATTTCTTTTTGAAATACATGTAGAAATTCTATTGAACTCATTAGCATCTAAAGCACAATATAAAACATTCATGGCTTTTGCATTAAGCTGAGCCATTTTCCTATCGTTCTCATTCCAATCCCTTTCGGGTTTAGGAACTATTGAACCATCTACCAAGTGTGTGGGTGTGCTTGGTCCATTAGTGATTACACTCCAAAGTTCATAATCTAAAGCTTGAATAAAAATTTTCATTCTAGCTTTCCAATAAGAATAATTTGAACCATTAAACAAAGGAGGTCTATTAGTAGAATGACCTTCAGCAAATGAAGATCCAGCTTGAGCTGCCATTTGGATCTTTAGCTCTTGATCGTGTGATCAAATAAACAATGAGCACAAGCTCTGATACCAATTGTTGGCCCAGATGGCAACCCAAGAGGGGGGTGAATTGGGTTCTTAAAAATTTAACCTTTTAAAAACTATGTGCTTTGGAATAATGAGATTAAGTGCAGGATAAATATTAAGCACAAATAAAGAGATAGAGTGAGAGAGTCAAAACACGGCAAACACAAGGATTTTATAGTGGTTCGGTGTATCCAACACCTACGTCCACTCCCAAGTATCACTTGGGTCCACACTATAATCTACTTGATTACAGCCGAGTTGTTTTACAAGCTCACAACTCAAAACTTGTTGTTTCCCGGGATTACAACGAACCCAGCTGGTTTTCGGGCTCACCAGCACAAAACCCAAACCCAAGCTATCCTTAGCTTGTACCGAGGTATACTACCTCCACTAATTCAATCCCCTGATTGAATTAGCAAAACAAAAAATAAGTTTATAACAAAAAGCTCCTTAAATGAGCAAATAAGCAATTAATAAACAAAGATAAGAAAAGCCTGTTTGAAGCGAATTTGATGTGAGCTTTTCTTCTTTTCCTCTTCTCCTTTGAAATGTTGAATCAGGCCTCAGCTCAGATTCTTCACAAAGATTGCAGTTGAGAAGTTGGGAAAATCAGGGCTTTTGCTTTCTTTTTCTTCACTTGGAAAATCCTTTGATTTTGAACTTGAAACTTGGATTTCTCTTGAATCTCTCTTCCGTGGATTGAGATTTCTCTTTGATTTCTCTCTCTTTTTTTTTTTTTTCTTTTTTTTCTATCTCTTTTAACGACGGTTTCCCCTTTTTATAGATCTCTTAATCCAAGTTTTAGGTGGGAAATATAGCCGTTGAGATGTTTGGATTCTTCTACACACAAAGAAAATAGCCGTTAGAGGTTAGGTGAAAAGAAATCTTACCGTTGAAGTACGTTCTGACAGATAAAAAATCCGTTCCTGACAGGTTGGAGTCGGCTCCAACTTTTCAGGTGTCGGCTCCAAGTCGGGTGTTCAAAAATAGTAAAGAAAAAGTTGTTGAGGAGTCGGCTCCGAAAAAGGTAAGTGTCGGCTCGTCGCTTTCGGGAGTCGGCTCCAAAAAACTGTAAGTGTCGGCTCCAGAAATGGTCCATAAAATATGCTCTCTGTTCTCAGGTTAGAGTCGGCTCCAGAAACTCACTCGAAATCTTGGGTGTCGGCTCCCGAATTCTAGGTGTCGGCTCTAGAAACTGAAATAGAATGCACTTCTCTGTATCTCAGGTTGGAGTCGGCTCCAGAAACCTTGGGTGTCGACTCCGGACCGTGCCAAAATCCAGAAACTTCTGATACGCCTTGGGGTCGGCTCCTGACTATTTGGGTGTCGACTCCAGGCTCTGAACTTTGAAAATTTCTTTTAAACATTGATTCAAAACATGTTTCTTTATCCTTTTGATTGATCAAACATTTTAATCCCTGAAACACTTGTTAAATCAATTAGAAACAAAATGAATATACTCATGTCTTTTATTAATCATCAAAATCAATAATTGGGTCAACAGGACCATGCTCGAGAGCCTTTGAACCTCGGAGGGTGATCCGAGGGTGCTAGGACCATGCTTAAGTGCGTTTGAACCTTGGAGGGTGACCCGAGGGTGCTGGGACCATGCTTGGGTGCATTTTGAGCTGAGGAGTTTATTTTCATAATGTAAGAAGACTGGAGATCTTACCAGGGTGGCTCGCTAGAGGTCCTACCCAAGCAACCTGTTGGAGGCATTCATCATGGAGTTAGGAGGTCCATCTTCATTGCATGAAGAGATTGGATGGTGTAGTGCATGCCTAGAGCTCATTTATGAAATGCTTTTGGGTGAATTTGTCTCCTTGATTTGAATGCTTCAGCATGTTGGCAACCTGCCCCCTAGGGAGTCACATTGATTGGAGAGGAGGTGCCAGCATCCTCACTTGAGGGGCTTCATGATTGTGGTGTTTGTTGGTGAGCTTGATAGTGCTCTTGTTGATGAGCTTGAGCTTGCTCTTGCTAATGAGCTTGTAGATGCTCTTGTTACTCTTGCTAATGAGCTTGTGATGCTCTTGCTGGTGAGCTTGATGGTGGTGAGTTTTCTTGCTGAGGAGATCTTTCACGGGATGAAAGATGGCTGGCCTGGCAGCAATTGGAGGGAGAGCTGAAGCTCCTGTTTGCTGTCGTGGGGCCATAGAGTATCGCTCTAGCAGCTTATGGATAGCTGCTATCAATGCTTAGATTTGAAGGGTGAGGATGGCGAGCTGATCCACCTAAGTGGACTGAGTGGTAATGATGTTGGAGTAGAGAGTTGGCCTTCTGTTGCTCAACTCGTTGAGGGTGCCCCCCCCCCAAGCATGACTGGTGGAAGATACTTAGGCTCTTGTTATCACCATCTATTTTGATCTATCATTTTGATCTAAGGGGGATGAGGATCTACAAGCTAGCATCGCTGACGATCCGTGCTCTATCCCCATACATAGCGCGCTAATCTGTTGTAACCAGATCACCCTCCTTGAACGTCCACGAGCATCCAATTGCCTTCTTCAGCGAGCCCAAGATCTTTTGGCGAGCTTCTCTCAGTTGGAAGCCTAAAAAAAGTTTTAAGGACCAAAAATTTCGATGAGGACCCTCCAATACTCAAGTTAGTGCTCTGGGCAACAACCGTGAGCTTAAGGAAGCTTGAATTAAAGGCTTAGAGAGGTGCTCTCTGTGTGCATATGAGCATGAAAGAGTTGTTGACCTAGTTTGGCTTACTTGATCAGGGGTCCCTCTTACCCATTTTATTGATGCTTGGAGTCTGTGAGACTTGAGGTGTAACCACCTGTCAGAGCATTAATGATAGGAGCAACATAGTGGGGCTTGCTTCCTTGTGACTTTTTAGAGCTGTAGGCCATGTCCCGTCAGTAGTGGGTGGCTACAGCCGGTTGGTGGGCCAAGTCCCGTCAAAGTGGAGGCCACTTGATTTGGATGGTTGCTGCAGGCTTACAGGGCATGGGCGGTCATTACGATGCTTGCCAAATATGTTCCCTGTTGTCCCAGATAGCAACTCAAGAGGGGGGGTGAATTGGGTCTTTTAAAAATTTTAAACACTTTTGAAGTAAAACCCCAACTTAAAATAAATCACAGATATGTAACAATTAAAACAGAATATGCAATGAGAGATGAAGAGGAAGAGATAAAAAGTCAAGCACTGCAAACACAGAAATTTTATAGTGGTTCGGTGTACCTACACCTACGTCCACTCCCAAGTACCTCTTGGGTCCACACTATAATCAACCTTGATTACAGCAGAGTTATTTCACAAGATCACAACTCAAACTTGTTTTCCCGGGCGCACAACGAACCCAGCTGGTTTCCAAGGTTCACCAGCACAAAACCTTACACACAAGCAACTGCTTGCACAAGGCAAACTGCCTCAACTGATTCAATCACCTGATTGACTCAGTTCACAAGAAGAATAAGAATGTTTGATACAATAACTGCTCCTTAAATGAGCAAATAAGACAATTTAACTATTCAACCAAAGAGATAGAAATAAAAGCCTGATTTGTAGATCTCTGTGGCTTGATTCTTCTCCTCTTTCTTGCTTTTGAATGGATCTTCCTTGAGTATTCTCTTGAAGCTCAGAAGAACAGATGAAGAACAGGAACTAGGGCTTGCTCGTTTGCTTCTTCAAACTTAGAAATCTCCTCAAAATGAAAGTGTGAAGACTAGGGATTTCTCTCTTTTCTTTCAGAGAATCAATACGATTTTTCCTTTTGATTTTTCCTTGATTTTCTCTCGGATTTTTCTCTTCTTTTTCTTCTCTATTTTTCTTGTTTTTCTCTTCTTTTAAACGGTCACATCCATCATGCTTTTATAGATCCTTCCAATACTAAGAATAGATGAAAACTATCCGTTAGAATCAAAATGGAAGAAAAGTTAGGAACAAATAAGGTAATAGCCGTTGAGATTTAAAATAAAAAGAAGGTTTAGAGACGTTCTGACACATCTGAAAGTCGTTTCTGACAATCTGGAGTCGGCTCTGACTTTCCTGGGGTCGACTCTAACTTGAAATCCCAAACAGCCGATTTGGAGTCTGCTCTAACTTTTCTGGGGTCGACACATTTTGCTTCTGGAGTCGACTCTAACTTCTCAGGTGTCGACTCTAATTTGAGACCGAAAAATCATCTTTCTGTTTTTCTGCTGGAGTCGACTCTACAGGTTCCAGGTGTCGACTCTAATCCGTGCCGTTTTCGGAGTCGACTCTAATGTCTGCAATCTTACCTTGACATTAGAATTGAGTTCCGAACTTGATTTCTCTCGATTTTGATCATTTAAACAAGTTATAAACTGAAACATTAATCAAAATCATTAGTAATTTCATGAGTTATACTCAAATAGTTTTGTTATCATCAAAATTAATAATTGGGTCAACAATCTCCCCTTTTTGATGATGACAAAAACTTTGAGTATATGCATTAGAATTCATAAACATTGTAAACCTTATCAAGACTTTAAATTTGTTCAATTTAAGGAATAAGCCATAGTTTCAAAATAAGTAAAATTGATCAATAATGATTAACATGAACTGTATCAAATAAAAATTATGCTCCCCTGCATATTGTAACTCCCCCTTTTTCTATGCATATTTCTTAGATTAAATGTATTTAAATTCTCATTCTCTCTCTCATTCATTTTCTCCCTTATGCATATTTTGTTATCAACAAAAAGGTAAAAATAATTGTATAAAGAATTTTAAAGAGATTCAGATACAGACAAATTGAAGAATAGATATAAAAGAGTAAATATCCTAAGGCTTTCATTCATAACAACCATCATTGTATCAAACATTCAAACATGTTTCATATCAAAACTTCATTACATCATATTAAGATCTAAAACAGTAAGTGTCCTAAGTACAAGCTATCAAAATATCACAAAAGCTAAATTTTAATTTGACAGGAACTTAAAGGCTAATTGGGATTTGACTTGAGTTGGCTTGGATAGGCATCAATATAGGAAGTAGAAGGTCAATCAAGTATGTTTGTAGACAATTCTCTTCAGATGACCTATTAACTCCATAATCTCATCTTTCTGTGATTTCTTGAAGCCTTCAAGACAATCCTCAATCTGAGTAACAGCAAAATCTATATCCCTTCTTAGTTGTCCAGTGGCATCAAGGTAAGCTCTAGATCCATCTGCGATCCCTTCCAGCCTTTCAAAAATCTTGTGAAGCTCAGATGATAGGGTATCCACAGATCTGTCCAATGAAGATGCAATCATGTCAAGCTTAGTAGAGAGCTGCCTCATCTCATTCTCATCTCTGAATCATGCTCAGTCAATAAGGCCCTGAGCTGATCAAGCTGCCTCTCTGAAAACCTGCTGACTCAGCCAACAAACCCGATGCCACCTGAGGGGGTGAAGAAGTGCTCGGTCCAGCAACTGATGGTCCAGCAGTAGATGGTCCAGGGATCCTCATCTCTGGCTTCCTCAACTCTGGCTTCTTGTCTCTCTTTGCCACTGGCCATTAACTTTCCTGAAGCCCATTCTATGAATAGTGGAGATGCTATAGTAGTCAGTATATCTGAGATTTCTTTGCAGTTCATTCTCCATTATCTTTACACCTTGGCTTCTGAATACCAGTGTGAGAACCATACCATATGGCAGTGTAGATCTTTTCTTTGTAGCAGCCTCTGCCATATAACCAATCATCATCCGGCCAAATTTACTGGTTGACCAGTGATGATACAATCCATCAGAAGAACGTCTCGCTCCGAGACATACTCAAACCTTCCAATCTTAGGAAACAAGATTTCCCACAAATATTATGAAGTAATCTGAGTTCCAGGTTGAGTTGATTTGCCATTACCTCTTCAAACTCAGAAACTTCTCTCCCAAGCATCCTTGACAGGGCTCCACCTCTGTCATCATGCTGATGGCAGTCAAACCAATAGTGGGCATCTCCAGAAGATTTCCTAGTGACTCTGTAGTGATACCACTTTGGTTCCTCACAAACTTACAAGACCTCCTTCCCTCTACATAAATCACTGTAGAATTCCTTCACTAGGGCGGGTAGGTCGGAACATCTAGTGAACAAATCTTTTCCCACCCATTTCTTTTATTTGTCTCCCTATAGAAAAACCTTCCGATTCAAATAATTAAAATCTACCTTCCTTCCTGTAGTGATAACCTTCCGGCAACAAGTCAAGGGTGGATGATGGAGAAGCCTCCGGAGTAGAAGAAGAGGAAGACGAAGAGCTAGAAGAGATTGCCTCTCGGTTCTTCGGAACGTCTCCCGTGGGAACGGCCGCACCAAAAACAGATCCTCGCCTCTTGGGAGCCATTGGAGGTCAATGGAGGTTGGAATCAAGGATTTTGAAGAGTTTGGAAAAGTTTGGAATGCTTTGGAGAAGGATTTGAAAGGGATTGAAAAAGGATTGGGTCGTTTGGTGTCGACTCTGCCCTAATAAAGTGACGATTTTTCACTTAGAGTCGACTCCCGCAAAGTGAGGTGTCGGCTCCGAACAAAAAATCAGTCAGCGCTCGAATTAGAGTCGGCTCTACAGAAGCCGGAGTCGGCTCTAATGAGCAGACAGAAAGCACTAAAGAAAAAGGTGTCGACTCCAAAATTGAGGTGTCGACTCCACAATAGTTTCAGTGAAAAAAATGAGTTTCAAGGATCTGAAACTAATCAAATTGATCATCAAAATTTAGATAATTCTTAATAATTGGGGAATCAATGAATCAAATTCTAGATAAATTTCCTTAAAATGAAAAGATTTTCAAGAAATTGAAATCTAGATAGTTGTCCTTAAGAGTTTCAAAATCATTCCAAAGGATCACAAACTCCTAATTCTCCTCTAAGATAACAAAATCTCTCTTCACTCAAAGGTTTTGTAAATATATCAGCTAATTGTTCTTCAGTATTAACATAATCAAGACAAATTTCATTATTAGCTACATGTTCTCTAATAAAGTGATATCTAATTTCAATGTGTTTAGTTCTTGAATGTTGAATTGGATTCTTAGTTAGATTGATTGCACTGTATTATCACATCTAATAGGAGTTTTATCAAGTGTGATGCCATAATCTTCAAGTTGTCGCTTAATCCAAAGGATTTGAGCACAGCAACTTCCAGCTGCAACATATTCTGCTTCAGCAGTAGATAATGCAACCGAATTTTGCTTTTTGCTAAACCAAGAGATTAAGTTACTTCCTAAAAATTGGCATGCACCACTTGTACTTTTTCTATCTAATTTACATCCAGCATAATCAGAATCAGAATAAGCAATCAAATTAAGTGTTGAGTCTCTAGAATACCATAATCCTACATTTTTAGTTCCACTTAGATATCTAAAGTATTCTTTTAACAGCAATTAAATGTGATTCTTTAGGTTCAGATTGAAATCTAGCACATAAACAAACAGCAAACATGATATCAGGTCTACTTGCAGTTAAGTAAAGTAGAGATCCGATCATACCTCTAATATTTTTGATCAACTTTCTTACCATCTTCATCTTTGTCCAGCTTGCATGAAGGACTCATTGGTGTTCCAAGGGGTTTATTGATTCCATTCCAAACTTCTTGAGAATTTCCTTGTGTACTTTGTTTGGTTGATGAAAATTCCTCTTTGCTTTGTTTGATTTGAAGTCCAAGGAAGAAGTTGAGTTCTCCCATCATGCTCATCTCGAATTCTCCCTGCATTAACTTAGCAAATTCTTGACAAAGAGATTGTTAGTAGCACCGAATACAATATCATCAACATATATTTGTACTACTAATAAATCTTTTCTTTTCTTTTCAAAAATAAGGTTTTATCAACATTTCCTCTAGTAAAATCATTTTCAATTAGAAATTTACTTAATCTATCATACCAAGCTCTAGGTGCTTGTTTTAAACCATATAGTGCTTTGTGTAATTTAAAAACATGATTTGAAAATTCATGATCTTCAAAACCAGGTGGTTGTTCAACATAAACTTCTCATTTATAAAACCATTTAAAAATGCACTTTTAACATCCATTTGAAATAAATTGAAATTCATATGACATGCAAATGCAAGTAATATCTAATGCTTCTAATCTAGCTACAGGTGCAAAAGTTTCATCAAAATCAATTCCTTCTTCTTGATTATATCCTTTTGCAACTAATCTAGCTTTATTTCTAATTACTATGCCATTTTCATCTAATTTATTTCTAAATACCCATTTAGATCCTATTATGAATGGTCTTTAGGTCTATCTACTAAGGTCCATACATTATTCCTAGTGAATTGATTTAATTCTTCTTGCATAGCTAACATCCAATTACTATCTTTTTCAGCTTCTTCAATAGTTTTAGGTTCAATTTGAGATACAAATGCAAGATGATTATTGATATTTCTCAGATGATCTAGTTCTTACTCCTTGAGATGGATCACCTATAATCAATTCCTTGGATGACCATAAGCATATCTCCAATCTCTAGGAAGATCTATATCATTATGATTAGTATCAATAACATCACCTAGGTGAATCATCATCTTTAGCTTCTTGTTCATGATCTGAAGATACATCTAATTTTTCAATATCTCTTTCAAGTAAATTTGTATCTTCCTCATCATCAATCTTTTGAACTTGATGCTAAAGACTCATCAAAAACTACATGAATAGATTCTTCTACAATTAAGATTTCTTGTTAAATACTCTATAGGCTTTACTAGTTGTTGAATATCCTAAGAATATGCCTTCATCAGATTTTGCATCAAATTTCCAAGATTATCTTTACCATTATTATGAATAAAACATTTACAACCAAATGCATGAAAATACTAATTTGGTTTCCTATCATGCCATAATTCATAAGGTGTTTTCTTAAGGATTGGTCTAATTAGGGCTCTATTAAGGATGTAACATGCTGTGTTATAGCTTCCGCCCAAAAGTATTTGGGAGTTTGCTTTCACATAGCATGGTACGGGCCATGTCTTCTAAGTCCTATTTTTCTTTCTACAACTCCATTTTGTTGTGGTGTTCTAGGTGCAGAAAAATTATGATGAATGCCATTTTCAAAACAAATTTTTCAAATAAGTGATTTTCAAATTCAGTCCATGATCACTTCTAAGAGACACTATGGTAGTGTTTTTCTCATTTGTGACTTTCTTGAAAAATTTCAGAAATATTGAGAAAGTCTCATCTTTATGAGCCAAAAATAATACCCAAGTGAATCTAGAGTAATCATCTACTATCACAAGACCATATTTCTTTCCTCCTAGACTAGTGGTTCTAGTAGGTCCAAAAAGGTCCATGTGAAGTAGCTCTAGTGGCCTAGAAGTTGAAACAACATTTTTAGATTTGAAAGAACTTCTAGTTTGTTTTCCAAATTGACATGCATCACAATTCGTTATTTTCAAAATCTAATTTAGGAATACCTTTAACTAAATCCATTTAAAATTTTGAAATTAAGTGTGTGCTTGCATGACCTAATCTACGATGCCATAGCCATCCAATCTCATTCATTAGCATTATCAGCAACTAAGCAATGATTACTTGTAGATAATTATTCAAATCAATTAAGTATACATTGCCATTTTTTCCAACAATAATGCTATTATCAATGGGATTAGTGACAGTGCAAATAGAAGCTTCAAATGAAACTTTGAAACCTTTATCACACAATTGGCTAATACTAATTAAGTTATGCTTTAACCATCAACATATAAACATTATCAAAAGTAGATGGAGTTATTTGAATTTACCAATGCCCATGATTGGCCTTTGACCATTATCACCAAAAGTAACAACTCCACCTCTTTTTTCTCAAGGGTGATGAATTGATCTTTGTCACCCGTCATATGTCTTGAGCAGCCACTATCAAGATACCACTTTCTTTTGATCTTTTGGCTGCAAGACACTCCTGCAAAATATTCATCTCTTAATTTTAGGTACCCAAGCTTTCTTGGGTCCTTCATGGTTAGAAGCAATGAATATTGTTCCTTTAGGAACCCAAATCATCTTTCTTTTATCATGTGGAGTTTTACACATATAAGATTTATGTCCTTTGTTTCCACATTTAAAACAAGTAATATTTGATGATTTTTCAGCATGTACAAAATATTTTTCAAGGATTTTTGCTTTTTAAGTGGATTATATCCTAATCCGGCTTTATCAAAAATAGCCTTTTGATTATCCAAAATCATATTTAGTTTGATAGAGCTTAAAGTAAATTTGTCAACAATGGGTTTAAGCCTATCAACTTCATTTTTCAAATTTTCATTTTCTTTCTTTAGAAATTCATTTTCTACAATATGCTTTTCATTTTCTAAAGATAGATTTTGCATTTGATTCTTCAAATCTTTATTCTTTGAGCTTAGATTTGCATAATCATCAATTAGTTCATAAAAGCACTATGCAATTCTTCAAATGTAAAATCATCTAGAAAACTTGGACTCACCTCATCATTGTCCGCCATGAAGCAAGATTGGCTATTTCTTTCTTTTCATCTTCTTCGGAACTTGAGCTTTCCGAATCACTCCAGGTAGCCATCATTGCCTTCTTTTTGAATCTCCGGGGNGCATTCCAATCACTCCAGGTAGCCATCATAGCCTTCTTTTTGAATCTCCGGAGGGCCTTTTTGAGTTGTGGACATTCAGATTTGAAATGTCTCGGTTTCTTGCATTCAAAGCAAATTATATCCTTTTCTTTTCCTTTGTCCTCATCTTTCCTAACAAAGAGTTTTTTCTTTTAAATTTCTTCTTCTTCATGAATCTCTTGAATTTCTTTGTGATGAGTGTCATGTCCTCATCATCACTATCATCTTCAGATTCATCAGATTCTTCCTTACATTCTAAAATTTTGAGAGCCATAGTCCTTTTCTTCTTTGACTCATCCTCATTAATATGTTGCTTGACTTGAAGCTCATGAGTCATCAAGGATCCCAAAAGTTCTTCTAGAGGTAAAGTGCTCAGATATTTTGCCTCTTGTATTGCAATGACTTTAGCTTCTCATGTCCTAGGCAAAGAACGTAACACCTTTCTCACAAGATCAGAGTTATCATAAGATTTACCAAGACTTTTTAAACCATTAACAATGTCCGTAAATCTTGTAAACATATTAGAAATAGATTCACATGCATCCATTTTGAACAATTCATATTTATGAACAAGCATGTTAATCTTGGATTCCTTTACCTGATTGGTTCCCTCATGGGTAACCTCTAATTTATCCCAAATTTCTTTAGCAGACATGCAAACAGATATACGATTAAATTCATTTGCATCTAAAGAACAATACAAAACATTCATAGCCTTGGCATTTAGTTGTGCCAATTTCTTATCATGTTCATCCCATTCTGTTTCTGGTTTAGGAATTTCCATGCCATTAAGTCTTGTAGTGGGTGTGTAAGGTCCATTGACGATAATACTCCATAGATCATAGTCAAGTGCTTCAATGAAGATTTTTATTCTAGCTTTTCAATAAAATAATTAGAACCATTAAATAAAGGAGGACAATTTGTAGATTGTCCTTCAGAAAAGGTTGAGCCAACTTGAGCTACCATTTGGATCTTTAACTCTTGATTGTTAGATCAAGAAGAATGAGCACTAGCTCTGATACCAATTATTGTCCCAGATAGCAACCCAAGAGGGGGGTGAATTGGGTCTTTTAAAAATTTTAAACACTTTTGAAATAAAACCCCCAACTTAAAATAAATCACAAATATGCAATAGTTAAGACAAAATATGCAAGGAGAAGATGAAGAGGAAGAGATAAAGAGATAAGCACGGCAAACACTGAAATTTTATAGTGGTTCGGTGTACCTACACCTACGTCCACTCCCAAGTACCTCTTGGGTCCACACTATAATCAACCTTGATTACAGCATAGTTGTTTTACAAGATCACAACTCAAACTTGTTGTTTTCTTAGGTGCACAACGAACCCAGCTGGTTTCCAAGGTTTACCAGCATAAAACCTTACACACAAGCAACTACTTGCACAAGGAAACTCCCTCAACTGATTCAATCACCTGATTGACTCAGTTCACAAGAAGAATGTTTGATACAATAACTACTCCTTAAATGAGCAAATAAGACAAGTTAACTAATCAAACAAAGAGATAGAAATAAAAGCTTGATTTGCAGATTTCTATGGCTTGATTCTTCTCCTCTTTCTTGCTTTTGAATGGATCTTCCTTGAGTATTCTCTTGAAGCTCGGAAGAACAGTTGAAGAACAGGAACTAGGGCTTGCTCGTTTGCTTCTTCAAACTTAAAAGTCTCCTCAAAATGAAAGTGTGAAGATTTGGAATTTCTCTCTTTTCTTTTAGGGAATCAATACGATTTTTCCTTTGATTTTTTCCTCTGATTTTCTCTCAGATTTTTCTATTCTTTTTCTTCTCTATTTTTCTTTTTTCTCTCTTTTTAAACGTCATATTCATCATCCTTTTATAGATCCTTTCAATACTAAGAATAGATGAAAACTATCCATTAGAATCAAAGTGGAAGAAAAGTTAGGAACAAATAAGGTAATAGCCGTTGAGATTTAAAGTAAAAAGTAGGTTTAGAAACGTTCTGACACATCTGAAAGTCAATTCTGACAATCTGAAGTCGGCTCTGACTTTCCTGGGGTCGACTCTAACTTGAAATACCTAAACAGTCCGTTTTGGAGTTTGCTCTAACTTTTCTGGAGTTGACACATTTTGCTTCTGGAGTCGACTCTAACTTTTCTGGGGTTGACTCTAATTTGAGACCCAAAAACCATATTTCTATTTTTTTGTTGGAGTCGACTCTACAGGTTCCAGGTGTCGACTCTAGTCCGTGCCGTTTTTCGGAGTCAACTCTGTGATTCTAGGTGTCGACTCTAATGTCTGCAATCTTACCTTGACATTGGAATTGAGCTCCGAACTTGATTTCTCTTGATATTTTGATCATTTAAATAAGTTATAAACTGAAACATTTAATCAAAATCATTAGTAATTTCATGAGTTATACTCAAATAGTTTTGTTTATCATCAAAATTAATAATTGGGTCAACACAGGATGTTGTGCAAGTATGGAGAGAGGAGGCCTTCACTCGGAGCGTGGCTAGAGCACGCAATGGCCGGGCTACTCACGGGATGGTGCGCTGCCATTAGGCATGCGGATAGGCCTTGGGCACGTTGCCCAGGCCCTTGGATGAACGTGGGCGCGTGCGTGAGACAGCGCTGGGCGCTGGGTGCGCACGGCCGAGCGCTAGGATGCGCAGGCATGCACGGCTAGCGGCGGACCGCTGGGCGTGCGCTGCCGTGGATGAGCGCAGGAGCGCACGGGCTAGCGGCGGCCGCTGGGCGCACGCTGCCCTGCGCAGGCTTACATGAGCATGCGCGTGCATCGGCGCTGGGTGCCAAACACGCGCATGGTCTTGTGCGTACGTGCGTGATGGTTGCAACGGTTTGGTAGGTGAGGACGTTGGCCATTAGCGCGCATGACAGTGGCAGTTGGCCGGCAGGCGGGCGTGTGCCATCCTGGCACGTGACCCGACCGTTGGCCGAGCCAACCTTATCCGCTGGGTGCGTGCACGTGGGATGGACGTGGTACCAGCGGGCCAATCACGCAGAGGATCCTGAAGATTTCGGGCGGTTGGATGTGCCAAGCTAGCCCGGATATTTTGGAGCGTTAGCTGGAGATTTCGGCGGGATTTGGCCAAGATTCTCGAGCAGTTGAGTGGATCGGGTGGATGCGCTAGCAGACGCATCCATAACACGGTGCCGCGCAGCCGTGTGGCGGCACGACCGGGCGCGCATAGCGGGCGCGAGAGCATAGGACCAGGGCGCCCCTGGGCGACTGGGCGGATGGTTCGGCGGGCCGTTGGTAGGCAGTTGCAGCAGGGACACATCCAGTATTATCTAATTTGTTGAGATAGCTTTTGGATAAGGCTTATCCATTGGATAAGGCCTATACAAAGGGATGAGGCGGTGGCTAAGGCAGTTGGGCAGGCCTATATAAGGCTGGGTGGACCCTAGGCCTTGGCAATTGGAGGAGATCCGAGCAGATCAGACTTCCATCAGATTTTCAAAGGAAGAAGGCATCCGAGAGGAGTTCGGGTGGCCACCAAACCACCAGAGAAGGTCGAGTGAGGTTGGTGAGCGACTGGATCAGCGGAGATCGCAGCGGCGCAGGTGTAAGTCAGGCGGACTTAGGCGAGCACGAGACGTGGCCGATACGCACAGGTGGTGCACGGGTGCAGAGCTTCAATTGGTCAATTTTCGTTGAGTGAGGTTGGGGCGGGCACTTTGAGAGATCTTTGTTAGGGACAGAGAGGAGTGTCTTTGTAGCCTTCGGGCAACCTCATTATTTTCCAAGTTACTTAGCGGAGAGTTCTTGGTTGGGAAGGATTTGCTTCCCGTACATCTTGTTGTTTGGGTGGGACTTTGTTCTTCGGGGATTTTTATTCATTGTTCTGGAGTAAGGCTGGTTAGGGGAAGGGTTTCTCTAATGTCATCACCGGTAGATGCAAGGACCTAGTGGCCATAGGGAGTGCTTGTGCGTGCCGATTGAAAGCCCGGTGATAAGTGGTATCAGAGCCCGGTTGAAGACAAGTTCCAAGCAAGTCCAAGCAGATGGTGAGAGCGGTAGGAGACCGCATGACCCATTTGGAGGGTATTGTGGGAGATCCAGGAGAGGGATCGACCATGAATTTTGTAGCTGTGTGCATGGAGTTGAGCATGCAGTTGGATGAGTTGCGAGCTTCGCATAACCAGTTGATGGAGGCGCACGAGGGGCTGCTTCGCGACCTCGAGCATTGAAGCATGCAACAACAGCGATCAGATCTGGCCATGGAGAAGAGATTGGAGCTTCGGATCCATACTTGGGGAGCAGGAGGTGATCCGTCTGAGGCAGGAGGCGCGGAGTCCAGTCCACATGGCGGGCGCTCTGGCAAAGGAAGTGAAGGTTAGGGAGCCTAAGGCCTTTGACAGAGTCAGGAGTGCAATGGAGGTAGAGAACTTCATATGAGACATGGAGACTTACTTCCGTGCGGCAAAGATCTGAGCACCCGATCAGGTGGATCGGGCCTCGACATATTTGGAGGGGAACGCCAAGCTCTGGTGGAGGACCAGGATGGCCGAGGATGACCATGCGGGGCATCCAAGAATCGAGACCTGGGATATCTCCAAGAGGGAACTGAAGGCTCAGTTCTAGCCGAGCAACGCAGGGTGGCTTGCTCGAGAGAACCTGAGGAAGCTGCGGCAGACAGGGAGCATCCGGGAGTACGTGGCATAGTTCAGCAATCTACTTTTGGAGGTGTCCAACATGTCCGAGGAAGATAAGTTATTTAACTTCCTCGCTGGTCTACAGGGGTGGGCATAGGATGAGCTTCGCAAGAGGGAGGTGAGGGATATTTCCTCAGCCTTCGTAGAAGCAGAGGTGCTGGTGGACTTTCACAGCGCTACTACTTTGGGCAGCGGTGGCCATGGCAAGGGCAAGCGCAAGAGTGCGTCACCACTGCGTGGTCGAAAAGGAAAGAAGGAGAGTGTTCCACCACGTGCAACAACAAAATCAAAGGGACAAGCGACTTTCGCTGGATGCTTCATATGCGGAGGGCCGTATCTAGCACAAGAGTGTCCACGGAAGGTGGTGGTAGCAGCCGTTACTACTCAGGGAGACAGGGCATTCGAGAGTTTGGAGGATGAGCCAGTAGCGAGGATGGCCCCAGCGCTCTAGCAAAGGAAGTGAAGGTTAGGGAGCCTAAGGCCTTCGGCAGAGTCAAGAGTGCAATGGAGGTAGAGAACTTCATATGGGACATGGAGACTTACTTCCGTGCGGCAAAGATCTCAGCACCCGATCAGGTGGATCGGGCCTCGACATATTTGGAGGGGAACGCCAAGCTCTGGTGGAGGACCAGGATGGCCGAGGATGACCATGCGGGGCATCCCAGAATCGAGACCTGGGAGATCTTCAAGAGGGAATTGAAGGCTCAATTCTAGCCGAGCAACGCAGGGTGGCTTGCTTGAGAGAACCTGAGGAAGCTGCGGCAAACAGGGAGCATCCGGGAGTACGTGGTGTTGGAAGATTATCGAAAAATTATCTGCCCCAATCCTTTTGATTTTGATGATTACTAAAAGCCATTGAGTTCATTAAAAGATATAATGAGTTTATTTAAATGAGCAATAAATTTATTTTGAACAATCAATGAGAAAGTTAAAGTTTGACTTTAATCATTTTTGAAAGTAACTTTAAGCTCAATGTTTAAACTTTCAAAAAGAAATTTTATAATTCATGTTTTAATCAATGAGTTTTTGGAATAGTTCTTGAATTAATTCTTAATGTCAATTTTATTGAATTCAAGTCAAAACAATGAATTAAAATGAATCTGGAATGATTTTAATATCAATCAGAAAAGTTTCTGATTTTTGATACGTTCCGGAGCTGACTCTTGAGTTTCAGAGTCGACTCCACACAGTATACAGAAATGTGCATCTATCTCGAGTCGACCCACAAAATTTGTCGAGTCAACCCCTGATTCTGTCGAGCCGACTCCATGACTGTTCGAGTTGACTCCGCTCAGACACCAGAGGTGTGTTTTTCTGAGCACTTCGCGAGTCGACCCCCAACTTTTCATGAGTCGACCCTCAACTTTCAGGAGTCGACACTTTACTTTTGGTGAGTCGACCCCTAACCTTTATGAGCATTTCTATTTTAAGTATCACGAGCTCGAGCTGACTCGGGAAAAGCATGAGTCGACTCCAGTAAATCTGGGTAAAATTTTTACGGATGCCAACTCAGCTCCAACGGTAAGATTTCGATTAACGGCTATTTTTCTTTGTGTCTAACGGCTATATTTTTGCAGAATCTATAAATAGTGAAGCCGTTTTCAAATCAAAGAGAGACGAAGAGAGAGATATTTATTTCAAAGAAAAGAAAGGAAAAATTGGAAAAACAGAGCGTTAGCTGAAAAAATCCGTGATTCAAATAGAGTGAAAGAAAGAGTGTGAAATCAAAGGAAGCTTCTTCTGTGCTCAAGCTCTACTATCCAAGGAAGCTTCAGAAGAAATCCAAGTGCATCTCAAGTGATTTCCACCACTCAAAGAAAAGAGGAAAAGCCCAAATCAACTCCAACACATCTTCCGTGAAGAATCCAAGCTGAGGCCTGGTTCTACACTTCAAAGGAGTTGAAGAAAAGAAGAAAAGCTCAAAGCCAACCAAACTGCAAATCAGGCTTATCCAAACTCTATTCTTACTTTTGTTAATCTGCTCATTAAGGAGCCATTGTAATAAAACAAACATATTTCTATTCTTTGTGACTAGTTTAATCTGGGGGATTGAACTAGAGGAGGTAGTCTTACCTCAGTTCAAGCTTGGTTAAGCTTGGGGTTTAAAGTTTTTGTGCTGGTGAGCCTTTGAAAACCAACTGGGTTCATTGTGCGCCCGAAAAAACAACAAGTTTGAGTTGTGAGCTTGTAAAACAACTCGGCTGTAATCTTGGAAGATTATAGTGTGAACCCAAGTGAATCTTGGGAGTGGACGTAGGTGCTGGTTGCACCGAACCATTATAAAATCTTCTTGTGTTTGCCGTGCTCATTTGTCTCTCACTCTATCTCTCTATATTTCTGTTTGTGCATTGCTTATAAGTTAATTTCTCTCACTTGCACATCTTGAGTTAATTTGTTTAAAACATTCCAAAAAGTCTTAAAATTTTAAGAACCCAATTCACCCCCCCCTCTTGGGTTACCATCTGGGCCAACAATTGGTATCAGAGTAAGTGCTCATTTAGAATTTGATCTCACGATCAAGGGCTAAAGATCCTTATGGCAACACAAAGTGGTTCATGTTTTGCTAAAGGTCATTCTACGAATAGACCTCCTTTATTTAATGGAACCAACTATTCATATTGGAAAGCTAGAATGAGAATATTCATTCAAGCTTCTGACTATGAATTATGGGGAGTAATAATGAATGGACCTAGTACATCCACACACGTAGTTGATGGCACTATTGTTCCTAAGCTCGAAAGGGATTGGAATGATAATGATAGGAGAATGACATAATTAAATGCTAAATCCATTAACATTTTGTATTGTTCCTTAGATTCTAATGAATTCAACCGAATCTCAACATGTAATTCCGCAAAAGAAATTTGGGATAGGTTGGAAATAACACATGAAGGAACAAGTCAAGTAAAAGAATCAAAGATAAATATTTTGGTTCATAAATATGAATTATTACCATGGAACAAAATGAAACCATCACATGCATGTTCACTAGATTCACTGATATTGTGAATGGTTTGAAAAGTCTTGAAAAAGTATATACTAACTCTGAGCTTGTTCGCAAAATTCTTAGGTCACTTCCAAGGACTTGGGAAGCCAAGATGACAGCCATACAAGAAGCCAAAGATCTGAACATCCTACCATTGGAAGAGCTTCTTGGTTCGCTAATGACTCATGAGCTTCAAGTTAAACAACATGTCAATGAGGATGAGTCAAGAAAGAAGAAGACCATCGCCCTCAAAGCTGCGGAAAAGGAAGTATGCAGCAGCGATGATGAAGAGGATGATGATGATGAGACAGCCCTCCTTGCAAGGAAATTCAAGAAGTTTATGCAAAGAAGGAGGCCCTTCCACAAGAAGAGATTTGGATCAAAAATGGAAGGAGAAAAAGAAAAGGATAAGAAAAAGGAAAAGGACAAGGACAAAGAGAAAGAGCCCTTAGTATGTTATGAATGTAAAAAGCCAGGGCATTTTAGATATGACTGTCCTTTACTTAAGAATGCCTATAGAAAAAGAAAAAGGCCTACATGGCAACTTGGACTGACAGTGAAGAGTCTTCTTCCGAAGAAGAAGAACAAAAAGAAGTTGCAAATATTTGCTTCATGGCGGACGACAACGAAGAGGTAAGTACCGAAACCCCCGATGATGAATTTACTTTTGATGAAATGTTTGAAGCATTTAATGAATTGATGATTGATTTCAAGGCTTTGAAAAAGAAACACAAATCTTTGAAAACTGAAAACTTAATTTAATTAATGAGAAAAATGAGTTAAATCTTGTAGTTAAAGATTTAAAAGATAAAAAGGAAACACTTTCTAATGAAAAGAATGATTTTGCTCATAAGATTGATTTGATTAAGTCTGAGAATGAAAATCTAATTAAAGAAAAAAAATCAATCTCTAATGAAAATGATTTGATAAAGAAAGATGTTAAAAAGTAAAGACATTGTTGAGAAATTTACTCTAAGCTCAACTAAACTAAATATGATTTTAGATAGTCAAAAAGCAGTTTTTGACAAAGCAGGTTTAGGGTATAACATATTTAGAAAACAAAAATCATTGAAAAATATTTTTGTAAAAGCTAACCAAAGTAATATTACTTGTTTTAAATGTAATCAAAAAGGACATAAATCTTTTGAGTGCAGAACAATAAGTAAAAATGAAAAATTAAACACTAAAGGAAAGAAAATTTGGGTTCCGAAAGGAACAATTTTTATTGCTACTAACCATGAAGGACCCAAGAAAGCTTGGGTACCTAAACATAAAGTTTAAATTATGTTGCAGGAATGTCTTGTAGCCAAAAGATCAAAAAGAAAGTGGTACCTTGATAGTGGCTGCTCAAGACATATGACGGGTGACAAAGATGAATTCATCACCCTGGAGGAAAAGAAAGATGGAGTTGTTACATTTGGCGATAATGGTAAAGGTCAAATTATGGGCCTTGGTAAAGTTCGTATAACTCCATCTACATTTATTGATAATGTACTTTATGTTGATGGTTTGAAGCATAATCTAATTAGTATAAGCCAATTATGTGATAAAAACTTTAATGTTTCATTTAAATCTTCAATATGCACTGTAACTAATTCTATTGATAATAGCATTGTTTTTACTGGTTATAGACATGGCAATGTTTACTTGGTTGATCTAGAAAAATTATCTTTGAGTGATCATTGCTTGATTGCTGACAATGCTAATATAAATGAAATTAGTTGGTTGTGGCATAGAAGATTAGGACACGCAAGCACATACTTGATTTCAAAACTAATTAAATGGATTTAGTAAAAGGTTTACCTAAATTAGATTTTGAAAATAACAAAATATGTGATGCATGTCAGTTTGGAAAACAAACAAGAAGTTCTTTCAAATCTAAAAATATTGTTTCAACTTCTAGGCCATTAGCCTTGGCCGCCTTCAGAAACTCCAAGCTAAGGATGATCTGGAAATCATCTAAGAGAATCACCATCAGTTTGCATGGCCCCTTCCACGGGCCAAGCTCCATGTCAACTGTGGTAAGGCCGTCTACTCTTGCTGCTCTCGAGTTGACAGTCTTTATAAGGGTAGCGCAGGTGGAATTCCGCAACCCTAACTCCTTCGCAACATCATTGGCGATGAAGTTGTCGGTAGCACCCATGTCGATCATGGCCCTCAGCTCGTGGCCATTCACTTTCACCTTCGCAAAAGAAGCCCTTTACAGGATGTCGGCTTCTTGGTGACAAGCACGTTAAGTGCCTACAATGGGTACACCCGGGAGGGCTCTTCGTCATCGCTGGTCTCCTTGGCCAATTGGGAGATTAAGGCCGTGAGCTTGCTCTTCTTTAGACAGTCTTTTGCCCGATGTGGGCCTCCACAAATGAAGCACCCTGAAGGCCACTCGACATTGGCCGTGGTATCCTTCGATGGTAGAAGTGGACCCTTCTCTTTTCGGACTACCGTCTTCTTCTTCTTCTCTTTTCTTTCTTGAGAAGTAGTGGCTTGCCCTCCTTGGCTTTGGCTTTGGCCTTACCTTTGCCTTTATCACCAAGGGCGGGGGTGGGCGCCGTGGAGCGGAAGTCGACGAGGCTTTTGGCAGCAGCCATCGCCGAGTTGAGATCTTTCACTCCTTGTCTTCGTAGCTCCACTTGTGCCCAATTCTGCAACCCCGACGTAAAGTTGAATAGCTTGTCGGCCTCGAACATGTCTGGTATGTCAAGCAACAAGGAACTGAATTCCTTGACATAGTCCCGAATGGAACCAGTCTGCTTCAGTTTCTTCAGTTGATCCCTCGCAACCCATATAACGTTGTGAGGGAGGAACTGGATCTTCAACTCCTCCTTCAAGGCTTCCCATGAAGTACTCCCAGGCCTCCCGGCATTGCGATCCTCCGCACTGTGAGTACGCCACCATAGTTTGGCATCACCGGCTAAGAACAAACTTGCGAGGCGGATTCGCCGCGCCTTGGGTATGTCCATGGCTAAGAAATACTCCTCCAAATCCCATACAATGTTCTCCAGCTCTTTGGCGTTGCGCGCGCCGCTGAAGGGCTTTGGCTCAGGAATCCAGAACTGGGATGGGTGAGGATGATCCGCCCGGGGCTGGCGCGTGCTCTCACGCCGAATTGTCTCCACTTCGCTTGCCAACTCCCGTACGCGGTTGAGTAGCTCCTCCACAAGAGCATCACGCTCTTCCTCCCTTTGGCCTTGAGTGGCAGAACTCGGCCCGGCTCCATTGTCCGAAGCCTCCGAGATCTTTTGTTGAAGTTGCTGGATCTGTTGCTCTTGCTCCACAGATCTAGTGACCAGATCTGAAAATCCATCTTCGGGAGGGATCCCGATTATGGTCTCGATCCTCGCTATGCGATCCGTGTTGCTCACCATGGTGGATTATGGATTGGCTATGAACGAGGCTCTGATACCTCCTTGACACCCTACAAGGTATAGGTCTCTTTTTTTTTTCTTCGGAAGCATCCTCGTAGGAGTCCGGCCTTAGCGCACCAACGCTAAGTCAGCCTCACCAGATTGCGCATGCAAAAACACCCCACACAACCAAACACATGACACCAAGAACACAGCTATTACAGGAAAACTCCCAACCCCTTTTATTAATAATAAACCAAGAGGATTACAAGATGATGGAACTCTCAAAACTCCCTCACCCTGCCTTAGGCTACAAAGCACCAACCCGCAGCTCGTTGAACACTCCAGGAGATACTCCTCAGCAAGTGCTCGTGCCCCTCCTTCCTCCTCACGCTCGCTCCGCAAAGTGGATGAAGAAGACTTGAACCCTTCTCTCGGATTCTTCGAATACTCCCAGGGATGACCAAGGTCCTCCTTAAATAGGCACCAGCTCCCTTGCATTTGATGGTAATCCAAGCCATGGATAGGTGGTTAGGAGGATAAGGTAAGATCTCCCCTAATCTCTCCTTAAATCTCTCCCTTAACCGATTTGTTGCTGGCTGAATTTGAATTCGAATTCAAATTCGAATCTCCCTCTCATTTGGCCACCTAGGTGTAATCTCCTTATGGAAATCCTCCTAGAATCTTGCTGATCGGTTGCCAATCTGCTAGCTGCCTTCCTGATTTGAAAATCCGTCATCCTGGGCGCACGCACTTGCGCACCGGCCATCCGCTCGGCCCTCCTGAAATCTGGGCGCATGATCTGCGCCCGGATTTGACACTCGCCCAGCTCGCCTTCCTCAATCTGGGCGCATAATCTGCACCCGGATTTGATGCTCGCCCAGCTCGCCTTCCTCAAATCTGGGCGCATAATCTGCGCCCGGATTTGACGCTTGCCCAGCTCGCCCGCCAGCTGGGTTGAACGCACACCGGGCTGTCCTCCTGCCAGCCCGAGCGCCCATCAATCGCTCCAGGGATCGCGCGTTGGGTTAGCCTCCTACCATCCCATGCGCAATGCTTTCCAACTGCCATTACGCCAAAGCGGAAGATCCACTTAGCGTAGGACATCCTCCGGTCTTGGCCATACTCGCCGTGCTGAAATCCGGCGTGCTTGATGCTAAGTCCACACGTGCCGTCATGTCTGGGAATGGACATGCATCTGGCCATGGCGCGCAGCTCGCCATCCTTGCTCGCCGCTACGCCTCACTGAAATGAAGCTCGTCAACCTCACGCGCTCCATGGTTGGCTGTGCGCATCCCATCGCACCGTCAGCTTCCAACCCAGCAAGCCCTCGGAAGCTTGCCTTGCCCGCGTCTGCGCGCACGTTGGCTGCGCCACGGCCCTCCTGGCCGTGCGCATTACTGGGGCGGTGACAGTGTATGTTACACCCCCAACTTAGCGCCTCGGTGCGAAGCCAGAGTGCGTGCACCATTGCCACGGATGGCAACGAGCAAGGCGAGCCAAGGAGCAGGCACGTCATAACTTGGGCGAACAGACACTGGTGGTCTACGCATGACCCAAGGACTTGGCTAGGAGACGGCCAAGGACCAATGCCAGGTTGGGCAGCATGTGAAAGGGGCATGCGAGAAGTCTGCAACAATGTTGCCCAGATCGGCCCGGTGATCCATTATCGAGGGCTGAGATGCATTGGCAAGACTGGTCACAAGAAGGTTCCACGACAAAGAACCTTACGCTGGATCATGAGCGATCCGATGTGGCGCAATGCAGCAGAAACAACAGCATGCAAGGCAGGGATAGGTGGACCCTTGCCAAGCTAGGCCACACACGAGGTGCAGGTTTGGACACTACAAGGCATGTGAGGTTAGCGGGCCAAGCACAATGGCATGGACGGAAGGCTAAGATATGGACGACCTGGAGGTGCGCATGGGACAGCATGCGCGGGCTGAGCGTCAAGGCTAAGTGCTGGGGCCAAACTCCAAGTGCGGTGAATTGCTGCATGGGCCCGGCACCAACCCCGCTCATGGACGAGCGAGGTTGGCCATTAGATCCAGAAGGCAGTCTGACGTTGGGCGGAGCAAACGCCCAGCGTCAAAATGATGACAGCATGGAAGCATGCGCGCTGGTGCAAACAGCACCGACGCGCGTACACACCTGCTTGGTCAGGAGGGCCAAGGCATGCTGGCGACCGGCTGGATGAGCGCCCAGTCCGACAGATCGGGCGCAAGTCCAGCACGGCCGGGCTGACAAGCAGCCACTCCGACGCGCGCTCATTCAAGCGCAATTGAAGGATGCTCGGGTTGGCAGTCAGCCAGCCCAGGTGCACAATCGGCGAGCGCAAGTTCAGCGCGCGTGTGGGCTGGCAGGCGGCCAGCCCAGCGCATGACCAATGGCGCAGTCAGTGGGCAAAATCAGCGCCCACTCAGGCTAGCCAGGCGGCCAGCCCAGCACGCACCCAGTGGCGCAGTCAGTGGGCAAAATCAGCACGCGCTCAGGCTAGCTAGGCAGCCAGCCTAGCGTGCGCCCAAGCAGCGATTTGGGGCTTGATTGGCGGGCACCCGGGCTGGCAGGCGGTCAACCCGATGCGCGCCCAGGTTGGCACTTTGCTGGGCGCTCGAGCTGGTAGGAGGCCAGCCTGACGTGCGCTCCGCAAGGCATGTATCACCGCCCCAGTGATGCGCACGGCCAGGCCGTAGCCAGCCCGCAGCGTGCAGCGCGGGCAAGTAGGTGGCCGAGGACCTGCCAGGACGGAGTTTGACCGTGCTATGGGATGCGCACGTCTATCCATGGGGCCGGCAAGCCCCATACTTAGTTAGACACTTGGCGCGAGGTTAGTGATCCAAGCGCCAAAGCCGGATGCGGACTCATCTTCCAGATGCGACGGCATGCAGAGTCGGCATCAGCAAGCCCAGTTTCAGCAAGGCATGCACGGCCGAAGAAGAATCGGAGCCATCTCTTAGCGGCGCGGAGAGCGGTGAGGCCAAATGCACCCGCGAGCGTAGGCCAGCCTGGCCGCGCACGCCAGTGCGCGCAGGCCTGCCCTGCCGCACGCCCAGGCGCGCGCTGGTCATCTTGCCGCGCGCTCAGGCGCGCCGGTGGCCGCGCCCCGCCCGACTCTGCGCACGCCCGGCGCCCAGCTCAGCGCGCACGCCCGGCTGGTGGGCGGCCAGCTGGGCAGCGCGCCCGCTTGCGGGCAGGCGGGCAGCTGCCCGCTGACGGCTGGCGCGCTCCAGGCGGGCGCGCGCCCAGTGGCCAATGCCCAGGCACGCCCGATGCGCGCCCAGACGCGCACCAGGCGCGCCCTCAGACGGCCAGATCAGCCCAAAAACTGCCCAGATCATCCAGCTGCGATTTTTGGGGATAAATCCGTCCTTATCAGATAAAATCCAAGCCTTATCTTATGGGTAAGATTTGGGAATCCAACCAGCAGATTTTGGATAGGGAAAATCAACCATTATCCACATGTAACTAACTCAAGATTTGGATAAGATTTTGGGGGAGTTTGTTGGAGATATCTTGACCTTATCCAAAGCAATCGTTGGAGATCTTTTGATGAAGATTGGAGACGTCCCAACTAGCTGAAACGTGATCTCCTCATCAGATTACCCAACGACCAAGTCAAGGGATAAGATATGGAAGATTGGGCGGTGCTTCAAAGTGGTGTGCATTATTTGGAGGTGCAAGTGGATAAGGATAAGATTTGGGAAGAGCTTTGGGATGAAGCAACACTGCACTATAAAGAGGGCAGAGGTCTTCGTAGGGAGAAAAACAATACAACGGAGAAGAATCAAAGGAGATTCTATCCAACCGGCCATCAAGAGGTGGGCGGCATCTTCTAGTCTCCACCTTGGGCGAGAGACGATCGGAGCCGTTGAGGAGCTTCCTACGGCACTATGGCACTATTCATCTTGTCTTCCTCTTGGGATTGTATTAATCAAAGAGGTTAGGGTAAAGCACATATTCATCTTGTCTTCCTCTTAGGATTGTATTAATCAAAGAGGTTGGGGTAGAGTTTACCATGTACATCTTGTGTTTGGGTTGGGCATTGTTCTGTGATTTCTTGTTGGGATTCTTGGGGTTCCTGTAGGGGAGGTCTCGATCAACCTCACCCTAGCCTGTGGTGCGCATCAACTCTGAGAGAGAGAGGCTGACTTAGCACGAGGCGTGCTAAAGCCAGTCCCCTACTAGGACGATTCCGTACTTAGAAAAAAAATAGCCTATAGCTAGCCGGGTGACAAGAGGGTATCAGAGCACCTTCAATACAAGAACCCAAGAGCAGATTTTTTTTTTCTTCTAAAAATCAACCATGGTGAATCTCAACGATCGAATAGCAAGGCTCGAGGTTATTGTCAGGATTCCTCCAGAGGATGGGTTGACTGATCTCATCACCCGATCCTTGGAGCAGCAGCAGCAGATCAATCAATCCAGCAGGCGATCCCGGCACAACCAGATCATGGAGCCGGGCCAAGCTCTTACAATGAAGGCCAGCAGGAAGGCGAGATGCCGTTCTCGAGGAGGTTCTGAATCGCATCAAGGAGCTGGGAGACGAAGTGGACGCCCTCAGGAGAGAGCGCGCACGCCAGCCCTACGCGAATCTACCACATCCATCCCAGATCCGCGTACCTGATCCGAAGCCTTTCAGCAGCGCGCGCAATGCCAAGGAACTGGAGAACTTCGTATGGGACGTGGAGGAGTTCTTCCTAGCAATGAATATACCGAAAGCGCAACGAATCTACCTCGCCAGCATGTTCCTTGCTGGTGATGCCAAGCTATGGTGGCGTACTCGCAACGCGGAGGATCGAAATGCCGGTAGGCCAGTAATTACAACATGGGAGGCCCTCAAAGAAGAGTTGAAGATTCAGTTTCTCCCTCACAACGTCACATGGGTGGCGAGGGATCAACTGAAGAAGCTGAAGCAGACGGGTTCATCAGAGACTACGTCAAGGAGTTCAGCTCATTGCTACTCGACATACCAAACATGTCCGAAGCCGACAGTTGTTCAACTTTAGTCGAGGTTGCAGAATTGGGCGCAAGTGGAGCTGCGAAGGCAAGGAGTGAAAGATCTCAATTCGGCGATGGCTGCTGCCGAAAGCTTCGTCGACTTTCGGACCACTACGCCTACCCCCCCCTGGCAAGTAGAAGGCTAAAGCCAAGGAGGGAAAGACGTCTCATCCCAAGAAGCAAGGGAAGAAGAAGAAGACGACAACCCGAAAAGAGAAGGGAACTACTCAGCAGTCTAAGGATACCACCACCAGATCTGAGCGACCCCAAGGCTGTTTTATCTGCGGAGGTGCACATCGGATGTGCGACTGCCAGAAGAAGGGGAAGCTCACGCCTTGATCTCCAAATTGGTCGAGGAATCCAGCGACTCAGAGGGACCCTCCCGGGTGAACCCGTTGCAAGCGATTAATGCGCTTGTCACCAGGAAGCCACCATCCTGCAAAGGGCTTCTTTATGTTTCGGTGAAGGTCAATGGCCACCAGCTGAGGGCCATGATTGATACGGGTGCCACCGACAACTTCATCGCGGAAGACATAGCGAAGGAGTTAGGTTTGCAGACTTCCACCGCTGCAACCATGATAAAGGCCATCAACTCGAAGGCAGCAAGGGTGAATGGCCTTGCAAAGGCTGATCTAGAAGTCGGCCCTTGGAGAGGGCCGTGCAGCTTTTTGGTGATCCCACTTGATGACTTTCAGATCATACTTGGCCTGGAGTTCTTCAAGGCAGCCAAGGTAATGATCATGCCACATCTCAACGGCATGCTGATAGGATCGGAGGACAGCACCGGGTTCGTTTCAGCATTACCACCAGCAGCTAAGGAATAGAGCAGCGGTCAGTCAACCGTTGCAAAGCAGAAGACGGCCAACACCAGTTCGCACATAGTTCCAGATAGCGGGTGATATCTGCTAAGCAGCTCAGCAAAGGCCTAAGGAAAGGAGACCAGACATATGTCGCTGCACTAGTCAGGTTCAGCCCGAATCGAAGGACACAGAGGAGTGCCCGCGCAGGTGGGGGAGATACTACAGGAGTTCGCCGATCTTATGCCCGATGAGCTACCGAAGGAATTACCGCCATGGTCACGCATGACCATCGAATCGAGCTGGAGCCCAGAGCGCGTGACCCGGCAAAGGCCCCCTACGCATGGGCCCTGCAGAACTGAAGGAACTGCACACTTAGCTGGACGAGTTACTAGCCGCGGGACTGATTCAGCCATCCCGCGCCCCTTTCAGAGCACTGGTCCTTTTTCAGCACAAAAAGGATGGATCTCTGCGCATGTGTGTGGACTATCGATCCCTCAACAAGGTCACCGTGAAGAATCGCTACCCGGTGCCCAACGCAGCAGATCTATTCGACCGTCTTTCGAAGGCGGAATACTTTAGCAAATTAGATCTACGCTATGGATACTGGCAGGTATGTATTGCGCCAGGTGATGAATCAAAGACAACGTGTGTAACCCGGTACAGCTCATTCGAGTTCCTGGTCATGCCCTTTGGCCTGACAAACGCACCAGCTACCTTCTGCAATCTCATGACAGACGTCCTATATGACTTCCTGGATGACTTTGTCATAGTCTATCTGGACGACGTAGTCATTTACAGTGGTAGCCTGCAACACATGTGGAGCACTTGAGGCGAGTTATGCAGCGACTTTGGGAGCATCGCCTCTACGTCAAAAGGGAGAAGTGCGAGTTTGTACGCACCGAGGTCCATTTTCTTGGACACATTGTTGGCCATGGCGCGATACGATGGACAGCGCCAAGGTCCAGACCATCCTGGACTGGTCGACACCTGCCACAGTGAGCGAGCTCCGATCATTCCTAGGACTCGCAAACTATTACCGGAGGTTTATCAAAGGATACTCGGCCATCGCAAGCCCTTTGACTGATCTGCTCAAGAAGGAGCAAAGGTGGAGTTGGTCCTCCAACTGTGAGGAGGCCTTCAGTAAGCTGAAGACGGTGCTAGCTAAGGAGCCAGTCTTGTAGTTACCCAGATTTGAGGATCCTTTTGAAGTGCACACGGATGCATCCAACCATGCGCTTGGTGGAGTCTTGGTCCAGGCAGGACATCCAGTAGCATACGAGAGTAGAAAATTCAAGGACACCGAGACGCGGTATTCAGCGCACGAGAAGGAGATGACTACTGTGATACACTGCTTGGAGGTATGGCGCCATTACTTGCTCGAAACTAAGTTTAAAATTGTTACCGACAACGTCGCCAACACTATTTCAAGACCCAGCGCAAGTTGACGCCCAAGCAAGCTCGTTGGCAAGAGTACTTGATGGAGTTCGACTTCGATTGGGAGCATCGGCCAGGACGTCAGAATCAAATGGCCGATGCCCTCAGTCGCTAAGTCATACAGGAGTACGTGGCCGCGGTGGCGACCATGCAGTCAGGCATTATAGAGCGTATCCGCGAGGCAGCATAGGCAGACGCGGCATATGCCAAGCTAATGCGTGAAGTGACGAGCGGATTGGTGCGGCGCTTCTGGATCCAGGATGGCTTGCTTCGTGCACATGGAGGCAGGCTAGTCGTGCCAAAGAATGAAGCTTTACGGTGCGACTTATTAAAAGAGTCCCATGACTCAAAGTGGGCAGGACATCCGGGCATGGAGCGGATGTATGCCCTGCTATCTCGTGACTTCTACTAGCCGAATATGTGGAGAGACGTGGAGGCCTATGTGCGGAGTTGTCTGATCTGCCAGATGGACAAAGTGGAGCGCATGAAACCAGCGGGACTACTGCAACTGTTGCCCGTCCCAAGCCGACCATGGGCATCTGTTTCCATGGATTTCATAGTGGGATTTTCGGAGGTGGACGCAAGCGGACCATCTTTGTGGTAGTAGACAGCTTTTCCAAGTATGCTATCTTCATGGCAATACCAGACCCATGCACAGCCGAGACGTGCGCGGCGCTCTTCTTCACCAATGTGGTCAAGGTCTTCGGTATACCCGGAGACATCATCAGCGATCGCAACGTCCTATTCACGGGTAAGTTTTGGACCACGCTGTTCCATATCGTGGGCACAGAGCTTAAATTCTCTACAGCATATCACCCTCAGACGGACGACCAAATCGAGCGGGTGAATGCTTTGCTGAGGAGTATCTGCGGCACTTCGTCACTGCAAGACAATGAAACTGGCTTGAGTTGCTGGACGCGGCACAGTTTTCCTACAATTTAAACCGGTCTTCAGCAACAGATCAAAGTCCAGCGGAGTTATGCCTAGGCTACCAGCCTAGGACGCCCTTGGAGGTTGCATGATAGTACGATGGCCCATGTCCAGTGGCGCATCTATTTGCAAGGGACAGGACCGAAAACATTGCTAAGGTGCATGACAGCCTTGTGCGAGCGGCCATGCAGATGAAGCTACGCGCAAACGAGCATCGACGACCAGTGGAGTATCAGGTGGGCGATCTTGTGATGTTGAAGATTACGCCCTATCTTTGGAGGAAAGCAACCAAGCGAAAGTTTCGCAAAGGCCTTTTGCCAAGGTATGACGGACCCTTCAAAGTGCTCAGATGGGTGGGAGAAGTAGCTTACAAGCTGGCCTTGCCGGCCAGACTGAAGATTCATTCAGTCTTCCACGTTAGCTTCCTCAAACCATACCATGGAGACCTAATCGCAGACGAGTTAGAGAACCCAGGAAGGATGCGCCCTGCCATCCGACCCAAGTTCGCAAGGAAGATTGCAAGAATTTTGGCGGACCGAAAGGTGGGTACGATTCAAGGACCCCAGTACATGGAGTATCTGGTACAGTGGCATGGAGAGGATGTTTTCGATGCAACCTGGAGGCGAGCAGAAGAACTTTGGCAGATCAAGGAAGACATTCAGGCCTACGTGACGGCGAGCGCGAAGGGGACGTCGGTGTCTTCAGTGGGGGAGGATTGTCACTGCCCCAGTGATGCGCATGGCCAGGAGGGCCATAGCGCAGCCCGCGGCGTGCAGCACGGGCAAGGCAGGTGGCCGAGGATCTGCCAGGACGGAGTTTGACCATGCCACGGGATGCGCACGTCCGTCCGTGGGGCCGGCAAGCCCCACACTTAGTTAGACACTTGGCGCGAGGTTGGTGATCCAAGTGCCAAGGCCGGATGCGAACTCATCTCCCAGACGCGATGACACACGGAGTCGGCATCAGCAAGCCCAATTTCAGTAAGGCATGCACGGCCAAAGAAGACTCGGAGCCATCCCTTAGCTGCGTGGAGCGCGGCGAGGCCAAATGCACCCGCGCGCGCAGGCCAGCCTAGCCGCACGCGCAGGCGCGCGCAGGCCTGCCCTGCCGCGCACCCAGGCGTGCGCTGGCCATCCTGGCCGTGCGCGCAGGCGGCCGCTCGCCCAGGCACAGGCAGTGCCTGGCGCGCGCACCCGACTCTCCCCGCGTGCGCTCGGCTAGCGGCGGCCAGCCGGGCAGCGCGCCCACTTGCGGGCGGGCGGGCAGCCGCCCGCCGACCGCTGGCACACACCAGGTAGGTGCGCGCCCGACGGCCGATGCCCAGGCGCACCCGACGCGTGCCCAGACGCGCGCCCCGTGCCCAGGCACGCCCTCAGACGGCTAGATCAGCCCATAAACTGCCCAGATCATCCAGCTGCGATTTTTGGGGGATAAATCCGTCCTTGTCATATAAAATCTAAGCCTTATCTTATGTGTAAGATTTGGGAATCCAACCAGCAGATTTTGGATAGGGAAAATCAGCCTTTATCCACATCTAATTAACTCAAGATTTGGATAAGATTTTGGGGGAGTTTGTTGGAGATATCTTGACCCTTATCCAAAGCAATCGTTGGAGATGTTTTGATGAAGATTGGAGACGTCCAACCAGCTGAAACGTGATCTCCTCATCAGATTACCCAACGACCAAGTCAAGGGATAAGATATGGAAGATTGGGCGGTGCTTCAAAGTGGCGTGCATTATTTGGACGTGCAAGTGGATAAGGATAAGATTTGGGAAGAGCTTTGGGATGAAGCAACTCTGCACTATAAAGAGGGCAGAGGTCTTCGTGGGGAGAAAAACAACACAACGGAGAAGAATCAAAGGAGATTCTATCCAACCGGCCATCAAGAGGTGGACGGTGCTTCAAAGTGGCGTGCATTATTTGGACGTGCAAGTGGGAGGTGGACGGTGCTTCAAAGTGGCGTGCATTATTTGGACGTGCAAGTGGGCGATCATCTAAGGGCAAGATGATAGAGAGAGATCATGAGAGATTTCTTGTAGTGCTACGGTAGTTGTTGGGGTTCCTGTAGGGGGAGGTTCGATCAACCTCACCCTAGCCTGTGGTGCGCATCAACTCTGAGAGAGAGAGACGCTGACTTAGAACGAGGCGTGCTAAGGCCAGTCCCCTGCTAGGACGCTTCCGTACTTAGAAAAAAAAAAGCCTATACCTAGCCGGGTGACACATGACTAGCAGGACCAGCATCTAGGTTGGCAGGCGGCCAACCCGGTGTGCGATCTGCAGTAGACCAGTACGCCCGACTGGTACGCAATAGCTGCGCGTGCCCCAGCAAGGGCACTGCTTGGCCGGGCTGGCAGGAGGCGAGCCCAGTGTGCGCGGTCAGCGGATGACCGGCCAGCCTAGCTCGCATGCGACAACAGCACGCCAGCGGGGCCAGCGCAGTGCACACTCAGCTGGGCTGGGGTGCAATCAGCGCGCGCTCAGCCCAGCAAACTACCGTGCTCGACTGGCAAGCTGGCGGGCATGCAATCTGCGCACCCCCAAGCCAGCAGCCAGCCGAGCTAGCGTGCAGAGAGGCGAGCGCCCAACTGGGCGTAGGGCGAGCTGGGCAGCGCCCATTCGGGCGCGAATCATGGAGCTGATGGCATGCAACTGGGCGGGCGCAAGGCCAGTAGGTGTGCGCCCAGCCCAGCGTGATCCAAGGCAGATTGGCGCGGAGCTCGCGTGTGGCCAAGCTGGCCATGTGCGCCTAAGTAGGGGTGCAACTCGGGCTCATGAAACTCGGGTTTTCCTCAACCCTAACCCTAACCCTATTTATAAAATGTCAACCCTAACCCTAACCCTAACCCTATTTGTAAAACCTCAACCCTAACCCTATTTTTAAAAATCGGGTTCGGGTTGAGTTTCGGGTTGGAATTCAGGTTGATAGAAAAAAAAGAACAATATGAAACAAACAAGCTTAACATTGCACCAATAAGCTAAAGTTTGAAACAAATAAGCTTTATATTGTACAAACAAGCTGAAGTTTGAAACAAACAAGCTTCACATTTTAATTATATGTCTAAAAATATACATCTTTTACATAAGACTAAATAAAAAAAAAGTACATTCTTAAACCAAACATATTCAAAGTAATTCAAATGTTGCATAACATTTCAATAGCCATCATATGCATTGATGAAGTCACATTTATCCTTTGGAAGCAAAAAATATTGAGACGATATAAAGAGCCAGTTAGAAGACCACATAAGTCTGGTATGAGAGATTTTTTTCAAATAGCGAGACTGCATTCAACATCCAAGCTCTCTGAATTTTTTACTCATCACCCCTTTCCTAGATGTTTTAGTTTTCTGCTCATCACCTCTTCTCAGATGCTTTCATAAAATTTTAGCAAATTTCATATTAGAAGTTACAAATGTCTCAAAGAAGATAATTAAAAATATAAAGATACTAGTTTGGCCCACCAACATTACATGATAAAATGCAATGGTTAAAGGTATATTGCTCATTTTAAAAGGTAATGAAGATTCTGTTGAGAAATTATTGAAACATAATTGCCCCAACTTATTGATTTTGATGATTTCCAAAGACATTACTTTACTTTCTAAAAGGCTATAAACATGTTAAGTCAATCAATGAAATATTCTTAATATGAGCAATTCAAATTGGAAACTATGAACTGTTAATGTGTAATGAGTTTTTGAATCAATTGAAATATGTTTCAGTGAACTATACTTATGAATTCAAAAATGATTTTTTATACCATTCTTTTAAAGAACAATGAATTAATGAAAATGCTTTGAAATTGAGCATTACTGTTAAATCAACATTATTCAAGTCATATTTATATTTCAAAGTTGGTTGGGATGATTTTCAAAGCAAATCAGAATGTTCTCTGATTTTTGTATCAGTCCGAGCCGACTCGAGAGTTTCCGAGTCGACCCCTGAACTTTCTCGAGCCGACTCATGACTGTGCGAGCCGACTCGACTCAGACGGCAGAAAGACTCATTTTTTAGTGCTTCTCGAGTCGACTCCCAGCTCTTCACGAGTCGACCCCTGAAAGTCACGAGTCGACTCCCAGCTTTTCGCGAGTCGACCCCTGAAAATTCTCTTTTTGGTGCGTTTCTGGATTCGCGTGTTCGAGTCGACTCGCACAGTTCTCGAGCCGACTCCCCGGAATCTGGGCGGTAATTTTTGAGTTGACACATCAGCACCAACGGTAATATTTTGAATCAACGGCTATATTTTACTGTGTCTAACGGCTATATCTTTTCAGGATCTATAAATAGAGGAGCCAGATTCAAATAAAAAAGATAGAGATACACATATAGAAGAGCAAGAGAGAAAAATAGTGAGAGCCTATTGAATATCAAAAAGGGGAAAACTGAGAGTATTGTAGAGTCATTTGATTCAAGGAGAGATTCAATCTTTGCATTTGAGAGAGAGATTCGTGTGCATCATTTGATCGACTCTCAAAGCTCAAGAGGAAGGCAAAAGCAATCCAACGTGCAAATATTCAGCCATTCCCAAGTTCAAAAAGAGGCAACACATTCTCCAAAGCTTATCAACGATTGAGGAATCTTGCTGAGGCATCGATTCAACTCTTCAAGGAAAAAAGGGAGAAAGCCATTGCTGCAATCATCTGGAAACCATCAGGCGTTTCTAACCCTAGTTTTTATTTATTCTTAAATTTGTATATCTGCTCAAGAAGGAGCATTTTTGTTACAAATACTTTGATTTCACTTGGTTACTGGTTCAATCAGTGGATTGAATCAGTGGAGGTAGGTTTACCTCATTACAAGCCGAAGTGCTTGTGTTGGGTTCGTTGTGATCCCGTGAAAACAACGAGTAAGGTTTGTTGTTAGC
>UESW01004237.1:965887-990738 GCA_900491605.1 Calamus simplicifolius | reverse complement strand
CAACTGAAGAGGCTGACTTAGCATCAGTGCACTAAGGCCAGACTCCTGCTAGGATGCTTCCAAGTTGAAAAAAAAAACCTATACCTAGCGGGGTGTCAAAGAGGTATCAGATAAGGTTCATGACCAGCTGCAAACCTAGTTTGTGACGTCAACATCTCTTAAAGCATACAAGCCAAATGAAGCGAGTCAGGAGCTACTACAGTACGGGAAGCAACAAGGTGGACGGGGATAACCTTGTCTACCTAGGGACGTCTCCACCCAAGCCATCCTGACGTCCAGTATGGCTGATGCGTGCTTGGGAGTGGCGTGCACGAGCTTAAGCTGATTTGCAAGCAACAAAAACCAAGAATTCATCCTAGAAACGGATCCTGAAGAAGATGACTTCGTTTCCCCATGTCCGAGGGATAGCTATTCCTATGGACAAGCGGCCCCAGAGAACTTAAGGTAGTGTTTGATAGAAAAAAATATTATCCATGGATAAGTGTACGGGATAGAGTTTGTCCCCTAGCTATCCCTAGGGATATCCCTTGGCTATCCATTGATCATATCAAATGCAAAAAAGTAAATCCATAGGATAACTTTTTTTACTCTTATTTGGAGGGATAACCAACTATTCTGCATTCTCTAGGGAATAAATTGAGGGGATATCCCATGGTTAACCATGGATTGTCCCTTTGGTTAACTTTATTCCCAGCTATCCCTTATAGTTATGGCTTTTGGGGATAAGAGGGGATATCCCCTCTTATCCCCTATTTCAAATCCCTCTTATCCCCTATTTCAAACACTACCTAAGTTATGAGGAGACCATGGAGGGTGCAGCAAAGGAGAAATATAATTTATTTTTTTATGTTTAAAATATTATATTTTTAATATTTTGTTGATAAATAAGTTAAAATTAATGAAATAGTTAATAAAATCATTTATTAATTTTTAATAATTTTATAATATATATTTTATGTAAATAAATATAGAGCCTACAATCAATCAACAAGGCCGGCCAACTTTCTTGGGCAAACGATACACAATCTTTGCAATCTTTTGACTCGTATCGTCCCAGTCCCCCACCAACCTTTGCCCCAGCTCTCGATTTATTCAAGCCTTATCTGAACCACCAACATAACTTGACCCAATCTATCTTCACACAACTAATTTGATTCAGGTTAAAGCCTCGGTATGTATTCGTGACAACAAAACTGGGGATGTTAACTCTCACAGTCATTATTGCAAATACCATTCTTCCGGCCACTTTGTTAGGATGATTGTACGCCTACGTTATTTTTCTCAACCTCTTCATTCCAACTCTGTCTGCATGTCCCCTGGACGATTCCTATTTGCCAACCCAAGCCACTCGGATCCCTCCATGTCACGGAAATCCACACCAGCCTGGCCCTCTTGGCCTTCTTTTTGGTGGGATCGAATATATTCTCATCTTTTTTAAAACAAGTGTCTGATTAGATGGCGTTGCTTTAATGGGGACCATAGATCCACTGGGCCAGTCGTTGTTCGTGGTCAAGGCTCATATGGACAACTGTTTTTGAAATTCCATACAATCCAATTATTGCCACCAAACACACACACAGTAAATTTTAGTTTAACGACGCTTTTATGTTATTTACCGACGCTTTTTAGCGTCGGGATACTATTTTTCGACGCTTTTTAAAGCGTCGGGAGAAAGGAGGTGGATACAAAATTTGCCGACGCTTTCGAGAAGCGTCGGTAAAAATAAATATGCCGACGCTTTAAAAAGCGTCGGCAATTTCTATTTCGACGCTTTTTAAAGCGTCGGCATATAAATCTGCCGACGCTTTTTAAAGCGTCGGATTTTAAGTAAGCCGACGCTTTTTGAAGCGTCGGCTTTTAAACAAGCCGACGCTTTTTAAAGCGTCGGCTTTTTTATAACCTACCGACGCTATTAAAAGCGTCGGCATATTAACAGTAAATTTTTTTTTAAAAAACTAAATTTACAAACGTGCTGTCACGCACGTTTCCTCTGTGAGTGACTTCGACTTTCACACCTGCCTTTTTGATCTGCTTGACAGCAGCAGCCATACATGAATGTTTGATAGAGCATTAAATGCTGCAGTTTAAATGGAAAATCATTGAATCCAGGATGTTAATATACAAATGCCAGTAGAGCCACATACACTACAGTTCTCTAGTCAAAGATTTTTCAATACATTGTGTAGCTTACTGTGTTCTTTGAGAAACTTTTTTCTATTTGTGCCAAGCGTACATCACCAGTCACATTAATATAGCAAAAGTGCAAAACAAGTTTAAAAAAATAAAAAATAAAACAAAGTAACAGTCAAGGAAGATATGGTGCTGAATGCATTCAAGCATACCTTGATACGGTCAGCATCTGACAATGGTCTTGATAACACATCTGAGCTACAAACTCAATCACAGGGAGTGGCTCAATGAAAGCAGTGGATGACATATCTGGAAATAAAATACCAAAAAGCTTATACTCAGCCACAAGCAATCATGAAAAATATAGGGTGCAATGCCTTCAAGCTATGCAGTGAATAGGATGGCAAGGAACAAACAGATTCTTACCGATATTCAGTGAGAGGCCCATCTGAGTTGGCCTAATGCTCTGGTAGAAGCCACACCATGACTGTAATCCATCACCTAGCCTATGTGGTTTTCTGATCTCAGAAGAATAGAAGGATCTCCCAATAGATATGTACCTAGCAACGATTTCATCCAAATAGATTTTTTTTTTTCAAGAAATCAGCGGGCAATTACTAAGGATTCAAATAGCCTACATGGGAAAGTAAACAAACAGTAACTACTGACAAGATAGGGTTAAAAAAATAAAAAAAGGTAGGGCACCTTTGACTCGATAATTCCCTCAGGACAATATCAAGAACCTGAAGAGCCTCCTGCGGAGCATCGGACTGCCTCCCAGCAAGGAACTGATGCAGATGATGAAGGTCCGCACGAGCTACAAACCTGATCGCCCAAAATAAATACCTGCTCAAAAGAACAAATTATCTGCTTCCTCCAGCTTTTCCAAACTCTGTGACAGTCAAAAAAAAATTATGTTCATTTACACGAGAAGAAAGCATCATCTTTAGCCCATGCATCTCATCTAGAGACTCCAATGATAAGAAACTGTATCTAAAGGCACTTTCAAGAGTCACACATACTTGTCATTGCATATAAATTCTGCCCATATTTGATTAGAATCATCTCATACATTTCACTTGTAGCAGGCAATGCAATTTGAACTTGACTCCACATGCTTCAGTATGATCCGTATTATATGCTCATGACACATGAAAATTATTGTGGACCACTACCAGGCTGAAACAAGGATACAGGACATACCAACTGTTGCAAAATGACATGACCTGATTAATTGAAAACTGAAGCAAGGAAAGCAGCCCCTTAGTCAATCTCTTTGTTGATGAGCCATCAAACATTATTAAGGCATGACATCAAACTGATATAACTGTGGCACCATTCTAGAATATCAAGGCCCTACCATGCCAAAATGTGGCCGAGACAACCTGGCTTGATAACATGACATGCAAAAGAAGCCATTTCATTATCCTGGAAAATTCTTAGACAACATCAGATGCACAGGGAAAAAATCACCGATAAACTATCAAATAAATTTTTTTAACAAAATCAACTACTAGAATAATCAAATTTGGGATTGTTCTTCACCACATCACAAGGCTTCCATTAGATACTCTGACTCAAGTTCTCATCCATAGACATAAACTATAATGAGAATGTAATAACGAGAGGATTTCATACATTCTTAAAATCACATTGCATACATTTCATTGCATCAACTAAGAGAGTTACAAGTTAAAGTTTAACAAAATTTAAAAATACATAAAATGGAAGATCTAAAATAAAGTAGGTGAGGTCAATGATCTGTAGGAGGAAGATCGTCACCCTATCCGCTCCGATCTGATGCTCCAGGAGCCTATAAGAATAATTAAAAAAAATTAATTTGTTAACTATCAATTGCAATATATTAGATAAATAATTGATATAATATAAGAATATATATTTAATATATATATATATACCTGATGTGGAACAAACATGTGTACGATAGATGTAAGCCGCTCAATGTGCTCTCTCATAGAATCCATCGATGCTCTATCGGCGGCACTCCTCTGTCGCATCTCCTCCATCTCTGCTCTATCATTGGCACTTCTAACGCTCTCCCTGTGACAAGGACAATTTAGCTATTATCATACATCAAAATGTTGAGAGTATCAGAGTACTGACATCTCAAAATTCAGAACATTATTCCTAACAGACAAACCAAATCCATTGTCCACTGAAAGGTCATTTGTTTCAACGGTTAGATAAATGAATATTTTACATGGAAACTCATGAGATAATTCAATAATGGCATATAATGCACCCATGATTTGAACAGTTACATATTAAGCAGCTGCCACCAGCCAGCAAGTTGCAATAACGTTACAATTCATGGAATATTGAGATCTGCCCCCAAAAACAACCACCATATTAAGTTTAATTGTTGTTGACAAAAAATTTTATAAACCGATCCTTGATTTCATTAGACATTTTAAGTTTAATTCCTAACTTATGCTTAAATATGTATAAAGTATGTATAACCATGTATGGAAACAAGTCCAACAATGTGCGCACACAGGCCAAACTGTGTACAACACATGTAACATTGAGATCTTTCAGGTGCACAGAGCATACCAGCCAACAGAAGCCAAACCATGGTCAAAATGTTCAGGCTCACTTGGCTACTGTCTCAAGGTGTTCACGTCATGTGCTCAAGCTGAGCTCAGTCCTAGTTGTTCAAGTATGTTTCCTGCGCCACTTGAACAAGCTAATTCTCAAGCTGAGCCTGGCAAATACTTGCATGAAACCAGCCAGTTTCCAAAATCAGCACGCATATATGTCAAGCCTCAAGTGGCAGCTTCAAATCAGCTCCGTTTCCAAAACAGATGAGCTTAATTTAGCTGGCAGGCAAGAGACGTTTAGGAATGGCATGGTTCATCTGGAGTCAACCCATACTAATCCTGGAGTTCAATAAATCGAACCCACCTTTCCCTTGAGCTATATATGTTAGCATGGTTTAACCATTGGAGCATCATATGTAGGTGTTTATATGTAATGAATTTAACAGGATTATTTATAATCAGACAAATTTATGGGAACTTATATTTGTAAAAAGAAAAAAAAATGATCACTAAAATCATACTTGCTTTGCATTTTTATTCACCGTTCTGGTAAACAAAGTTCTCATTACATTTTTTGCAACTTCCAACTCTTTGTCGTGTATATCATTTTCTATCTCTAAATTTGAACTGTGGATTTATTGCCAAGGTCATAAATTGATACCATTGCACATGACCAAATGATCTCCATAGGCTCTGCTTTAGAGTTGCCCGTTGAGCCTGGGTAGTCCATTACTCTATTTTGCTTCGAGCGCACTTGAATCACGTTGTGATTTTGACTGGGTAAATGAGAATTGCTCATTCACAAATCTCCTATGATTCATAACTGTAAAACCAATATACGACCCAATCCTATAACGATGCCCCAGAACTTTCATGTAACCTATGACAGCCTCTTGGGTTTTGTGGAAACAACAAAATGGCTTCATCTAAAAGCATTTATCTAGCTAATCTTTCTTTTGTGAAATGAATTTCATGGAGTACAAAAATGTTAGCTGTGCTCCAAATACATAACAAAAAGAGAAAAAGGAACATAAGCACTACCAAATTCAAAGTATGCATTTCATATTTCCGATAGTTAACATGCAGAAATGAGATCAAAATCACAAAGATTAAAAAGGTATTGAGCATATCAAATAATGTTTAATAACAGAAATCTCTGGAGAAAAAAAGAAGATTATTACCATATCATAATCACAAGAGTGATGCTAGAACTACATGCACATGCAAATGATATTCCATCAACATGATTTGTGCAACACAAACTAGCCCATGTTGCAGGCAACAACTTGGGGCAACTTAATGCAGTGCAAGGAGAATCTAGAAGTATGTAAGAGGGTGCAACACGAAATTCCATGACCCAAAAAGAAGCAGATATAAAAGACACACTTGTAGAAAGTGCTTTTCTGAAGAACAGGGAAGCCATGAGTAAAAGGACTTGGTTGTCTTGAAGAAGAGGGTGAAGAGAAGGATAGAGAGGTCACCGCTTAGACAGGGGGCCTACTGCCTTGGATAGGAGAACAAATGAATAAGTCAAAGCAAATAAAGAAGTCAGTCCCTGGATGAGAGTAGACAGAGAAGAGGCCTTCCTAGCATTCAAGCCGGGATTCCTGGATGACTCTATGGCTTTGTTGTGGTCACTAAATCATTGAGGGGACAGACAATAACTGGAGTGCGTGCAACACCATCAGTGATTTATATATATTAGACACTGATCCCATTGACTTTTAACAAAGAAAAAACCAATAATTTGTAGTTGAGCATAAAGCAACAATTTTTAGTCAATAATTTCTAGTTCAGCAGAAACTCCAGGGAAGGTGAAAATGGATATTTCCTAACATAAGAAATGGAGTTAAAATAAGGGGAAAAAGATTGCAGCTATAGCAAATTTTGCAACCATAAAGGAAACACATGAAGGAATGGTTTTAATGTTAAACAAATACAACTAGGTTATACCCCATGCCAAAATGCACTTCTGAACCACATAAGCCAATAAGCCATGTTGTCAATCACGTTCCAGATATATTAAAACGAATGTCTATTGAAATTCAAGTAATTTGTGTACTTCCAACCCATAGTTCAAAACATATCTTATATTTTGTTATTAAAAACTAATGTTTGTGACCACTTGATGCATAGGAAATGTGTCTCTTGGGCATTCAAAGATTTTATTTACAAGAATTTTGACTGTCATAATTCATTTTGAATGGTGTAAATTATCAAATCAAATGTCCTACCATGTAATTTACTGACATGGCGTAACCAAGTTGGTTATCCACTAGGATTATTAAAGCCATTCCAAACTCAACTAACTAGAGAGAATCCAGAAATTTGAAGAAAATACAAAATGTAACCTTACTTAGAAGTTCAAATCAGAGGGTTGAAGTTTGAGAAATATTTGAATTAAGCCCCTTTATGATGAGAAAAATCATGAATTAAGCCCCTTTATGATGAGAAGATCAAGAGTTTCTAAAAATTTGAAAGCTAGCACAGAAATCAGTAAAGATTTTGTCATCTTCACTCAAAGGGTCTAATTAACATCTAACTCTCATGACCACAGACGGTCTGGAGCATAGATGAGAAGATACCTAGATAATTAATTAGGAAGAACAGAAAAATATAAAAGTAATTAGTTGTGAATTTAACAATCTCCTCAACAGCTAGTGTTGGACCACAAGCTTGGTAAAGTTCTATGATGAATTAGTGATGAAGCTTCAATGGACAAATACTGATATAGTAAATTGTCCATGAATGCAAGAAAACAATGTAAAGCAAACAAGCATATACTGTATAATCAACATAAAAGTTGTTGTTAAAAAGGAGCAACCAACAGAGAGTGATAATTCAAATTCACCTACACAAGAAGCATTGATTGAAAAAAGAAACTTAATCAAGTACACTATCATATGACACTCAGATGCTAAATAACTCTTTGGCAGTTCAACCCTCGTTGAGCGAATCTACCCTTCAAAACCGAGATGAAGAATGTTAAAGAAGCATGGCAAGTGAGATCACTTCATGTTCTGTCCCATTCATGCTTCCTACCAAGTCAGAGAGGAAACAAAAAAATAAAGGAAACCAAACAAGAAAAAACCTAACCTGTGATGTTAGGGTTTTGATGTTAGGGTTGCTGAAAGGCAAGCGCTGCGGGTGGAGAGGCTCTCGAGCTGCGGGTGGGGAGGCTCTCGGGCTCCGGTGGGGAGGAGGGGAGGAGGGGGGCTGCGGGTGATTAGGGTTAGGGCTATATGAGGCTAAGGCGGCGGGGGGCGAGGATAAATCCCGATAGATAGAGAGAGAGAGAGCGGGGGGGCGCGGGGGGGAGGGGGGGGGGACTAAATTTTTTTTTAATCCAGAGAGAAAGGGGGGGGGGCCTAAATTTTTTTTTTTAAAACTAAATTATAGAAAGGTTGAAGTCGGAGACCGCGCATGGAAAATGGGCTAAGAACAGAGGAAGATGAAACAAAGAGAGGCCATGGAAGGAGAGGATAAGTAATGGCTTTGAGAAGATTTATAGAAGAAAGAAAAAAAAAAAAAAAAAAGTAAAGGACGGATGGGGACAAAGTAGGAGAGAGAGAGAGAGGGTTGGCTAACGGTAACGGATAAGTTAAAGGACCAGAAATTTGAAGGAAGAAGGGAAACGGAAAACGGGTCCAATAAAACAAAATAAAGACTTGCCTATTAATTAGCTGTCATCCACGTATTGTTTTGGGACCTGGGCGGCTGCTGCCACCCAAGTCCACGTTAAAAATATCTCCACTACTAAAACTAGAATAAAAAAAAATTTAAAGTGCGATGGGATCCAAGAGCGGTGCGGACGACGAGTTCAAAGGACATGTGGGCTACTGCCAGTTTTTTTTTTTTTTTTCAATGGATGAGTGTTTTAAAATAAACCAGAAAAGGAGGAGGAAAAAAATCTTTAGCGTTTCCGCTTGGAGTGGGAGTGGACCGCATCGATGATGATGGCTTATTTTTATGGTCTGCTGTCAGATCTACTGGACCAGTGGGCCGTGGTTTGTCCGGTTGCTAGGATGAACGGTGGTGATTTAGAGAGGGGAGGCAGACGTCCTCATGGTTGGAGATCCGTGCATAACAGTTGGGAAAAAGTTGGACTATTGGTATGATATGCACCACGTGATGTGCTCGGCTGGAGGCCACCAGGACGTCAGGTGCCAACAACTCCGAGAGAGAGAGAGATAGCGTTAATTGTTCCGACACTTTAAAAAGCGTCGGCAGACTTAATAAATTTTCCACGCTTTCCAAAGCGTCGGTAAAAAAGGTTGCTATATTAAATTTTAAAGTAGTGACATCCTCCAAACGCCAGATGACAAAGAATCTCCTGGTGTCTTCTTTTCGACGAAAATTCTGCAAGAAAGTCTCCGAGGACCGGTGGTTCTGATGGGGACCCTCCGACTCAAGTTAATGCTTTGAAGAACAGTAGTGAATCATAGACAAGAAACAGGCATAAGAGTTACCTTGGATTTTTCTCGCCTTCCTTCATTACGAGTGAAGGTTCTTATACCTGTTCGGAGGTTCCTTTTTTACCCACTTTCGGAAGTGGCAGCGATACAGGCCATAGTGAGCCTAGTCACATCAGAGGCATCCCACCATATGCAATTGTAGGGAGTTAGTGGGTTACGTGGCAGTTGCAGAAGGCTAGTGGGCCACATGGTGGATGCAGAAGGCTAGTGGGCCACGTGGTGGTTGTAGGATTACAGAGTCCTGAACATTCCGAGGCCGATGGGAACTCTAGGAGTCCGAGGCTGAGGGGAGCTCTAGAGGCCCAAGGCCGAGGGGAGTTCTGGAGCTCCGGGGCCGAGGAGAACTCTGGGAGTTCGAGGCCAATGGGAGCTCTGGAGGTTTGAGGCTGAGGGGAGCTCCGGGGCCGAGGAGAACTCTGGAGTTCCGAGGCCGAGGGAGCTCTGGAGGTCCGAGGCCGAGGGAAGCTCCGAGGCCGAGGGGAGCTCCGGGGCCGAGGGGAACTCTGGGAGTCCGAGGCCGAGGGGAGCTCTGGAGGTCCGAGGCCAAGGAGAGCTCTGGGGCCAAGGGGAACTCTGGGAGTCCGAGGCCGAGGGGAGCTCTGGAGGTTCGAGGCCGAGGGGAGCTCCGGGGCCAAGGGAAACTCGGAGAGTCCGAGGCCGAGGGGAGCTCCGGGGCCGAGGAAAACTCTGGAGGTCCGAGGCCGAGGGGAGCTATGGAGGTTCAAGGCCGAGGGGATCTCCAGGGCCGAGGGAAACTCTGGGAGTCCGAGGCCGAGGAGAGCTCTGGGGCCGAGGGGAACTCTGGAGTCTGAGGCCGAGGGGAGCTCCGGGGATGAGGGGATCTCTCCGTCAGCCTCTTACTTCATCAACCTTAATGGGGCTTGATCAGCCATATCAGATGCCCCTTAGCCCCTAAGATGATGCGGGTTTTCCCCTGCCCATTGAAAGGGGCACAAATCCATCCAGTAGGTGATCCAGCCATGTTACCAATCGCGGAGGGGCACGTGTCCCCGATGTGCGGGGACTCATCAGTGCTAGCGGCATGGGGCATTGTAATGCCATTGCTCCTGTCGATCCGCACCGTCAAATGTAGGAGGATCCTTCTCGAAATAGGGAAGCCTTTTTGGTACTCATGGAAAGGTAACTGCCATCATTGCCATCATTAGGCTGATGTTATCGATATTCTGCCATTAGTGCTGGATGACTGCCGAGGCATCCCTCCCAACAGGAGGCATGCACATGGCAGGCTAGCTTAGGCAGGACGATTTGAAAGGAGCTATAATAGAGGGATGCTCCGAAATTGATGCCCCAATACTCCCAAAATCTTCTTCTTCTTGAACCTCTCCTCTCCGGGTCCTGCAGTTCTCCCCATCATTCTTCTCCCATTAACCAGGTCAGTCCTTCACCCATGGCTTCTTCACCTTCTTGGTCCTCTTCTGTTCCTTTCGAGGATTACTTTCCTCCCCTACACATGGAGGCTTCTTCATCTCCTACTCCCACCTGGTCCTCGTCTTCCTCCTCCGAGGACCAGATTCCTCTGTCCCAGCGGTGGGTTGCCGGCCGAGCCCCCAATAGGACCGTTCGGTTGATGCTGGGGCCCGTAGGGTCATCTCAAAATCCCTGGGAGGGGCCGTCTCCATCGTGACTGGCCGGGAGCTGACCAAAATTAGGGATGTCTATAGGATCCCGGATAATATCCTATTGTCTCCTTCTACCCCTGATGATAGGGTGATCTCCTCCCGACCTGGAAGGGTTGTCCTGTATGAAGCCTCCCTTAAAGCTAGCCTCCGACTGCCCCTTCATCCCTTGATCGTTAATCTTCTCGACCTCTACTCCCTAACACCTGCACAATTGGTTCTGAATTCCATTCAGACCATATGCTCTTTTCTCGTTTTGTGCCACCTCGAAGGGCTAAAGGCTAGGGTCTCCCTCTTTCACAACTTCTATAACCTCCGCCAACAATCGGGCTGGTGGGTGTTCCAACCCCAGCCTAATCGAACCCTGAAACTTGGCCTTCCTACATCTGTCAAAGGGTGGAAGACCCGCTTCTTCTTTGCTAACCTTGAGGGGGTGAAGCTGAGTTGGGGGGACTCGGATGTGGGCCAAACAAAAACCACCTGGTGACTTCGAGGGACAAGGAGGCCTTTGGCATATTGCAGACGGCTGTGGTCCCCTGATGCAACCAGCTCCTATCGGAGGATAACCTCCGGCTCACGGGCCTCCTCCCGAGTGGCGGTGAGCAGCCTCAAATACTTTCCTTCACCTTCCTCACTGTCTTCCCCTCCTTTTTCCTCTCTTATTTTTTTTTGATCGGCTTTGATTTGTGGAGACATGAAGCTACTGGACCGTCTTGTGAGGAGGGTAGTAGCTAAGAAGAAAAAGGTCATCGATGGCGCCGAGGCATCAAGGAAGAGGCCTCGGCCTCGGACCCCTTCTCGATCTCCGACTCGATCTCCAACCCTGGCCCCATTGATCCGCCAACCCTGAGGGGATCGTGAGCAGCCTCAGGGAGGCCAAGAGCCGGTTCTCCCAGTCGATCTCACCGCCGACACACCTCCTGAAGGGCTAAGAACCTAGGCCACCCCCCCCCCAGCCGAGGAATCAACCCTGCCAGATGCGGGGCCATCCTGCCCTGGGGTCGAGCTAGCCCAGGAGGAAGTCCTACCCATGGGCCAGGCTAAGGAAGACCCGGTGAGAGTGAGGCCGCCAGCCGAGGAGGGGGCATCGGCACCCAATGCAGCACCGGCAGACTCCGACCGGGTTGGGACCGACGAGGGAGACGAGTCTGAGGCCATCCCCTCTAGATCATCGCTGATGAACCAGGGCTGCATGGTTGAGCAACTGTTGACCCAGATCTGCCAGCCCAAGTTCCAGAGAGAGCTCCACAGCCAGGGGGCTGCGTCGCTCTCTCGGGACATCTTCGTGGCTCAGCTATGGGTAAGTGTCGTTTTTCCTTTGCCCCACGTTACCCTTGCCCTTTTCCAGTTGCTTATTGACAACGGCCCTTTAATGCAGACAGCGAATTCCATAGTTGCGATGAGGGATGTTGATAAACATATAAATAATTATCACTAAACCTATTAATTAATAATTTAAAGTACATATTATTATTTAATATTTTAATATTTTATATAATATTTTAGGTCAAACCATATCAATTTAAAGAGCTTGATTTTAGAAATTTAATAACGCAAACGACACTCAAATCGGATTTAAGATGAGCTCAAAATTGATTTTATAAGGATTTAGCATGCATTTTAAAGCAAAGTCAGCAAACCCATTGCCGATTTCATCCGTCTTCTCAGCCGTGAATTTTCCTTTTTCTCCCGATTCTTCTCCTCTTCCAAATCAATTTTTTTCCTCCATCAATTAAGAAATAAATTAGATTAGAAATTATCAAATTGGAAGAATAAAATTCATATGGAAGGAATTTTGATTTTATTCGCAATATCTCTGGGATTTTCTCCGCGCTGCGTCATCTACATCCTGCATCATTTTATATGGAAACAGGACATCTGATATGGAAACACGATCGCATCTGGGCCACGTCCGGATCTCTACAAATAGCAGAGACATGGGAAGAGGCGAGGGTGCAATTAGGGAGTTCTGCTAGTGCGGTGTCCATCCCAGGAGACGATCGTGCCGTGGAGAATTTAGGAGGATCCGTCCATGGCTTGGAGTCTGCAGGAGGAAGAACAGAGCTCTGCAAAAATGTGTTCTCTTTTCCCAGGTTCTAGCAATCTATGGAGGTGCTTCTTGGAGGATCGGCCAGAGGGCATGGAGGTGCTTCATGAAGACTCTGTGTTTGTGAGCTCGTGGATTCGGAGGCTCTGTTCTGCATCCTGTGTCCGTGGAATGAATATTTTAAGTCATATGGAAGAGGTTTCAATTCTAATTGGGATGGTTCTTCCAAGGATGGTATTAAAGGACTTGGTTTAGTTGGAAGTGGTTCATATTTTATAGTCCAAGGAGGGATGGTATCGAACTTAGGTGGTTCTAATAACATGTTTTTCTCTTTGGTATACTCATCAATATCAAAGTCATCTATTCTAAAATGTGTAAGACATGTTTATAAAGGATCCGAATCAAACAAACTTTGGAATTTTTTATCTACTACTTCCTCTATCATGTTTACTTCATTTAAATCATACACAGGTGGTCCTTGGGAAGCATTAAAAATATTTAATCTCATCTTATTGTTTCCAAAAGATACATCCATCACACCTGTTCTATAATTTATACATGCATTAGCGATAGCTTAAAAAGGTCTTCCAAGAATGATGGGAAATTGCTTAGGATTACTGCTAAATTCCATATCTAACACAAGGAAGTCGACAGAAAAATAGAATTCATCTACCTTTACTAATACATCTTCCAATATTCCACGAGGTACTTTGACTGATCTATCTGCCAATTGTAGTGTTATCGTCGTGGGGTATGAATATTTTAAGTCATCTGGAAGAGGTTTCAATTCTAATTCGGGTGGTTCTTCCAAGGATGGTATTAAAGGACTTGGTTTAGTTGAAAGTGTGTTGGGGAGATTGTTGAGAAATTGTTGCCCCAATCTTATTGATTTTGATGATTACCAAAGCCATGAGTTGCAATGAGTTTATTTACATAAGAAATGAATTTATTTTGAACAATCAATGAGTATGTTAAGTATGACTTTAATCAATTTGAAAGTAACTTCAAGCTCCATGTTTATGCTTTCAAAAAGAAATTTTTATACTTCATATGTCAATCAATGAGTTTTTGGAACATTTCTTGAATTGATTCCTAATGACAATTTTATTATATTCAAGTAAAAAAAATTGATCTAAAATGAATCTGGAATGAATTTCAAGTCAATCAGAAAATTCTCTGATTTTTGATACATTTCGGAGCCGACTCTAGAGTTTCAGAGTCGACTCCACTCAGTATACAGAGATTTCTGATTTTCACGAGTCGACCCCTGTGATTTCAAGAGTCGACCCCCGATTCTGTCGAGCCGACTCCATGACTGTGTGAGTCGACTCCGCTCAGACACCAGAGGAGTGTTTTTCTGAGCACTTCGCGAGTCGACCCCAACTTTTCATGAGTCGACCCTCGACTGTCAGGAGTCGACACCTTATTTTCGATGAGTCGACCCTTTAACTTTCTGAGTATTTTTATTTTTGGTATCGCGTCCTCGAGCCGACTCGCGGAAAGCAGGAGTCGACTCCAACAAATCTGGGCAAGATTTTTCTGAATGCCAACTCAGCGCCAACGGTAAGATTTTTATTTAACGGCTATATTTCTTTGTTTCTAACGGCTATATTTTTGCAGAATCTATAAATAGAGAAGCTGTTTTCAATCAAAAAAAATAGAGAGGTATTCACATCAAGAAAAAAAGGGAAAAATCAAAAAAATAGAGCATCATTGAAAAAATCCGAGATTCAAAATAGAGTGAAAGAAAAAGTGTGAAATCAAAGGAAGCTTCATTTGAGCTCAAGTTCATCAATCCAAGAAAGCTTCAGAAGAAAATTCAAGAGCTATTCAAGAGCAAATCAAAAGATTTTCAACTTTCAAAAGAAAGGAAGAAAAAGCTCAAAACCTTCTCAACTGCTTCAACTGTGAAGAATCGGAGCTGAGGCTGACTCAATCCAGCAAGGAGAAGAAGAAAAGAAGAAAAGCTCAAAAGCTAACCAACTACAAATCAGGCTTTTCTAAACTTTATTCTTTTATTTGATTATCTGCTCATTGAGGAGCTGTGTACTTGAAAAACACTATTTCTATTATTTGTATCTAGTTCAATCTGGGGGATTGAACTAGTGGAGGTAGTCTTACCTCGGTACAAGCTTGGTATAGCTTGTGTTAGGGTTTTTGTGCTGGTGAGCCCGGAAAACCAGCTGGGTTCGTTGTGATCCCGGGTAAAACAACAAGTTTGAGTTGTGAGCTTGTAAAACAACTCAGCTGTAATCAAGGAAGATTATAGTGTGGACCCAAGTGAATCTTGGGAGTGGACGTAGGTGTTGGATATACCGAACCACTATAAAATCTTTGTGTTTGCCGTGCTTCCATTGACTCTATCAGAGCGAGCGCTCATTAGATTTTGATCACACGATCAAGAGCTAAAGATCCAAATGGCAACTCAAGTTGAATCATTTGCTGAAGGTCATTCTACGAATAGACCTCCTTTGTTTAATGGTTCAAATTATTCTTATTGGAAAGCAAGAATGAGGATATTCATTCAAGCTTCTGATTATGAATTATGGGGTGTTATAATTAATGGACCTAGTACACCACACATGTTATTGATGGCACTATTGTTCCTAAGCCCGAAAGGGACTAGAATGATAATGATAGGAAGATGGCACAGCTTAACGCTAAAGCCATGAATGTCTTATATTGCTCTTTAGATGCTAATGAATTTAATAGAATCTCCACATGTAATTCCGTAAAGGAGATTTGGGATAGATTAGAGGTTACCCATGAGGGTACCAATCAAGTAAAAGAATCTAAAATTAATATTCTTGTTCATAAATATGAGTTGTTTAGCATGGAAAAATCTGAAACCATTGCATGCATGTATACTACATTTACAGATATTGTAAATGGTTTAAAAAGTCTTGGTAAGACGTATACTAACTCAGAACTTGTTCGAAAAATTCTTAGGTCACTACCAAGATCATGGGAAGCAAAAATGACAGCAATCCAAAAAGCAAAGGACCTCAACACTCTACCCTTAGAGGAGCTTCTAGGATCACTTATGACCCATGAGCTGACAATGAAGCAGCATGTAGAGGAGGACACAAAGAAGAAGAAAGTGATTGCCCTCAAAGCTGCAAAAGAAGAAGAAAGCAGCAGCGATGATGATGATGATGAAGAGACTGCTCTCTTAGCTAAAAGTTTAAAAGATTCATGAGGAGAAAGAAACCCTTCCACAAAAAGAAATTTGGAGCAAAGTGGGAAGGAGAAAAGGACAAGGACAAGGACAAAGAAAAAGAGAAAGACCCTTGATTTGCTATGAGTGTAATAAACCGGGGCACTTTAGGAATGAATGTCCTAAATTGAAGAAAGCCTACAAAAAGAAAAAGAAGGCTTATGTGGCGACTTGGAGTGATAGCGAGGAAACTTCTTCCGAAGAAGAAGAACAAAAGGAAGTCGCAAATGTATGTTTTATGGTGGACGACAACGATGAGGTAAGTTCCGATAACCCTTGCGATGAGTTTGCATTTGATGAATTATTTGATGCTTTTAATGAACTTGTTGGCGATTTCAAGATTTTGAAAAAGAAATACAAGTTTTTGAAAAAAAAAATTTAACTTTCATTAAAGAAAAGGAAGATCTTAATAATGAAGTTAAGAAACTTAAATCTGAAAATGAAATTTTGGTAAAAGAAAAAGAATTAATTTCCAATGAAAATGATAAACTAAGGAAAGAGGTTGAAAAACATAAGAACATAGTTAATAAGTTTACATTAAGCTCAACTAAATTGGACATGTTATTAAATAGTCAAAAAGTAGTTTTTGACAAAGCTGGATTAGGGTATAACACTTTAAGAAAACAAAAATCACTGAAAAATATTTTTGTGCGTGCTGGCCAAAGTAATTTTACATGCTTTAAATGTAATCAAAAAGGACATAAATCTTATGAATGTAAAATTCTAAAACCTATTAAAAACTTAAATGTTAAAGGAAAGAAAATATGGGTTCCGAAAGGAACAATATTTGTTGCTACTAACCATGAAGGACCCAAGAAAGCTTGGGTACCTAAACATAAAGTTTGATTTCATTGCAGGAATGTCTTGTGGCCAAGAGATCAAAGAGAAAGTGGTACTTGATAGTGGCTGCTCAAGACATATGACGGGTGACAAAGAAGAATTCATCACCCTTGAAGAAAAGAAAGGAGGAGTTGTTACATTTGGCGACAATGGCAAAGGCCAAATCTTGGGGTTTGGTAACATTCAAATAACTCCCTCCACATATATTGAAAATGTACTTTATGTTGATGGTTTAAAGCATAACTTAATTAGTATAAGCCAATTATGTGACAAAGGTTTTAAAGTATCATTTGAATTTTCTATATGCACAGTAGCTAATACCATTGATAATAGCATTGTTTTTATTGGAAATAGAATTGGCAATGTATACGTGATTGACTTAGATAATTTGTCTACTAATAATCATTGCTTAGTTGCTAATAATGCTAATATGAATGAGATTGGTTGGTTGTGGCATCGAAGATTAGGTCACGCAAGCACACACCTAATTTCAAAACTAATTAGAATGGATTTAGTAAAAGGTCTACCTAAAATAGATTTTGAAAATAACAAAATATGTGATGCATGTCAGTTTGAAAAACAAACGAGAAGTTCTTTTAAATCTAAAAATGTTGTTTCAACTTCTAGGCCATTAGAGCTACTTCACATGGACCTTTTTGGACCAACTAAACCACAAGTCTAGGAGGAAAGAAATATGGTCTTGTGATAGTAGATGATTACTCTAGATTCACTTGGGTAATGTTTTTAGCTCACAAAGATGAGACTTTCTCGATATTCCTGAAATTCTTCAAGAAAGTACAAATGAGAAAAACACTACCATAGTGTCTCTAAGAAGTGATCATGGAACTGAATTTGAAAATTATTTATTTGAAAGTTTTTGCAATGAAAATGGTATTAATCATAATTTTTCTGCACCAAGAACCCCTCAACAAAATGGAGTAGTTGAAAGAAAAATAGAACTCTAGAAGACATGGCCCGTACCATGCTATGTGAAAGTAAACTCCCGAAATACTTTTGGGCGGAAGCTATTAACACAGCATGTTACATCCTAAATAGAGCTTTAATAAGACCTATTTTAAAGAAAACACCTTATGAATTATGGCATGATAGAAAACCCAACATTAAATATTTTCATGCATTTGGTTGTAAATGTTTTGTTCACAATAATGGTAAAAATAATTTAGGCAAATTTGATGCTAAATCTGATGAAGGAATATTTTAGGATACTCAACAACTAGTAAAGCATATAGAGTATTTAACAAGAAAACTTTAGTTGTTGAAGAATCCATTCATGTAGTTTTTGATGAATCTTTAGCAACTCGTTCCGAAAAATTTGATGATGAAGAAGATACAAACATAATTGAAAAGATCTTGAAAAATTAAATATTGATGTATCTTCAGATCATGAGCAAGACGCTAAAGATTCACCTAAGGATGATGATACTAACACTAATCATAATGATATGGATCTTCCTAGGGATTGGAGATATGCTTATAGTCACCCTAAGGAATTGATTATAGGTGATCCATCTCAAGGAATAAGAACTAGATCATCTATGAGAAATATTAGTAATCATCTTGCATTTGTATCACAAATTGAACCTAAAACTATTGAAGAAGCTGAAAAAGATAATAATTGGATGTTAGCAATGCAAGAAGAATTAAATCAATTCACTATAATAATGTATGGACATTAGTAGAAAGACCTAAAAATCATTCTGTTATAGGATCAAAATGGATATTTAGAAATAAACTAGATGAAAATGGCATAGTAATTAGAAACAAAGCTAGATTAGTTGCAAAAGGATATAATCAAGAAGAAGGTATTGATTTTGATGAAACCTTTGCACCAGTAGCTAGATTAGAAGCCATTAGACTATTACTTGCATTTGCATGTCACATGAATTTTAACTTCTTTCAAATGGATGTAAAAAGTGCTTTTCTAAATGGATTTATAAATGAAGAAGTATATGTAGAACAACCACCAGGTTTTGAAGATCATGAATTTTCAAATCACGTTTTTAAATTGCACAAAGCATTATATGGTTTGAAACAAGCACCTAGAGCATGGTATGATAGATTAAGTAAATTCTTAATTGAAAATGATTTTATAAGAGGAAATGTAGATAAAACTTATTTTTGAAAAGAAAAGGTAAAGATTTATTAGTAGTTCAAATATATGTTGATGATATCATTTTTGGTGCTACTAACAATCTTCTATGTCAAGAATTTGCTAAGTTGATGCAGGGTGAATTTGAAATGAGCATGATGGGAGAACTCAATTTCTTCCTTGGACTCCAAATCAAACAAAGCAAAGAGGGAATCTTTATCAACCAAACAAAATACACAAGAGAAATTCTAAAGAAGTTTGGTATGGAATCAATCAAACCCCTCGGAACACCAATGAGTCCTTCATGCAAGCTGGACAAAGATGAAGAAGGTAAGAAGTTGATCAAAAATATTATCGAGGTATAATCGGATCCTTACTTTACTTAACTGCAAGTAGACCAGACATAATGTTTGCTATTGCTTATGTGCTAGATTTCAGTCTGAACCTAAAGAATCACACTTAATTGCTGTTAAAAGAATACTAAGATACTTAAGTGGAAAAAAATGTAGGTTTATGGTATTCTAGAGACTCAACATTGAATTTAATTGCATATACTGATTCTGATTATGCTGGATGTAAATTAGATAGAAAAAGCACAAGTGGTGCATGCCAATTCTTAGGAAGTAACTTAATTTCATGGTTTAGCAAAAAGCAAAATTCAGTTGCATTATCAACTACTGAAGCTGAATATGTTGCGGCTGGAAGTTGCTGTGCTCAAATCCTATGGATTAAGCGACAACTTGAAGACTATGGTATCACACTTGATAAAACACCTATAAAATGTGATAACACAAGTGCAATTAATCTAACTAAAAATCCAATTCAAACAAAACATATTGAAATTAGATATCACTTTATAAGAGAACATGTTGCCAATAATGAAATTTGTCTTGATTATGTGAATACTGAAGATCAATTAGCAGATATATTTACAAAACCCTTGAGTGAAGAAAGATTCTGTTATCTTAGAGGAGAGTTAGGGATTTGTGATCCATTAGAATGAATTTGAAACCCCTAAGGAAATTTATCTAAAATTCTTTCAATCCTTGATCTTAAGGAAATCTTATCTAGAATTCATATCTAATTAATCTATTAAAATCTAATGATTATTTTATCAATTTTTATGATCATATCCGGACACATTTCAGATTATCTGAAACTTTATGTTTTTTGCTCTGAAATGGTCTCGGAGCCGACTCGGTGAGTATCGGAGTCGACTCCATGTTTCTACTGAAACTCTAGAGTCGACCCCTTCTCTGCGCGAGTCGACTCCACTTCGGGACAATTTTCTGTGACTACCCAGAGTCGACCCTCTCTTTGCGGGAGCCGACTCGAAGTGGTCCCAGGTCGATTTATCTAGGGCAGAGTCGACTCGCCGCTCATTTCTATCGTCTCGAATCATCCAAATACTCTCTCCAAAATTTTTCCTAACCTACCAAATCCTTAGAAATCCCTGATTAACCCTTCCACTAGATCAAATGGCTCCTAAAACCCGTGGATCTAACCTTGGTGCGGCCGGGTAAAAAGGAAGAAGGCGGTGAGGAAGACTGTGAGGCGTCCCGCTCGTGAACCTTCACCGAGCATGGATTCAACCTCATCCTCTTCGACTCCTAGTGATTCTCCCTCTACGGCTCCATCTCAGGTAGATCGACTTGCCGATAGAGTGATTACAACCGGGAGGAAAGTCGATTTTGAATTATTTGAGGCTGAAGGATTTCTTGTGGGGAGGTAGTTGATTGAAATGGGATTGGGAAAAGATTTGTTCTTTAGATTGTCCTACCTACCCAGCCCTAGTTAAGAATTTTATAAAATCTATCAAGAGGAGACAATGGACTGGTAAGCATCATTAGAGGAAATAGAATATCAGTGACAGTGGATTTGCTTTCAAGATTGTTGGATCTTCCAGTGTCGGGACATCCACTTTTTCTCTGATATAGAAGCCCAGCTCTATCAAGATTGCTTAACAGGAAGATTGTTGGTTTTGAAGAGGTCTTTGCTAATCAATGTCCTTAGAATTAAGACTTCTCCACAATATTTGTAGTAGAATCCTATTCCCCAAGATTGGAGATTTGACTATGTTTCTGAGAGAGATATATTTGTAATGGATGCAATTGTGACTGGTAAACCCATTAATCTTCAAGCATGATTTTATGGTACATTGCCGATTGTGGAAGCAAGAGAAAATCCAGTTTACCCTACGGCATGATCTTACTAAAATATTTCAAAGCCAAGGGATATCATATCAGATAGTGAGCCAATGAGGAATTTAAGACATACCGATTTTATAGTTTGGCCACTATACATAGAATGGGTTTTGTGAAGAGAATGGAAGATGGGAAAGGAAAGGTATGGAAGATAGAGCCGTGGATGCTGAGGCACCGGACCGTCAGTTAGACATTCTTCGCCTGTACCTCCGAGCTCTCCTGTTCCTGCTCCAGCCCCTTCCCCTGCTCCGATGGTTGATCGGCCATCATCTTCATCTGTCGGTTTCTCAGATCTTCAGTTAAGGCAGCTTAAAGGTCTTCTTGATGATCAGGCAGATAAATTGAAATCAGAGTTTGAAAACAAATTTATGAATCTCAAAGAAACTCTTTACTCTTTAGATGATCGGATCACCAAGATTGAGTCAACCCTTAGCACTTCATCTGAGTCTTTAAGTGGAGACCTAAAGAATATTTTGAAGAACTTAAAGATCTGTGGAGATGGTGAAACATATGCAAAATGCAATGCTGAACTCCAAGACAAAATATTGACTGCTTGCACTTTTGTAGATGAAAGACTGAAGGATTATGTTAAGATTCAAAGATGGAATGAAAAATATTATAGATCACTTAACTAGGATTGTAAGGACTCACTTTTGATGTATTAGATACTTAGTCTTTACAATGTAATGAAGTTCATACTATGTTTTACATTTTGATACATTGATGTAAAGAAAAGTCTATTTTGAATGCTCAATGTAATCTCAGTTTGAATGTACTTCTCATATCAATGAATCTCAGATTTTGTTAAAACATATCTTAATGAATGAATGATTATGTTTGATGCTTCTCTACCTTTTTGTTGATAACAAAAAAGGGGAGAGTTTTATAACTGTATATGCATGGGAGAAATTAATTAATTGAATGATATTAAAATTTGAATGAATGAGATAAAATTGAATGAATGGGATATTTATTTGAGTTTCATAGGGGGAGCTACCTCATTCAGGGGGAGCTAAGCCTAACTATGAAAATAAAATAAATTCTTTAATCAATCTTGCATATTCTCAATGTTTTTGTCATCATCAAAAAGGGGGAGATTGTTGGGGAGATTGTTGAGAAATTTGCCCCAATCTTATTGATTTTGATGATTACCAAAAGCCATGAGTTTAATGAGTTTATTTACATAAGAAATGAATTTATTTTGAACAATCAATGAGTATGTTAAGTATGACTTTAATCAATTTGAAAGTAACTTCAAGCTCCATGTTTAAGCTTTCAAAAAGAAATTTTTATACTTCATATCAATCAATGAGTTTTTGGAACATTTCTTGAATTGATTCCTAATGACAATTTTATTATATTCAAGTAAAAAAAAATTGATTTAAAATGAATCTGGAACGAATTTCAAGTCAATCAAAAAATTCTCTGATTTTTGATACATTCCGGAGCCGACTCTAGAGTTTCAGAGTCGACTCCACTCAGTATACAGAGATTTCTGATTTTCACGAGTCGACCCCTGTGATTTCAAGAGTCGACCCCGATTCTGTCGAGCCGACTCCATGACTGTGTGAGTCGACTCCGCTCAGACACCAGAGGAGTATTTTTTTGAGCACTTCGCGAGTCGACCCAACTTTTCATGAGTCGACCCCCGACTGTCAGGAGTCGACACCTTATTTTCGATGAGTCGACCCTTAACTTTCTGAATATTTCTATTTTTGGTATCGCGTCTCGAGCCGACTCGCGGAAAGCAGGAGTCGACTCCAACAAATCTGGGCGAGATTTTTCTGAATGCCAACTCAGCGCCAACGGTAAGATTTTTATTTAACGGCTATATTTCTTTGTTTCTAACGGCTATATTTTTGCAGAATCTATAAATAGAGAAGCCGTTTTCAAATCAAAAAAAAAAAATAGAGATATTCACATCAAGAAAAAAAAGAAAAATAAAAAAAACAGAGCATCATTTGAAAAAATCCGAGATTCAAAATAGAGTGAAAGAAAAAGTGTAAAATCAAAGGAAGCTTCGTCTGAGCTCAAGTTCATCAATCCAAGAAAGCTTCAGAAGAAAATCCAAGAGCTATTCAAGAGCAAATCAAAAGATTTTCAACTTTCAAAAGAAAGGAGAAAAAGCTCAAAACTCCAACTGCTTCAACTGTGAAGAATCGAGCTGAGGCCTGATTCAATCCAGCAAGGAGAAGAAGAAAAGAAGAAAAGCTCAAAAGCCAACCAACACAATCAGGCTTTTCTAAACTTTATTCTTTTATTTGATTATCTGCTCATTGAGGAGCTATGTACTTGAAAAATACTATTTATATTATTTGTATCTAGTTCAATCTGGGGATTGAACTAGTGGAGGTAGTCTTACCTCGGTACAAGCTTGGTATAGCTTGTGTTAGGGTTTTTGTGCTGGTGAGCCCAAAAAACCAGCTGGGTTCGTTGTGATCCCGGAAAACAACAAGTTTGAGTTGTGAGCTTGTAAAAAACTCAGCTGTAATCAAGGAAGATTATAGTGTGGACCCAAGTGAATCTTGGGAGTGGACGTAGGTGTTGGATACACCGAACCACTATAAAATCTTTGTGTTTGCCGTGCTTCCATTGACTCTATCTCTATCTCTGTTTTATTCACTGCACTTTATATTTACATTGCATTTGCCTTCATTCTTCTTAAGAAACTATTTTAAAAGGCTAATTTTTTAAAGAACCCAATTCACCCCCCCCCCCTCTTGGGTTGTTATCTGGGCCACAAGTGGTTCATATTTTATAGTCCAAGGAGGGATGGTGTTGAACTTAGGTGGTTCTAATAACATGTTTATCTCTTTGGTATACTCATCAATATCAAAGTCATCTATTCCAAAATGTGTAAGACATGTTTGTAAAGGATCCGAATCAAGCAAACTTTGGAATTTTTTATCTACTACTTCCTCTATCATGTTTACTTCATTTAAATCATACACAGGTGGTCCTTGGGAAGCATTAAAAATATTTAATCTCATCTTCTTGTTTCCAAAAGATACATCCATCACACCTGTTCTACAATTTATACATGCATTAGCGGTAGCTAGAAAAGGTCTTCCAAGGATGATGGGAATTTGGTTAGGATTACCGCTAGATTCCATATCTAACACAAGGAAGTCGACAGGAAAATAGAATTCATCCACCTTTACTAATACATCTTCCAATATTCCACGAGGTTCTTTGACTGATCTATCTGCCAATTGTAGTGTTACGTCGTGGGTTTCAACTCTCCAAATCCAATAACTCATACACTGAACTTGGGAGAAGGTTTACACTCGCACCCAAATCTAATAATGCTTTCTTGATTGTGAAGTTTCCTATGACACATGATATAATCGGGGTACCAGGATCTTTTAGTTTGGGTGGGGTTATTTGCTGAACAACTGAGCTGACTTGCTCAGTCAAATGTATCTTTTTTGGTATTTGTGTCTTGGCTTTCCGTTTTTGTGTGCATAGATCCTTCAAAATTTGGCATAAGCCGGAACTTGCTTGATAGCATCGAGAAGAGGTAAGTTTATTTGGACTTGCTTAAATAACTCAAGCATCTCATTCATTTTTATATTCTTCTTATCTGAAGGCAAAGGAGATTCTAAAGCACTAGGGAATGGGGCTTTAGGT